>ML681971.1:16975065-17191747 GCA_007922195.1 Podocnemis expansa | reverse complement strand
AAAAAAAAAAAAAAAAAAAAAAGCCATCCCTGGACAAGGCAAAGGCTTTTTTTCAAAAAAGCCTCCCTATCTCATCATTGTCTTGCTTTTCTCCGAAAAAGAAAAGTCCGGTGTAGACTTTTTTTGAAAGAAAAAAAGCCGCGGTATTTCAGAACAACAAGCAGTCCCCGGACTGCTGTCCCGAAATAGCATTTTTTGGAAAGGAAAAAAAAAAAAAAAAGTTCTCTCGAGATCATGATTTCAAAATACTTGTCCTGAAAAAAGTTTTTTAGAAGTTGCAGGGCAATGTAGACATAGCCATCATGTGCTACAGGCACTTTAAAGTCTATAATGTGTTAAGAATAAAGTGAGCTACTCTCCTTGTTTCTTAAGTTTGTAATCAAAAATATCTCCCAGCCACCAACCCTACATATCCTCCAGGTTAATAACCTACATTTTGTAACAACACTGGGATAACCATCCTTACCCACATTTTATGTTCCTAAATAATATGAGTGAAGAATTAATCCTGGCTGATTTCTCCATTCAACTATGCAAGTATCATACAGGGCACCAAACCTTGACCAGGGGGTGCTGTTCCAGGAAGAAGGACTGCTAGGCAGAGATGGACTCCACTTATCGAGGAAGGGGAAGAGCATATTCGGATGCACACTGGCTAACGTAGTGAAGAGCAGGGCCATAACTAGGCCAGAGTGAACAGGGCAAAGCCCCAAGCGCTGAATCTTAGAGGGCGGAGGGGATGGGTCAGGCTTCCCACAGCAGCTGGGGATGGATCCGGACCCATTCCCAGACGCCGTGGGGGGCCAGATCTGTCCCCTTCACCCTGTAGCATTCCGTGCCTAGGGCTTCTGCTGGGGCTCACCACCGCTGCCAGATCCTGATCCGAATCCATCCCCTCATGGCCTGCCAGCAGTGGTGGGACGTTCCCAGCACCTCCAGTGGTAGCTGGGAACAGATCCAGATGCTCCTGCTGCCACTGGTAGGCTGCAGGGATTCGGATCCATCCCCAGGATGGATTCCCTGCTGGGGGGAGGGGCACGTCTGGGGTTGCTTGCCCCAGGCGCAAAAACTGCTAGTTACAGCTCTGGTGAGGAGGGCTTTAAAGTAGGTTTGAAGGGGGAAGGTGACCAAAGCCCACAGTTAAGTCACAGTGTGGGAGACCTGCGGGAAGGGATGGAACTTGGGGGATGCCGGGACTGTAACACCAGGGATAATAGGGAGGGTAGTTGGAACTTGGGGGAGGGGGGGTGTCAAATAATTGTCTTAGGTGTCCTAATGAAGCTCTAATACCTGAGGCGAGTGGGGAAGGACAACACTGGGAGAAAATGCAAGGAGGTAGATGTAACAGAACTGAGAATCGACAGGGAAAAGTAAGGCAATTGGCCTGGTATTTTAGGTGCCTGTACACAAACGCGAGGAGCATGGGAAACAAGCAGGAAGAATTGGTAGTACTGGCGCAGACAGGGAACTATGATGTAATTGGAATAACAGAAACATGGTGGGATAGCTTGCATAACTGGAGCTCTGCCATGGATGAGTATAAATTGTTCAGGAAGGACAGGCACGGAAGAAGAGGGGGAGGAGTAGCACTATATGTAAAAGAGCTGTATGACTGTGCAGGGCTCCACTATGAAAAGTGGAAATGAGTCAGTTGAAAGTTTGTGGGTTAAGTTTAGAGAAGAGGGCAATGAGGGGGATCTCATGGTGGGTGTCTGCTATAAACCACCAGACCAGAAGAAGGAGGTGAATGAGGCATTCTGTGGACAACTGGCAGAAGTTTCTGTATCACAGGTCCTGGTTCTCATGGGGGACTTCAATTATCCTGACATCTACTGGGAGGCCAATACAGCGGTGCACAGCAATCCAGGAAGTTTCTGGAGAATACTGAGGACAACTTCCTGATACAAATGCTGGAGGAACCAGCTAGGTGCCTTGCACCTTGACAGGCTGGTCACAAATAGAGATGATTTTATCAGGGAAGTAGAACTGAATGGCAACCTGGGCAACAGCGACCATGAGATGGTAGAGTTCAAGATGCTGACTAATGGGAAAAAAAGGAAAGAAGCAAAACACAGACTCTGGACTTCAGAAAAGCAGATTTTGGCTCCCTTAGGGAGCTGATGGGCAGGATCCCTTGGGAGGCTGACCTGAAGGGGAAAGACATGCAAGAGAGCTGGCTGCATTTTAAAGAAACCCTGCTAAGGGCACAGGAAGATACCATTCCAATGTGCAGAAAGAATAGCAAATGTGGAAGGTGCCCAGCATGGCTTAGCAGAGAACTCTGCGGTGAGCTGAAACATAAAAAGGAAGCTTACAGAAAGTGCAAGCTTGGACAGAGAACTAGGGAGGCATATGAAGATACTGTTAGGGATTGCAGGGATAAAATCAGAAAGGCCAAAGGACAATTGGAGTTGCAGCTAGCAAGGGATGTGAAGGATAACAGGAAGTGGTTCTACATGTACGCTGGCAACAAGAAAAGGATCAGGGATGATGTAGGTCCCTTACTGAATGGGGCAAGTATCATTGTGATGGAGGATGCAGGAAAAACTGAAGTGCTCAATGCTTTTTTTACTTCACTCTTCACAGGGAGGGCCAGCACTGGGTACACTGGGTACAGCAGACTAGAAAGAAAAAGAGAAGCCATTGGTGACGGATGGTCAGGTTAGGGACAACTTAAAGAAGTTGGATGTGCACAAGTCCATGGGGACAGATGAACTGCATCCAAGGGTGCTGAGAGTTGGCCGATGAGATAGCAGAACCGCTGGCCATTATCTCTGAAAACTCGTGGCAAACAATGGAGGTGCCGGAGGACTGGAAAAAAGCAAATATAGTACCTATCTTCAAGAAAGGGAAAAAGGAGGATTCAGGGAATTACAGACCTGTCAGTCTCACCTCAATCCCTGGAATAATTATGGAGCAGAGTCTCAAAGAATCCATCCTGAAACACTTGGAGGAAAACAGTCAGCATGGATTCACCAAGTCTAAATCGTGCTTGACCAACCTCATTGCCTTCTATAATCAGATGACTGGATTTGTGGATACGTGAAGAGCTGTTGATGTGATAGACCTCAACTTTGGCAAGGCTTTTGATACGGTTTCCCACAGCATTCTCATCGGCAAGTTAAGGAAGTATGAGTGGGATACACGGACTGTAAGGTGGATGGAAAACTGGCTAGATCAACGGTTTCAGCAAGTAGAAACCAATGGCTCCATGTCTAATTGGCAACTAATTGGGGCCGGTTCTGTTCAACATTTTCATTAATGATCTGGATGATGGAATAGACTGCACACTGAATAAGTTTGCGGATGACACAAAGCTGGGGGGAACGGCAGACATGCTGGAAGGCAGGGACAGGATTCAGGGAGACCTAGACAAATTTGGAGCAGGGGACCAAAAGAAATGTCATGAGGTTCAACAAGGACAAGTGCAAAGTCCTGCACTTGGGGCAGAAAAACCCCAGGCACTGCTGCAGGCTGGGGTGCCATCAGCTAAGTAACAGCAGTGTAGAAAAGGACCTGGGGGTCATGGTGGATGGGAAGCTGGATATGAGTCAGCAGTGTGCTCTTGTTCCCAAAAAGGCCAATGGCAATACTGGGCTGCATCAGCAGAAGTGTTGCTAACAGGCTGAGGGATGTGATTATTCCCCTCTATTTGGCACTGGTGAGGCCGCATCTGGAATACTGTGTCCAGTTTTGGGCACCCCACTACAAAAAGGACATGGACAAATTAGAAAGAGTCCAGTGGAGGGCAACAAAAATGATCAAGGGGCTAGATCACAAGACTTACCAAGAGAGACTGAAGGAACTAGGCTTATTTATCCTGCAGAAGAGAAGACTGAGAGGGGATTTGATAGCCACCTTCAACTACCTGAAAGGATGCTCCAAGGAGGATGGAGCTCGGCTGTTCTCAGTAGTAACAGAGGATAGAACAAGGAGCAATGGTTTCAAGTTACAGCTGAGGAGGTTGAGGTTGGATATTAGGAAAAATTTTCTTACTAGGAGGGTGGTGAAGCATTGGAATGGGCTACCTAGGGAGGTGGTGGAATTTCCATCTTTGGAGTTATTTAAGGCTCTGTTAGACAAAACCCTGGCTGAGATGATTTAGTGAGAGCAGTCCTGCTTTTTCACAGGGAGTTGGACTAGATGACCTCATGAGGTCCCTTCGAACCCTATGATTCTATAAGATTGCTCTACAGTGGGGCAGAAAGTTGGACTGGTTTTTCTTTTTGTATTTTGTGTGGGAAGTTTTTTTTAGAAAGAGGTGTATTTGCCCTTCTCATCTGTAATAAAGCAAGACAATTTAACCACTACATTTAAGACAAGAATTAAATTAACTGAATCACAGTTCACATTATAAATTAGAATTAACTAAGCATTATGTAAGTCTCTGCTATAATGATACACACTACATATTGCTATACGTATTGGGTTGTCTCAAGAACAGGCCTAAACACTTCCACAACATCCAGATCTACTACCTGATAACTTTTCCTGGCATGTAAGATGCATGCATCTTGCCACATAAAAACTGCTGCCTACGTCTAATGAAAAAATGTATATAGATTTAATGTTTATAGAAAGTGTGTAACACCTACATACACACTCCTGTCAGTATTACACTCCATGTATTATCTTTGGTCCAACAGCAAACCTGCAACATGCCTATTAGCAACTGCTGGTTTTTTGTTTTTTGGGGGTTTTTTTGGTTTTGTTTTGGGTTTTTTTTTACAAAGCTCTCAGCCGCACAACTCCACTACAATACACTACTCAAGAAATTAAGATTCAGCAATTCCACTCCCCTGAAGAAGTTTATTAATCTATTTCATAAAGGGCTGCATTTAATAATGTACTTCAGTGGTTTGTAAACATTCTTCCTCAGGACCCAGTTGAAAAAAAAAATCTTTTATGGTCACGACAATTTGAGCAATGCATTCCAGGCTTTCAGCAGTTGCAATAGGGGGCACCACAATGCAGTACCTGAGGGTTTGTGACCCAGTAGAGGGTCCTGACCCATGGTTTGAAAACCACTGCTGTACATTTATCCTACAGACACAGGAAAATGTAACTAGGCCATTTCTACGGTGCTACATACAACAAATAATTTGTGATACAATACCAACTTATGCCCACGTAACTGCAATACTGCAGAAGGTTATTAAACGGCTATATACAAGTTACCTTTTGCATCGCTAATGCATACATTTATACCAACTTCAAACAGTGCAGTAATGCCCACAAATCAATATTAGATGAGTCTTCCTACCAAACGGCTTAACTGACAACCTTGACCAAACAGTCTGAAAGAGCCATGCACTTTAGCATCATGTTAAATCAATTTTTACAGCAATTTTTTCTTGATTAGAATAAGTCACATCTGTTCTGTAGATTAAAACCACACGCACAAGCCCCTCATGAAAACAAATCAATTTATTTTTAGAGTATTTTTCACTATTAGTTGGTACCATGTTCCTGAATTCCCTGCTGTATTAGCATTGAACTAACAGGACTTGTGATATACAGGTTACTGAAACACTTCATAACAATATGCTATGCTTATGTATAGTCATAGAGGTTAAATTCAAAGTTAGAATGACATGGAAACATGATTTCTGTTCTAATAAACAGAAAAACAAATTGCTGCTCTGTTTAGGAACTGTAATTTTAGGAGCGATCTTATAACATTGCTAGTTGACAATGTTGGCTCCATAACATACGCCTAAAGCTCCTGTCATTGACTTGATTCTCCAGATGACCAAGTTGTTAAACATTACCTTCCATCTTCTCTCCCATTACATTTCTGACAGCTTTGAAAAGCTGCACCCCTGAATTCTATTCTCTGCCTGTATCAATATCCCATATAAAATTCAGATTAAAGGAAGGAAACTAGTTCTACAAAAACAAACACTCAGCCATTAGGAGGCCAAATCCTCTTAGAAAGTCCTTTGCCTTTGAGCAGCTAATACTAGAAGCAGTTTCTCTTGGACATTCCCAGCTGTTATGGAAGGAAAGAAAAGGCTTTAAAGTTGAAAAGCCCTTTTCAGCAAGGTCAGAAGAAGTAGTACAATAAGTTGTACCTCTCTAGACTGTGCACACTGATTGCATGATGAAATTCACACAGCTTTATTACCCCCAAAGCTAGCAAACAAAAGAAAACGCATCCCTGCCAGGTTATGTGCCTACAAAATATAACAGAGCACTCCCACTACATATCACCACCAACTTCCAGAAAGCTTATTTCATCATTTACGCTGCAATATTTGCACACAGTGGTCCTCAGAGTTATACAATGGAGCCCTACTCAGGGCCACTACTCCTTTGGAGGAACAATCCTAAATTACTAAAACTTTTCCTGCTAGGAAACTGCTCTGCTTGGCAACTAATAGAGGGTTATATAACATTTTCTTCCAAGGGTGAAGAGCAACCTTTCCTGAGAGCCCAGTCCCACCACCACCCAAGTTTCCACACTGCGCCCACCCAGGTAGGCGCCCCAAAGCTGGCAGAGGAAGGGAGCCAGCAGCAGGGCTCCTGGCCCTGTGGGAGCTGAGCCCTGCCTCTGTTTCCCCCCACTCCTCTGTGCATCCCCCACCTTCACAGCGCCTGACGAAGTGGGGTTTTCTGCCAGGAAAGCTCATGCGCTACATCCATGTGTGAGCGGGGCTGGGCTCTCTGCCTGCCTGTAGCACACCGGCAGGGGGCTGGAGCTGCCAGGGGCAGGGCCGGGGCCGCAGGAGAGGCCGGCAGGGCTCGGCAGGCTGCGATGGGAGACATGGCAGGGCCGGGGGCTTTCCAGAGGGCTGGATGGGGGGCAACCGGGGCGCCCCCGCCGGGTCAGCTCCTCACCTGCGCCGCGAGAGGAGGGAGGGAGGCGGCTGGTCGCGGCTCCGGCTGCTGCCGCCTCCTCCCTCGCCCAGTCCCGGCCGCCACCATCGCCGAGCGAGCGACCGGCCGCCGCCGCCGCCGCCTCCCGCCCGAGCCCAGCCCGCCGCCGCCGCTGCCATGGAAATCACAAACACGCCCTGATTGGCCACGCTCCGCGCCGGAGCCGCTTTGTGTCGCGGAGGCTGATTGGTCAGTCTCAACGGATTGACGGCCGGGCCGGCGTGGTTTGAGTCTTGTGGGCGTGGCCACCTTCCCCTCTGGCGATTGGGCGGGAGCCAAGGGGCACATCTGCATCAGGGAGAACCGCTGGAGGTGGAGTTAATAGTTGGGTGGACTTCTAGAGTTGGACGGCTGCCTAAGACAGCAGCTGCATCCCAATAAACACCTTGCTGCAGATTAGGCTGTGCCGCACATGCCGCACTGCACCTCTGTGCAGACATCTGGATTTAGCGTGAACAGCTGGGGTTATAGATGGACATTATGTGACACCTGGATAAGCAGCTGGGTTTGAGTGTGCCAGGATGAATGTCTAGGCCAAGCGTGGCCAAACTGTGGCTCGCAAGTCTCATGCGGCTCTTCAAAGAAAAAGTGAGGCTCACAGAAGAGCACAGCACAGAGAAGCGCAACACAGTCAGCGATGGTTTTGAGAAGCGTGGCATGGTCAGAGGCAGTGGGAAAGCAGAGGCATGGTCAGGGACTGAGCGATGGTGCGGAGAAGCACTGCATGGTCGGGTGGGGGAGAAGCCGTGGCATGTTCGGGACAGCAGGGAGAAGCTACGTTTTCATTGTACAGGTAGGCGTAGTTTTCATGGTAACCTTAAGTAATTATTAGAATCTGACATTAGTAGGATCAATATTTGCCCTCTTTTTTACAATAAAATTAAAGCATGCAATGAATTTTAAATTTAGTAATTGTGCAGTTGGTAAAACATGGCTATATGCCTCAGTGCGGCTCTCGAAGGTTTAATTATGAACTTGTGTGGCTCTTGAGTTCCATAGGTTTGGCCACCCCTAGTCTAGGAAGACAGCTGGGACTGAGTGAGCAGCTGGACATCACCTGTAATTATTATGGGGCAGGGCTATAACATACTCGGAAATTACGATGGTGAAGCACATCTAGAATTCAATGATATTATTTAGATTTAGACAAATATATCAATCAACAGACCTTGAAGTGGAACAGCTCATGGATGAACAGATATCAACATGTTAGCTAACTGTGCCTGCTACTTGACACCTTGTTAAATACATCCTCCTGTGATGATCATGTTATAATACATATTTATTCAGTGCTTTTCATTCAAAGAGATTCCAAAATATGTTTAAAACAAATATATGCCACAGTGTATAAATCATACAGCAAGTGTACAGTGATCACTTCACCTGTCATATCTCTGAAATTAACTCACCTCTGAACCAGTAATTCATTTTTATTTTTTCACAAAGGGCTTCCACTTCACAAAAAGTACTCAGAGTAAACATCACTTCACTAGCACTATTCTTGAATGGCTAATAACCAATCCTGGAAAAATATGTTCCAGTTTGCTAAAAATAAAAAATATATAGAGAGACAAATTTCCAGTTACTGTGATGTGTAGATTGTTTGAAGCCCAACTTTTCTAGAAAATAAAACATAGTATGATAAAAGGTTTTCACATACTGTAAATATATTTCTACTGTACAACTGCATGCTGCCACACTGGAAGAAGAAAGTTATAATGTGTGCTTGAATTACAAGAATCTTTAAAACAAGCAAGGACTTGTGTGGCACTTAAAGACTTAACACATTTATTTATCACTTGAGCTTTTGTGGGAGAAAATCCCACTTCATCAGACACGTGGGATTTTCTCCCATGAAAGCTTATGTGATAAATAAATGTGTTAGTCTTTAAGTGCCACAGGAGTCCTTGCTTTTTTACCAAACTAGACTAACACGGCTACCTCTTTCGAACTTGGCAACATGCAAGAATCTTTAAGAAAATACAAGAACTCAAACCACAGAAACCACAACTGAATAGATACTTATAAACTCTAAGTAAATGCTGCCTGGTTAGGATACTGCAAACCTCACAATCACTTAATTATAGGAATAAGATAGACAGTCTTACAGGTGAAAAAGTCAAAAGCTTAGAAATATTCACTCTTGCCTGGAAATGAGAAAGTTTGCAAAGTGCATTGAATGTTTCTCTTCTGAATGTTCCATAGCAGACACAGAAATCAGACCTGAAAAACTCCCCTAAACAAACATCCCATCTGAGCAATCCATTCCTCAGCACTGTGCAATAGTGGGTGAATTAAATTAAAAGGCTGTATAAAATAAACTTTCTTGAAGCCTGGCGTAAGTAAGAGTAGAGAGCTTTGTTCCATTATAAAGCAGCTTCAGATGCTTTCAAGATGTATTGCCCTGTAGGACCAGAATCAAGCCACATGTCCATCATGTCTGGAACTCTTTGATGACAATTCTGCCCTGCTACTACATTTATAAAACCAGCTTTTACATCACAAGGAAGAGGGAAAGCAAATTTGGAATCTGGCTCAATACCACTATCAAAGTATTCTCTACTTCTCTGTACTTAGAGATCCTAGTCCAGGTGACTTGGAGATATCCACTAGACACTGACAGATGCACATCTAAAAACTCACTTACTCTGCAGAATCAGATTAAAAAGAAACATGCCCAGGTCCTGTGACTGAGGTCATGCAGACTTCTCTTTCTGTTTCCCATCCCCTCCCCCAGGTCCTTGGGATTCATATTTCTGGACAAAAGGAAATGTTGGCTGGAGAGATTTAATACGATGCCTGTCCAAAATAAGGTATGCCCAGGAAACCTAATCTATGAAATGCATTCTCTGTGCTACCTAGCTAAGCATTTGAAAGATGGTTATTAGTCATCATTTAAAAGGCTTTGCATCCTTAGTGGCCCCTCTCCTAGTACAAAATTCATCCATTTCAACCTCAAATCTCTTAAAATAGTTTCACGGGCATTATGCTCCGCATTTCCCAGTGAGATGATGCAGACTCCTGTTACAGACTCCAAAGACAGAAACATAATACATTTTACAATCAGTTGATACTCATGAAACGCTGGAAGACTGATGACTGAATTGGCTGATACCATTACGAAGGATAAGATGAAAAAAGATTAATAACATATGATTATTTGATTTCATGTAGATCTTCCAAACAGCATGTCTTCAAACTTTAATGAGCCCGAAGGGACATAACTTTCCCTTAATGGCAATGAGCCAGTTCTTGCTGCCCATACTGCCCACAGGATTTATAAGAAAGCATGCCTAATTTTCCTCTTGCTTGCCAGGGGTGGAAAATGAGCACCGATATTCAGTAGACTCTCTTGAATATTTTTAAGAGAGTAATTTTATTATGCTTTTTAATAGCTGCTGAGACTGTTCAGATTGCAAACTGATGTGGCTACTCTTCTGTGGGAGACTCTACACACAAATAATAATACACAAGCTTTATGATTCTAGTCTTATTTGCATCAGTTTTACTGCTGTAACTGCACTGAAGTCAGTGGAGTTACTCTTGATTTACAGTGCTGTGAGGAAGAGGACAACCAGATACATTTTATTGAAATTTATGCATTAAAAGTACTTGGAAGCTCAGCAATAGGCAGAGGTCTCAATGAGGCCATCTGATTTGTCTTTACTGAAACTGGTGTGTATGTGGGACTGTGCATTGTATTTGCTGGTGTGAGAAAAGAAACCAAAGACACTGGAAACAGCAGAAGCTTACATGTGGGAGAATAAGGAGTTTTAACACTGAACCTTTCCTAATATGAAAATATTGCAATCCACTACGGACGAGGTTTTCAAAAGTGTTCAGCATCCACAACTGGGGCCAGGGAACTGCTGGGAGCAGATCAGTCTGGAAAATCTGAGTGCTTCAGCTGGGCACCTTTCTGACTCTGACTCTGTCACACAGTTGTACAGTCAGGTTCTGGCCACGAGACACTACCATACAAACACAAGTATGTAATAATAAATGGGAGCTGAGCACTTCTGAAACTCCAGCCACTCATTTAGATGCCAAAAATCTGCACTACATAATGCTGGCCTCTTTTGAAAATCTGCATTTTTTTAAGTTGTTTAACTCTGGTGAATGGGGCTGTACTGAAAAGCCTGTCACCCTTAAATTCTCTGTTTTGTCCACAAGACAGCTATTGCCCAGGCAGGCAGATGCACTCCTCCATCTTCTCTGCTAAGCTGATCAGCAGAATCCACCACTAGCAGTAAAAGGAATTAGATATTCAGTTTTCATGGTGCACCTACAGAGGTGGTGCAGTTCTTTTGGGTTGTGATACAGACACATGTCCACTAAAAACTGGACAGAGCCCATAAATTCTTTTCACATGGGCTCTCACACAGCACCAGCACCATGTAGCACCAATCACGGCTGGATTTGAACTGGTGTTTTAGCGGTGAAACACACAGCACCTTGTTACCTGTCCCCTTGAACGAAGCAGTTAATTTCAGTGATTTAACATCTCTTTTCAGACTACTTTATTGTTTTACTGTTGTTGAGGTTTTTTTAATGGAATTCCTTGTGATTCACATGTACAGTCCCTTGTAAAGGCTGTTGACAAGTTCCAAAGGGGAGCTATGTTAGTCTAGTTCAGTAAACAAATGAGGACTCCTGTGCGTCCTGTTCTCTAAGTTCCCCATCTTCAAAGCATCTGGCAAAGTGGGATTTTCTCCCATGAAAGCTCATGTGATAAATAAATGTGTTAGTCTTTAAAAGTGCCACAGGACTCCTTGTTTGTTGTAAAGACTGTGCATCTGCTGCTATGGAGCAGTGCCTTCAGGAAGAAGAATATCCTCCCAGATAAACAGAAAAATAAAACCATCACTGTACATGGTTGATGTCTAACAATGATCCATGTTTCCCTTCCCTCATTAAGACTGGTTGAAGCGGAAATGGAGCCATAGTTCAAGTAGGCTGTTAAACATTTCATCATACAATGTACACACAAAGTCTAGCTGTCCTATTCAAAGACACATTAACGGAGAACCTAACACTCAGCAAAGAAGTTGTTGAGGCCAAAGTATAAATACTGTGTTAAATGATAGCATTAACTGCTATTTATTTGACAGCAAACCTAATAATCTGTGCATAATATTCTTTTAGTTTTGCATCTTGACAGATGTGAAACTGCTCTAGCCTGTGGAGCAATACTATCCAGGAATACCATACATGGATACCACAGGCACTAAGGGGAAGAATAACTAAAGCAAAGCACCAAGAGACTCGGTTTAGCCATAGCCTTTGGCTGTCTACACTGACAGTGGCAAATTAGCTGCCATCAATTTGATCCTCTGGCCTTAACTCAGTGGTCCGCCAAGATGTGCTCAATCAGTCTGGAGTTCAATTTAGTAATTCCATTCCTGGAAGAAGAGTAATGCTGAGGCAAAGGGACAATGTTTCTCTTTGACTCAGCACAGTGGAGAGAAAGAGTTAAGTGAGCCTTACTGAGTCAAAGGGAGATACGCAAGCAATTTTACGTAACTTGCGTATCTCCCCTAGCCTACGACTGAAAACAGCAGCAAGTGCAGGCAAGGCCTTCCAGTGAAATCCTTCAAGCGAAAAAATGTTAGTTGATGAGAAAATGGAAAGAGCCTGGATTGATGATGGCAGAGTGAGGCTCCAATATAGTGTAAGGGTACTGATAGTGTAACCCATGGGCATAAAGGTGCAATCTCTTTCAGGGATCCTTTATGGCTGGGTTATGTTGCTGGGCAGATTTGCAGCCCAGAAACCAGAATCTTCTGGTGAGAGGGTGTGGGAGCACATTGAGCATGCTCCACAAGTTTTATTGTTTATGCTGGAGTTGCATGCCCCTGGAGAAGCCTGAGAGGAGCAGCCTGGAGAGGAGCAAACAGAGCTGCAGAGTACATCGGCTAAGGGACTCAGTGAAAGGAGCTGAGCAGGAGAGGGCCGCAAGATGTTTTCTCCCTGCTTTGGACTTTTTTGCAGGGGAATTGTCTGCAGCAGAACTGAGAGTTGGATGGCCCACTGACCTTACTGCATGGTGCTGGCTACGCAGGAGGCAGAAAGAACTGCATGGCATCTGCTTGAAGATTCGTGCAGCTAGAGAGGATGAGGATTACTTACATTTTGCATTCAAGCCTCAAGGACTTAAAAGACTGCAATTGAGATAAGGGTGACTCCACCTGAATTTTGGGACTCTTGGGTTTCTTACTGTTTTGTTTAAATTCATCATGTTTTCTTAGAATCAGGTTTGTTTAGTTAATAAAGTTCACTGTATGTTTATGCTGAGTGGTAGTGTAATGTGGGATGAGAACTCTGAGCAGTCAAGTCAAGTCAAGTCAAGTCATAGGGCTGGAAGGGACCTCATGAGATCATCGAGTCCAACCCCCTGGGAATTGAACCCAGGACCTTCTGCATGTTAAGCAGAGGTGTTAGCCACTCTTCGCTGTGAGTCCTGAACAGACTGGATCCTGGCTCTCCAGCTGCTTTCTGCAGGGGTTTTCTCTGTGGGGCACTGGAGAGGGGCAGGTGAATGCATTTGAGCCCACCCTAGCAGATTACAATAGCCCCTTACTGAGACTGAATGGGTCTTTTGATTCGCCACTCCTGCCTGGAAGCAGGACTCTGAAACAGACAGCCCCAGGGAGAGGCCAGTGTCCCAGGATGGCCTGATTGATTGAAAGTGCTCACCCACCTCTGAGCTGAAAACTGCAGGCTAGACCTGCCTGGGCAAACCGGGGGGGTGGCGAGCTAAGGAGGAAGCACTAAGCAGCCAGCAGCTGGGAGCCAGAGAATCCAGGCAAGGGAGCTGGGGTGAGCTGATTTCTGCAGAGCAGACCCACAGCAGCTGGGCCAGCAGAGAGCCAAGCAGAGCTGGAGCTGGAGTTGTCTGGAGCTGGGTGCAGGAGGCCAGAGAAGGAGCCAAGAGGCTGAGCTGACCTGTGCAGACAGCAGGAGGACCAGAGGAGCCAGAGAAGCGCCCCAGAGAGCCACACAGAACCCAAGCAGCAGCTGGGAGCCAGAGCTGCAGCCATCTGGAGCTGGGTGTGGTGAGCAGTTGGGGAACAGTGAAGGGGGGCTGACGCTGGGAAGAAGGGCCCTGCCCCTGGAGCTTGGGGACGTGTGGCCACAGCCAGAGCGTGCATCTGACCCTCTGGATCATCCAGTCACAGCCAGGCCTGGGCAGAGGGCTTGCAACATGGAGAACAGACAGCGAGACTGTTCCTCAGGCCCCAGAGACTCTGTTTGTAGTGCCCCCACGCCAGGTGGTTGCACTAGGGGTTTATTGTTCACCTTTTTCCACTTTTTTCTTATTGGGTTATTATTTTTATTTCTGTATGCTTAAATAAATTGTATATAGTGTATATAGTAACTGGTAGGCCAGAAGAGTGGTCAGTGTGGTCAGCACCCCAGAGTGGGGACACCCTAGCCCTGTCTTGAGAGACCACGATAAGAGTGGGGGTCGAGCCCCCAGAAATTCTGGGGCCTAGCCTTGTCGGGGTTACAGGGACTCCTCCAACTGGGAGATTGGGAGGCGAGCCTTTGAGGTCATGCAGGCCTTAGGGTAAAGGAAGTGGGAGCAGGGACTCAGATCCTTTTGCTCCCCACCTTCACTGGGGTGGTATACAAAGTCTGGGAAGTTCCCCACGAGCAGGTCCATCCCCCCGCTTACAATAGAATCCATGACAGGTCATCGAGTCCAGTTACCTGCACTCATGGCAGGACCAAGTACCCTCTTAAACCATCCCTGACAGGTGTTTATATGCCTGATTCTCTGCTAGTGGAAGGTTTTCTTCGCAGCAGTATAAGTTAAAATTGCCCCCCCCACCTGCCGTAGCTTAATATGCCCCAATGCCAGGGAAAGCAGCCAGAGAACTGGAATTGGGTCTCTGTTAGCAAAGATCAGACAAATGGGAAAATGGACCCTGGAAAGTTGTTACCACCTCAGAGCAGATCAGAGGTCTATGTCCAGTGAGCTTGGTGACTTCAGTTGGGTTCCTAACAGACAAGTATACAGAGTAAAGGAACAGTCTGATCACTGACACCCCTGTTTCCGGTTTCATCAGGGAGGCCAAGGAATGAGTGGTCCAAATGTGGAGACTGAACTCCACCCCCCACCTCTGGAGGTGATCTGTCCGGGCGAGGGGTAAGGCACAATTGAGGAGCAGGGGGCCAGATTCTCAAAGAAATTCAAAGCATGATGTTGACATGAGATGGTGTTGATAATCCTCATTATGGGTCTGGTTTATTCAATTAGCACAGGGAACTCTTTTATCCCTAAGATATGAAGTGAGTTAGAGTAGAAGTTCCAAGCCATTGGCACACGTACTAATATTGCAACTTTGGATTTGAAATTGTTTGGGCTATCTCACAACAACTGGCAGTCTCTACTATAACATTGTCTTCTGTGCTTGGCTATAGCAGTGCCTCAACACTTACTTAACTTCAAGCATGTGATTAAGTCAAATCCATTAATTATGTATTTAAATGCTTTGCCAGATCAGGATAGACTTACGTGCATATTTTTTCGTTAAGCATGCACCTAAGTGCTTGGCTGAATCGAGCCCAGAATGATTAAATTTGCTTCTTATTCTACAACAGACACTATTAACTGTCACTACTTCCTTCTCATCAGTTGTACACGCACTAGCTTTGTGCTGGATGTTATTTATATTACTGTAATGCCCCAGAGCCTTAGCAATGGAACAGGGCCCCATTGTGATAGACACTGTACAAATGCAGAACCAAAAGGGTATGTATACATACAGGCTTAAATTCAACCTAATAAACATTAGGTTGAATTTAAAAATAGAGCTGTTTACACAGCACTTGGGTGATTCAACCTAAGGCTTCCCTTAGGTTGAATCCAAGAGAGGTCTCTTCGAAGTTACAAAACCTCCTGTAACTTTGAAGGGGTCATCAATTCAAACGCTAAAGTTTGAATTGATGCTGTGTAGACATATGAATTCGAACTAAAATTAGATCGAATCCATATGTTTGACCTTCCTCCCAGGGTGCATAGCACCCTAGAAGGAAGACCAGTGCCAGCCCCGCATGGGGCTCTCGAAAGCAGCCCCACGTGGGGCTGTCAAACCCTGCTGTCAGCAGGGTGTAGAGGCAGCCCCACGCCGGGCTGTCTAAAGCAGCCCTGCAGGGGGCTGTCAAACCCCTCTGTCAACACAGTGTAGAGGCAGCCCCGCGTGGGGCTGCTTTTGACAGCCCCCCATCGGGCTCCCTCTGCACGCTGCTGACAGCAGGGTTTGACAGCCCTGCGGGGGGCTGACAGAGCTGGGGGGGGGGGAGAAAGGATTCCCCCCAGCCAGGTGCTGACAGCGCAGGGCTGGGGGAATCGTTTCTCCCCCGCCTGCACTGGCCTGTGTGTGGGGGAGCCCTTGCTCCAGGTACCCCTGCCAGGGGACAACATCCCCTGCCAGGTTCCTGTCTTCTGAGCCGCAGCTGGGGGAAAGTGTCCCCTGCCCAGCTCTGGCCGCAGGGGGCCTAGAACTTTGCAGGGAGTGCTCTTCCCTGTGCTGGGCTGTGGGGGCTGGAGCCTGGCCTGGGACTGGGTCAGTGGCATCGCTGGCTTTAGGCACCCCAGGGGACGTGCCCCAGGTCCCAACGTCAGTGCCCCGGATCTCCGGCCCAATCGGGCCGGGGATCTGGGGTCTGATCCCCAGCCGCCCGCGGCCACGGCAGCCCCGTCAGCGGCGGGAGATCCGGGACCTGGCTGCCTGCCCGGCAGGCCCCGCCCCTGGCCAGGGATAGGGCCAGGGGGAGGTGGTGCCACTGCGGGCAGCTAGGCCACGGCGGGGCTGGGCCAGAAGCAGGTGCTGGAGCCCAGGCCCGCAGCCACAGGTGGCCAGGCCCCCAATCACCAGCCGGGGACAGGGCCGCCCCATCCCTGGCCAGGGATCCAGGGCTCAGCTGGCCACCCGCAGTAGCCCAGTACCCCGCTAGGGTTCGGGGGCTGGCCACCAGCAGCCATGGTGGCCCTGTCCCTGGCTGGGGATCCAAGGCTGCGTATGCAGGCCCAGCCTCCAACGGCCACTTCTGGCCGGGCCATGCCGCACCGCGCCACGGCCTAGCTGCCCGCGGCGGTGCAGCCCCCCCCGGCCCTATCCCCCTGGCTAGGGGGTGTGGCCTTCCAGCTGGGGGTAGGGGCTGGGCCCAGGCCCGTGCCCCGGGTCCCTCCCCACCCCAGCGACACCCCCTGGACTGGGTGGCAACATGGCTCTCCCAGGGGGTCATGTTAGAATCATAGAATCATAGGGCTGGAAGGGACCTCATAGGTGATCTAGTCCAACCCCCTGCCAGAGGCAGGACCACTCCCACTAAACCATCCCAGTCATGGTTTTGTCCAGCTGGGCCTTAAACACCTCCAAAGATGGAGATTCCACCACCTCCCTCGGCAGCTCATTCCAGTGCTTCACCACTCGCCTAGTAAAAAAGTTTCTTCTAATATCCAGCCTCGACCTCCCTAACCGTAACTTGAGACCATTGCTCCTCGTTCTGTCCTCTGCTACTACTGAGAACAGTCAAGCTCCATCTTCCTTGGAGCATCCCTTCAAGTAGTTGAAGGTTGCTATCAAATCCCCCCCTCAATCTTCTCTTCTGCAGACTAAATAAGCCTAATGCTTTCAATCTTTCCTCATAGGCCTTGTGCTCCAGCCCTTTAATCATTTTGGTTGCCCTCCGCTGAACTCTCTCTAGCATGTCCCTGTCCTTTTAGTAGTGGGGAGCCCAAAACTGAACACAGTATTCTAGATGTGGCCTCACCAGTGCAGAATAGAGGGGAATGATCACATCCCTTGATCTGCTGGTAATACTTCTTTTGATGCAGCCCAGTATGCCATTGGCCTTTTTGGCAGCAAGAGCACACTGCTGACTCATATCCAGCTTCCCATCCACCATGACCCCCAGGTCCTTTTCTACACTGCTGCTACTTAGCTGAAATGTTCCCCAGCCTGTAGCAGTGCATGGGGTTTTTCGGTCCCAAGTGCAGGATTTTACACTTGTCCTTATTGAACCTCATAAAATTTCTATTGACCCACTGTTCCAATTTATCTAGGTCTCCCTGAATCCTGTCCTTCCCCTCCAATGTGTCTACTGTTCCCCCCAGATTAGTGTTAGCCACGAACTTACTAAGAGTGCAGTCTATTCCATCATCCAGATCATTGATGAAAATGTTGAACAGAACTGGCCTCAGGACTGACCCCTGGGGCACACCACTTGTGACTGGTTGCCAGCTAGACATGGAACCATTGATTCCTACACGCTGAAACTGTTGATGTAGCCAGTTTTCTATCCACCTTATAGTCCACCTATCCAACCCATACTTCCTTAATTTGCCAATGAGAATGCTGTGGGAAACCGTATCAAAAGCCTTGCTAAAATCAAGGTATATCACATCAACGGTTCTTCCTGCATCCAGAAAACCAGTCATCTGATCATAGAAGGAAGTGAGATTGGTCAGGCATGATTTACCCTTGTAAATCCATGCTGACTGTTCTTGATCACTTTATTTTCCTCTAAGTGTTTTAGGATGGATTCTTTGAGAACCTACTCCATAATTTTTCCAGGGATTGAAGTGAGGCTGACTGGTCTTTAATTCCTCGGATCCTCATTGTTCCCTTTCTTGAAAATAGGCACTACATTTGCTTTTTTCCAATCCTCTGGCACTTCCCCCGTTCTCCATGAGTTTTGAAAGATAATGGCCAGCAGTGCTGCTATCTCATCAGCCAATTCCCTTAGCACCCTTGGATGCAGTTCGTCCGGCCCCATGGACTTGTGCACTTACAGCTTCTTTAAGCAGTCTCTAACCTGACCTTCCATCACCAAGGGCCTCTCTTCTTCTCTCCAATCTGCCATACCCATGGTAGTGGGCTGGGAGCTGACCCATGCTCCTCTTCCAGTTCGAACTAGCAAGTCCTGTCTATGGACATGCTAGTTCGAATTGGTTTTCCTAGTGGTCATGTTAGTTCGAATTGACTCAGTTCGAACTAATCATAATTAGTTTGACTTGATTAGTTCGAATTGAGTCAATTCAAACTAACAGCCTAAATGCAGACATACCCAAAGACAGTTCCTGCCCCAGGGAACTTACAACCCAGTTAAGACTTTGGGTTTCTCCAGACCCCAGAATCACACAATTAGAAAAGTAGTACTATCTGGAGTACCTGATGCCTTATTGCTTTTTAGAGTGCATAGGTAAGCAAGCAGTGGTGATACCTGGGACTCTGCATGAAGAGCAGGTCCTCAGCTCTTCTTTAAAATATAGGCAGAAAAAAAGGCTGCTTCCAAAGGGCCTGGTCCAAAGCCTACATAATTCAGTGGAAAGACTTAAGCTCCTGAGTTCAGGGATAACTGGCACAACAGATTTTAATTGGAGGACATCTGTCCACAGAGCCTCTCAACAGAGTTAAAGATGCTTAATATCTGCAAAATATATACATCTCTATGCCTCCAATCATGCCTAATGCAGTCAAGCTTACTGACAAAATAAGCTTGCCAGCGATAAGAGGAATGCTGTTTAACTTGGAAGAACTTTAATGTCTTTTTCTGTTTCTCAGTGGTGCAAGTGATTTTTCTGGTAATGTCTTTCCACAGCTGCCCATTTGATTTCTCTTGCCTGACTGTCTTGTGTATTAATTATGCTTTCATTGCAACTTGTAGTATTTGCCTTGACAGCAGGGGTTAAAGTAAGCTAGAACACACTGGAATGCTGTTCCAGGGTGGAGCATTTTTAGGGGCCAGCATTCCGGGGCCCCTAAAAATAGAAAAATGGGGCAGAACACTGTGTGCCGGCACATTCCCCCTGCAGTTTCAAAAGCTTCCAGCCTGGGGGAAGCTCTCTGCAACCAGAAGACACAGTCCTCCAGCCAGCAGCAGGGGTTAAAATATAATTTGGTGGGCCCTGGAAACCTCCTAAATTTCTGGGCCCCACTCACGCAGGTCCAGGCCCCCTTCCTGCAGGTTCAGACCCCCTTTACCCATCCCAGCTACTGCTCTCCACACACCTGCCCCCCTCCTCAGCTACTACCCCCACATGCCTTCCCTGACCCCAGCTACTACCCCACCACCCCAGCTACTGCCTCCAACCCAGTTACTGCCCCCCAAATGCCTGCCCCACCACCCCAGCTACTGACCTCAGCTCCCATCTCACTGCTGGTCCCCTGAACCTTTCCCCAACCCCCTCCTGCATCCCCCATGTCACTGCTGATCCCCCAAGTTTTCCCATGCCAAACCATCTTCCCCCATTGCCCTGGACCAACCCCCTCCCCCACCCCCGTTCCCCCCCCGGCCATCTTGCCGGTCCCGGCTCGCCCCCCCCCCCCCCCCGACCCCCTTACCTGGCTGCCATAACGGCCGGCTGCCACATCCACTACCTGTCTAGAAGACAGAGTCTTCCATCTGTAAGGAACTGCCCTGCACCAGGGTGAGGCTCCAGCCCAAAGCCTGCTCTCACTAAGCATGCTCAGAAGCTGAGGACAGGAGATTTAAAATTTCCCAGCATGGGGGAAACTCCCTGCCTTGCCAGAACGTGCCCAAAGTGTGTTCCAGGGCCTGCTATTTTTAGGGGCTCAGCGTTCAGAAGGACCCTAAAAACAGAAAATGGAACCAGAATGCTGCGTTCTGGTGCCTGCTATTTTTAAATGGTGGGCCCTGGAATTCAGCATTCCAGCTCCATTTTCTATTTTTAGGGAGCATGGAATGCTGACCACCCAAAAATAGTGGGCCCCAGAATGCCGTTCCACTGTGTTCTGGCTTACTTTAACCCCTGGCTGGCAGGGAGCTTCCCCCAGGCTGGGAGATTTTAGAACTTCTGCCCCCAGCTTACTCAGGGTGGGAGGAGCAGCCTGTGGCATGGGGTGGGAGTAGGGGGTTTCTATGAAGATTCCTTCACACACTTGGCTCCTTCTTTCCTTTGTCTTCCTATAAAGACCCTACCTCACAGAGACCTTTTGGCCAGCAACTCTCATAGGAGTCTTTCTGGGTTGCTACTAGACCAACTAGCATGGAAACTGCAATGCAAGCTATAAAGCTACCTTCTCCTTTGAGCACTGCTCACATCATTCAGTTATAAGTGTCTACGTGCCGCAGAGCACGGTAGCTTGGAAAGTCTTCAGCCTTAGCCTGTCAGGTCAGGGCACACGGCCAACGCCCCCTCTATGCTGCAACCACAGCTATATAGGTGACCGTGACCCTGACCCTCCCAGTTCCTTTTTCTGTCCTCAGTGACAGTTTTGGATCAGCCAAGAAACTTGCGTAAGCAAGTGCCTGTCTTCTACCACGAAATTCAAAATGCCTGGTTTCAAGCCATTCCTAGGATGCTGCAAAGCATTCCCGCTTGACGATCCGCATGATAAATGTCTCGCATACCTCAATAAGTCCCATCTCGCCAAGAGCTGCCCCCTCTGCCAGTCTTTCAAAAAGAAGACTCGCAAGGACAGAGAGCTGCACCTCCGATCCCTTGCTGGGAGCAGCGCACAAGCCTCTGATGCCGCCCGAGCCCTGAGTACTCTGCTGGCTCACCCATCAGCCCAGGCGCCAGAACCCTGGGACCAATCTCTGGTGCCAAGCCTAAAGTCTTGGTCAACTCCCCCGTCGGTATCGTCAGGAGGCGAACACCTTGGTCACCAAACTAACCCGGCGCCAAACCCAAAGCGGCACCGCTGATGCCGCAGGCCTCCAAATCAGTGCAGCCACGTTCTCCAGTCTGGATACTGGCACCGCGGAAGAAAACCAGCTCAATGCCAACCCTGGCACCGGGAGTCCAGTCTGCACAGGAAGTGGCACTGCCCACCAACCCGGCACTGCCTAGCCCGCTGCCAGCACCACAACCTGGCACTGGGGACCTGCTTTCTGGCCAACCCGGTGCCGTCCAGTCTGCCGCCGGTACCGCACTCCTCTGAGGACTGCTCCCCGGCCTCCTCCCCTCGTTCCTCCCGGGACATGGCGGTGCCGTGCTCCCAAGCCTCGGGGCCCCTTCCCACGGATCGGCATCGACTTTGCCTTCAGCCTTGGTACACTCTTCTCTACTCAAGGTGGTAATAAGGGTAGGAGAACATTTAGGGAAATGGCACCATAAGCTCTTTCCCTCGCCCACGCCTCGACGCAAGAACCGACTGTTGGGCCTGCCTGAGCCAGTGGGGCCCTCCCCTTCCAGTACCACACCGCAACCTAGCCAAGGCTGTCCCCCTCTGCGCCACCTGGAGGCTGGAGCATCTTTTAACGACTGGTCACACAATTGGCTGGATGCAACAGCCGACAATACCCTAGCTTCACAGCACCACTCTGTCCAGTCCTCCTTGCAGACCATGGACTCGGACTTTTTTGGACAATGAACCTGATCCCGACTCCACACATCGTAGTAAAT
Organism: Podocnemis expansa; assembly: GCA_007922195.1. Lineage (NCBI taxonomy): Eukaryota > Metazoa > Chordata > Testudines > Podocnemididae > Podocnemis > Podocnemis expansa. The sequence goes on along the minus strand of ML681971.1, from coordinate 17,169,486 downwards.
CATGGGCCCATTCTTCCTCTTCGCCTGATGACTACACCTTTGAGAGACCGACTGACTGTAACAAGAACTTTAGTGCCCACCAGGAGTGCCTATGCCGCATGGCAGCAAACCTGAACCTGGAGCTCAGGGTCGTCCAAGAGGAGACGAACTCCCTCTTTGAGGTCGGCCGGTGGTCCCCACCTGCTATGGTGTCTGTACCACTTCATGAAGGGGAATATAGCATTGTCAAGGCCCGCTGGCAAACCCATCCTCAATCCTGCCGGTATCCAGGGTTGTGGACCGTAAGTACCACATCCCTCAGGACAAGTTCTCCTTTCTGTTCCAGCACCCCGGGCCAGGGTCGCTGGCCGTCAACGCCATGAACCAGAAAGAGAGGCAAGGTCAACCGGGTTCCACCCCTAAGAATAAGGAGGCAAGGAAAATCGACCTGCTTGGAAGGAAGGTTTACTCCACAGCAGCCCTTCAGCTGTGCATGGCAAACCACTTGGCCCTTATGACAAGGTATGTCTTTAACCTCTGGATTACCATGCAAGGCTTCCATGCCATTATCCCGAAGGATCGCCTTAGGGACTTCGACACGATGCTCGAAGAAGGGGAAATGGCATCCAGAGATGCTCTGGTGGGCATCTGGGATGCCGTGGACACAGCCACCCATACGATGGCATCGGCCATAGTAATGCATCTGGCTACAGGGCTTGGGCCTACCGCTGCAGCTGCAGCTTACCATTCAGGACCTCCCATTTGAAAGCCCTGCCCTCTTCGCCGAGTCCACGGATGCGAAACTCCATGGCATGAAAGACTCGAGAGCCATGCTCGGGTCACTGGGGATTTACACCCCGCAACCTAACAGATGGTCTCTAAAACCCCATCAACTCCTCCAACAACTGCAGCAGTTAAAACAACAGATTCAACTGCAGAGTACATTCCCAAGGTCCCTCCGCTTTCCCCAGAGCCACCTTGGAGACATGGACAAGGACAAGTTCCGTCCAGGAAAGAGTGAGAAGTCCCATGTTCCCCAATCAGGTAGACATGGCAGGGGCGTCGCTGCCCTGGGGAAGCACCCGGGGCACCGGCCCAGCCCATGCCCCCTGGCCGCAGGCCACGCCCCCGGCCAGGGATGGGGCCAGGAGCGGCCAAGAGTGGCTGAGCCCCGGATCCCCAGCTGGGGAAGAAACAGCATTTTTGACAGTTACTGTATGGTCAGCGAACCCCACGACCCGACCGGTCCCAAACTGCTTACACCGCTTCACACACCACTGGGCCAACATCACATCCGATCAGTGGGTCCTCGAGGCAGTCACGAAGGGGTATCGTATTCAGTTTCTTTCAATTCCTTGGGACAGAAAACCGCCCCCTCGTCCAACCCTCAGAAACCAGGAACTGTCCTACCTTCTCGAGATCAAATGCCAGAAACTCCTCTCCCTCAGAGCCATAGAAAGGGTTCCCAAGCAGGCATGAGGAAAAGGGTTTTACTCCCAATACTTCTTGGTCCCAAAATCTAACAGGGACCTTTGACCCATTCTAGATCTCAGAGCCTTAAACAAACACATAAGGAAAATAAAGTTCTGCATGGTTTCCCTACCACAGATCCTCCCATCTCTGTCTCCCAGGGATTGGTTCGCAGCCCTCAATCTGAAAGACAGCTACTTTCACATAGCCATAAGGCCCCGCCACAGGCAGTTCCTTAGGTTCATGGTGGCAAACGACCACTTCCAGTTCACCTCTTTCCCTTTTGGGCTCTCCCTGGCCCCTAGGGTGTTCACGAAGTGCATGGCACCAGTCATAACATACTTGGGCAGAAGGGGCATAAGAATTTATCCCTATCTAGATGACTGGTTAATAGTCAGGAAATCATGCTCCCAAGTAGAACTCCACGTTGGAGTGGTAGTGAGGCTCTGCGACTATCTGGGCCTCCACATAAACTAAGAAAAGTCAAAGCTCCAACCGTCCCAAAACATAGAGTTCATAGGGGTGCGTATAGATGCTCGCAAGGGGTTGGCATTCCTACCCCACTTGAGATTTCAGTCCATTTGCACCATCATTACGGAGTTGCAAACGTCCCCTGTGACCACAGCCCACTGGTGCCTGCAGCTCCTCAGCTACATGGCAGCCTCCACCTCAGTGATCCAGACAGCGCGCCTCAGGATGAGGTCTTTCCAAATCTGGCTTTCCACAGTGTTCCACATATGGAGGGACTCCCTGAAAAAGGTACTGTCTGTCCCCCAGGATACTCTGGGGACACTTCAGGTTTGGAGGGATCCCCGCTTTGCCAAGGGAGGCATTCCCTTCAAAGACCTCAGGCCCTCAGTGACCTTAATAACAGATGCCTCGAACACAGGGTGGGAGGCCCACATCTCTGGGGGCCTCTCCACTCAGGGGCTGTGGTCCCACATGGACAGTCCTCTCCACATAAACATGAAGGAACTAAGGGCCATCAGGCTATCCTGCTTGACCTTCCTAGACAAGACACGGGGCAGGTCAGTCCAGATCCTCACAGACAATACCACAGCCATGTTCTATACAAATCAGCAAGTGGGGGGGTCCATTCCATGCTAATTTGTGAGGAGGCATGCAAACTTTGGGAATTGGCCATACGATACAACTTCACCCCTGTAGCCTCCCACCTATCAGGGATGGACAATGGGCTAGTGGACTCGCGAAGCAGAAAACCGCTAGTGAACCACAAGTGGTCCTTTCACGACAAGGTCTTCTCCCTCCTGGTAGACAAATGGAGTCTCCCCTCCGATAGACTTGTTTGCGACATGGCAGAATCGCAAGTGCCCTCAGTTCTGCTCCCTCAGGGGCCGGGAGGACGGGTCCTTCACCGACACCTTCCTCATCAACTGGTCGGGACCCCTGATGTACACCCTCCCGCCGGTTCTCCTGATACAGAGGGTTCTCCTGAAAATCGACAGGGACAGAGCGAACATAATACTAATAGCTCCAGACTGGCCCAGACAGCACTGGTTCTCACTCCTCAAGGACATGTCCATAGAGATCCCACTCCATCTCCCACCATGGACGGACCTCCTGACACAGGACTCGGGGCGCCTTCAGCACCCAGACCTGGGCCGCCTACACCTGACAGCATGGATGCTCTCTGGCTCAGCGAGCATGAGAGGCTCTGCTCAGACAAGGTTAAGAAGGTCCTGGTTGATAGCAGAAGACCACCCACCAGGTCCACGTACACAGCCAAATGGAAACGATTCTCCATTTGGGCTCGGGACAAAGGTGTAGACCCTATATTAGCCCCGATTCACCTGACCCTCGACTACCTACTAGACCTCAGGGAAGGAGGCCTCTCTCCTTCCTCACTGAGAGTCCAGTTAGCAGCAATTTCAGCTCTCCACAAGAATGTGGATGGGCAATTAGTTTTCTCCCATCCCACCTTCACCAGATTCCTAAAAGGGGTGGAGAGACTTCTTCCCCAACCTCATAAGCCCACCCCGCCTTGGGACCTTAATATTGTCCTCTGGGCAATAACAGAGCTGCCTTATGAACCCTTGGACTCAGCCACCCTCCTGGTCCTGTCCTGGAAGGTGGCCTTCTTAGTAGGAATCACCTCTGCCAGAAGGGTTTTGGAGTTGAAAGCCCTCTCCTTGGAACCCCCATATATGAGGTTCTATCCAGATAAAGTGGTTTTACGTCACCACCTATCTTTCCTCCCTAAGGTGGCCACCCCCTTCCGCCTTAACCAGGAAATTTGCTTGCCAGTTTTTTACCCACACCTCCAGGTTACGCAGAATCAGAGGAGGTGGCATACACTGGACGTGAGAAGAGCGCTTCCAGCTTACATCAAGTGCACCCGACCATTCCGCAAGACCTCCCAACTTTTTGTGGCAGTCGCCAAACGTAAGAGAGGTTTACCAGTATCCTCTCAGTGTAGCTCCAAATGGATTGTGAACTACATTAAAGACTGCTATGGAAAGTCGAAAACGCCCCTTCCTGGTACTGTTAGAGCCCACTCTACCAGCGCCCAGGCGTCCTCTACAGCCTTCCTGGCCAAGGTCCCAATCAAAGAGATCTGCAGGGCCACCACGTGATTGTCAATTCATACCTTCATGACACACTAGGCCATTGCCCAACAGGCTAGAGATGATGCCGCTCTGGGCAGAGCTATACTCGATGTGGGTAGACTGTAACTCCTCCCACCGTCCATGGGTACAGCTAGCAGTGACCTGTAACTGAATGATGTGAGCATCGCTCGAAGGAGAACGGTGGGTTACTTACCAGTAACCATCCTTCTTCAAGATGGGCTGCTCACATACATTCAGGCCCCTCCCACCGTCCCCACTAACGGAGTTGGTGAAGGTATATGGGACTGGGAGGGTCAGGGTCACGGTTACCTATATAGCCATGGTCGCAGCATGCAGGAGGCATTGCCCGCATGCCCTGACTTGACAGGCTAAGGCTGAATACTTTCCGAGCTACTGTGCACTGCGGACCGTAGACGCCTGTAACTGAATATATGTGAGCAGCCCATCTCGAAGAAAGACAGTTACTGGCAAGTAACCCACCATTCTTCAAGGGTTGCTTACAAAGTGGTCTTTAGGAGGCAAGAGACCAGATCTGCATCTTTCACATAGTAGTGCAGAGTGTTAATCACAAGGCAAGTAGGCCAGCACTCAACACTCACCTTTTAATGTGGGAATGAGTTACATGTTGCCTGCAGGCCCCATCTCAGGGGTCACCTAGGGTCTTTAGAAGCTGAGGGTATTCAGCTTCTTACAGGACAAGCCATGAGTATGTAACATGGAGAGAGGACTATAGAACATGTAATAGCCACTTAATGAGCTACATATCTATTAGTTTAATTATGATGCCAGTAATATAGGAATGATCTCATCTGGCTTTTGGGAATGGGGCAAGAAAGGGTATCAATGGGGCCCAGGCTAAGCTCTGGTATTTCAAATATTTGGTGCCAAATTTTGTTTGCATCAGTTTAAAGCTATTCAGACTGAACTCTGTCTACAAGCACGGCAGTGAAACATCTGTGACACCCTTTTTCTGTTATTGCACTTTGCTTGCTGTACAGTGAATTATTCTGGAGTGCCAGCATCTCCAGCATAAAAATATGATACGATCACTTTGCTGTTACCACTCAGACAGATTTGAGAATGAAAATGTCTTGTCATTTAAATATGTTGGCATTTAACTCACTTGCCAGGTACAGATGCTCTTCTGAAAGCTGTGACTAAAGAATATGTCTAGTGAGTCACTTGTTTTTATTACCTGGCTAGTTTTCAAGAAACAGTAAAAGTATGATTTTTTTTAAAGCTCTGAAAGAACAACATGAGTGTTGTTAATAAAAACAGTGATCCCACACAAAGGCTTGGTTTCTGGTTGGGTATAATTACAGCAGATGCCAGGCTTGGAGAGAACACGAGGAAGTCTGCAGAGGAGAGAGAGAGGAGGGGGGGACACAGTTTTTCTCTAAAAAAACATTTCCTCACTTCTGTTTTGATCCAGTTAGGGTGGTTATACCACTGGATCATTGGACATTGAATCTAATGCGCTTTTCTGTATACTTAAAATCTTGTCTTTTGACTAAATTTGGTGTCAAGTCCACAGGAAGAGGATCGGGGTGGGATAAATGAGGTAAATATTGCATTTCTTGTTCTGAGATGATATGAACCAAGATGCATCATTTTTAGTCTTAACTCAGGACAACAGGAAGATATCAGGGCATATAATCAAATCATATTCTGATTGTACTTTTTTAGATACACTGAAGTACCTGCCATTTGTATCTGGGAAAAAATGGGCCTCCATTGATCCTAATTTACTTGTCCAAGGATTCCCAACAAAGTAACTCTTCAGATCTCTCTTCAATTCCCTGCTCTAACCATTGGACATTGCTCCCTCTGATATATAAAACTGGCAATAAATATAAAACAATGTAAAAGAGGAATTAAAAACAAACAAAATCAACAATTATATTTCTATAGTGGTATGGAAACATCTTATTGAATTTAAAGAAGAATTATTTCCTTTCTATAGAAATTTTAAATTGACCAACAGACTTGCATAAGCAGAGAGACAGTTAATAGAACAACACTATCATCTAACTCTTGGTAGCATTTCTCAAAAGATTTTTGGTAGATTAGGGGATCATTATACTCATTTTGTGTTTGGGGGAAACTGAGACACAGAATGGGTAAATGACTTGCTAAGGTTGCCCAGCAATTCCCCAGAAGAATCTGGAATAGTATGAAGTATATTCAGCTCCAGTTTTCTGGGCACTGGATTCTGGTACTCTGAGTGCAGAAGGTGGGGGCCTGCAACAGGCCAGAAAAGCCAGTGGCCTTAAAGCCTGCTCTTAAAAGTCTCCAAGGCCTCCAATTCCTGGCCTTGGAGTGGTATCGCTGCCACCACCCAAATGCAAAAATAAACCTCTTGAGACCCAGGAAGGCGCACTTGGGAATTCCTCCCTGTGAGGTACTTGCAATCCTCTTTATTCCTCTCTCAGGAAAGTGACTGGACCCCAGCTGCAATATGAGCTGGAACTGGAACAGAGTTCCCTCTAGTAGCTGCCTGTGCAGTCTAAGGCACGGGCACACAAACCTCTTGCCTTTCAGGACACAGAACCAGAACTTACTTAAAAGGTAAACTCTTTAATCAAAAAGAACAGATAATAAACACAGAGAGTTGCTTCTCTGGGAATTAACTTAGGTAGTTACGGGGGGGGGGGTTACATGTGCTCAGCACAGAGAAATCCAAAAAACAAGCCAAAAGCAAAGAAAATACCCTGACCGCGTCTAAATAAACATTCCCTGTTCTACTCACACCTGGTCAGTACCAAACTTAACTTATCTCTGGTAAGGATGTTGCTGGATTCTTCCTCAGGCCCCTCTGGCCTCCTCCTGATCCTTCCAGGAGCTCTGCTGCATCCCAACAGGCCCAGGCCAGGCTGCTGTTACAATTCAAAAACCTGCACTTCATTCCTATTGGCTGTCCTGGGACTCACTGACCAGAGTGTTAACCCCTTCCTCCCCAAGGGTTATTACACCTTGTTTTAAAAATTCTGCAGAAATCTGAAACTTCTCCATTAAAGTCTATTGGTGGTTTAGAGAGATTTGTGTGCAACCCTCCAGAACCCTGTTGGTGTCTACCCTGTTATTAAATTCTGTCAAATGTTTCTTTAAAGGAATAATAGCTTTAAAAATGGTAGAAACAATTCCTTGACAATGTGCTGACAACTCTTGTGAACTGAAAAAAGAAAACTTTGTTACTGAATGTGGCTTGTGATAAGCTTGCGCCCTTATTTCAGACCTTTATATTCCAAATCCCTTTGAATCATTTGGGGCAGAGATCACTGCTTTTCTCTGACATTTTTTTCTAGCACTTTTGCAGACAGCCTTCAAGTAACCTGAGACTGGCAGGAAACAGCTGACTCTTTATGGAAATTCAGTTGGCTACTGCTAAAGTTGGCAACAGCAGTAAGCAGCACACGTGTTGCTTGAGATTGATGTGAGTTAAATTAATTATTCCATATGACTTCTGTTATATTAACTGCTTGTGAGTCACTCAAACCATTAATGGAAAGAATGGACAGGACAATACAACAACCATTTCTACAGTACAATGCAACTTATCAGTGACAAGTGGCGATTGTTTTTCCTTTGGCATTTGTTAACTATTTCCACTTATGTGCAAGTTGCTAGTTGGCCAACACGCATGTGCACACAGCAAGAAAGGCTAAAGAAAGCATTACTCTGTTACTGAAGGCAACAGTGAATGTGACAGGGAAGGGAGCAGACGGAATGAGGAGCAAGAAGGGAGCCAAGGAAGAACGGAAGCAACAGAAGGAATGAAAAAGGGATGGAGGAAGAGCCAAAGGATGTGACAGGAAGAAAAAGTAGGAGACTAATGAAGGGAGATTGGAAGTCACAGGAGAAGAGAGGGCAGTGAGAGGAAGAGGACCAATGGAAAACCAAGGAGAACAACAAGAAGAGAAAAGAACACATGACTGAAGAAAGAGAGGGAGCCAAGGACAGAGGCGGCGGGACAAAGACCAAAGGACAACACATCAGTAATTGCTAGAGAAGCAGTGGGGGATGGATGGATGGCATCATTAGGCCACTTAAGGGCCTGCTTGTACAGCCTGAGTCAGGGTCCACCCACACCAGCCCTAACATTCTGCCAAAGCCAACAAGACAACGTGAGTACGTGAGGTAGTCACATACAGGTGATCACATATGTCCAAGATAAACTTCTGCAGACACATCCAAGAGTTAATCTGACCGTCAACAAGAATGACCACTTCAGACGGCTTGATGACCCAGGTCCGCAACCCAACTAACAACTACAGATAGATATACCCAATCTTATACATATTAATACAGAAAAGCAGGTCCTCTTTCATTTACGTGCTCTCTGCACAGCTGCAAAGCTCAGAGTACTGTGCTTTCCGAGCAAACTAACACCACAGACACCTACAATAAGGATACTTTTGCTATTAGAGAGTATCTCAACAATTCTGAAGTCAGGGTCTGACAGGCACATGAGGAGAGGATGGCTTAGCTCAAAGACATGGGTCACATTTTTACAGGGGCCAATATCAAAACTCTGACTGACTTCCCTGGGACCCAGATTTACTCTGTGTGTTTAACTTATTTTGCCTTTATCTTCAGAGCCTGGAGACTCAATGATAGAAGCATAGGTAGTTTTGCAATGTAAAGAAGCTAACAGTGAAGAAAAAGCAAATAGATTCTGTCAAATTTAAACTAAACAAGGCACTAAACTCAATTTTATCTGACACATTTTTTGAACCAGCATATAGTATCCATTTAATGTCAAATAGGAGCATTTGGCTACCCAATGACTAATCTGCCCCCTCTACTTTTCAGGACTGTCAACTGGCAACTTTAAGTGAACAAAGTGAGCTGTTCCACTTGGGGAAGGATGCATAATGGTGATTACACAGGAGGGTGTGTCTGAGGAATACATTTCTTCAAGGCCATCCCTTGTTGCTGCAGATTGAAGGCAAAAGAGACTGCTTAGGGAGGACCAGAAAACTCAAAGGACAACTAACAAACCATTGTGCATTCCTTGCATGGTGGAATGCTGGTTCAAATCCAGAAAGGCTGAGAGCAATTGGAAGTTCCCTTCACCATGTGATAACTTGGGAGAAATTTTAGGTCAGCATTCAGTTCCCAGAGGACAAGTAAACACATCACAAGCACAAAAAACAATACCAACACAGTTAGCATTTACTGGGTCCACTGTCAACAGTCGCAGCAGAAAGGTCAAAGATGAACCCACAGAGGAGCAAAGTCCAACAATGGGAGAAGCTTGCACTCCTGATGCCTGTGTTGTACCAAGGCTTGACTCTCCCATGCTTTCACCAACACAGTATTAACACACACTAATTAAAGAAGTTAGAAAGACAGCTGAAGTGTTTGTATCTCAGTGCATAAACAACCCCAACAATGACTACATGAACAGTCCTTAAGAGTGTAAAATAATCTTTGCCATCGCCTGCATTCGATTTCTTGTCTCAACTCCAGCCAACTTAATGCAACTTCAACGTGGAAGCAGTACAATATGAGACAAACAGTGTAAATCAATGTGACCAGCAACATTTAACAGGAAACAGACTGTGCTTTTTATTTTCTGGATCAGTTGCCAACAATCCATTTTGATGATGGATATCTCCTACAAAACAGCTCACAAATATTGAGATTTCAAAGCAAAGAAAATATGGATCAAAGGGGGGGAAAACAAATTAACTTCATATAGTGCATTTTCTAGTACAATCAACTATTTATAATTTAAATGTTTACTTTTTTTTTCAAGTATGTGATGCATTCACTGACTAACGTTAACATTATTTGTGGTAGAATGACAAAATGCTTGAGTTAGTGGGGTTTCTATTTATAATTGGGTAGAAAAACATGAAGGATTTCATCTTTGACTTAATCTCTTATATGAATAGGTCATGTTAAGCCTACAGTCTTCTATCAGAGTCAAGATGTGGGAGAAAAAAGCTCATCTTAAAAGCTCAGTGCACAATGGAAGAGCCTTACAAGCATACTTATTGTTCATTCTAAATAATTTACAAAATTAAATGGACACACAAGTTTTACGTGTGACTCATGACACCTACCAGTGAGGTGCTGTCACCTCTAGATGGAGGCTGCTTTCAACACCTGACAGCAATATTGTATGATGCAACCAAGTAGGACAAGGAGAAGGAGGAAGAACAAAGAAAACTGCTGAATCTCCTGGGGAAATTTAGGTTGCAGACTGCAATTATTCAAATTGTAATCTGGCCAAGACATTGGGTTTTCTCCGACAAAAGCTGCCATAAGATCTTTACCAGCCACAAGGGTCAGTTTTACCTTTAATGTAGAAGGCAACATCACAGAGCCTTGAAACGCCATGCTGGGACATTAGTTCAAAACTGACTTGTTGAGAGGACTATCACCACATCAGCTAGGTGTTCTCTGGAGGTTGCCGATCTTAGAAATGTCTCTGCTTATCTCACAGACTTGACCAAAAACACTGCACAAGATTGAATATCAGCTGACATAACACATTATATAAGTATGAGCATATTAAATACAGAGGCTAAAGTAAGGGGGAATGCCATGGAATGCTGTTCTGGGGCCCACTATTTTTAGGGAGCCAGCATTCCACGACCACTAAAAATAGGGGAACACCCTGGAACACTGTGTTCTGGGGTCTCCCAAAAATAACAGTGAGTTCCGGGACCCCCTGAAAATAGAAGGGCACGCTGGAACCAGCGTTCTAGCACCTCCCCTCTGGGCTTGAGGAAGGGAGGGGCTGCAGGCAGCAGCCAGCCCAGCCACCCCTCCCTCCCCTCCCCAGAGCCAGTGTAGCTCTGTCCTTTCCGACTGGGGCCTGGCTGTGCACATGGCTAGGCCCCAGCCTCCAGCCCGGGCTCCTTTTTGCTGGCTGGCTGGTCGGCCAGTGCTGTAGCCTCCTGCCCAGCTCTTCAGCCAGGTAAGGGGGCTGGGGGAGGTTGTGGTGGTCGGGAAGCTGGCAGGGAAAGTGTGGGAGAAGGGGTCAGCATGGTGGGCTGGCTGGGGAGGGCTGGAATGGGAACAGGGAGTTTAAAGAGTAGGGAGTGGGGATTGGGGCTAAAAAAGGACATGGGGAAAGGGGCCTGATGGGGTAAATGTTTTGGGGGCAGTAGCTGCGGTTGGGGGGGCAGTAGCTGGGGTTGGAGGGCAGGTGTTGAGGCAGTAGCCAGGGGGCAGGCATTTGGGAGGGCAGTAGCTGGGACGCATGAAGGGGGTCCCGGACTAACATGAGGGACAGGGGCATTGCTGTGGCCTGGCACACAGGGCATGTGCCTCGAGGCCCAGTGTCAGTGCCCCAAGTGTCCAGGGAAGCCCCTGCCTCTCCCAGCCCTGCCCCTAGCCGGAGATCTGTTGCCCGGCCACCGGTGGCCACGCCTGCCTCTCCTGGCCCAGTGCCAGTCTGAGCCACCTGCGGTTCCTGGCCCAGTCCCCAGCCAGGGATACGATAGGGATGCTCAGGGCAGCGATTCTCCTGGTGAGGAGGGTCCCAGACTGGCATGAGCGGCGGCCCACCCTGGTGTGGAGAGGCCCATCCCACCATGAAGGGGGGCCTGCTAATTTAGGAGGGTTCTGGAGCCCCCTCAAAGTATACTTTAACCCCTGATTAAATATGTCAGTACAATTTGGCTAGATTGGCTACTGATTGCCATTATAACAAGTGTCGTTGTTTTTAAATGAGGAAATCTCATTTCACTAAAGAACTTTCACTAAAGAACAGCTCATTCAGATAGACAGAGTATAATTGTGAGAAGAAGCTTGAGCAAGGAGCTCTCAAGAACTTAAGGCTATGTCCAAGAGTTGCTAGATGCATATAATCAAAGGCTCATAAAAAGGTATAGCTGAAAGGGATCTTGATACCTCGTCTAATCCATCCCTACATACTGAGGCAGGAGAAAGTACACCTACACCATTCTTGAAAGGTGTTTTGCCTAACTCGTTCTTAAAATCCAGTGATTTGGATTCCAAAATCTCCCTAAGCAACCTGTTCCAATGCTTAACAATCCTTATAGTTAGAAAGTTTTTCCTAAAGTCTAGATTAAATCTCCTTTGATGCAAACTAAGCAGATTCCTTCTGGTTCTGCCCTCGGAGGCAATAAGGTAGACGAGAATTGCCTCTTGGTTTGAATTAAGAGGATTTTTCCTATTTAACCAGGGTGACCCTGATGATTTTACCATGTGCAAAAATATTTCAGGCCAGCAAAATGTCTTCAAGCCACACCACTGTCTTGTGCCACGACGATGATTTTTTTTAAAGATCCTTATGTTATGGCACAATGCCATGATATTACATTATGATTCCCTGAGGAAACAAGCCAGCAACCCTAGACTTAGTAAGAAAACAGCAATCTTTCTGGCAAAGCAGGAAGCAATCACAAAGTGAAAAGAATTCTGTTGGCTAGATCCTGAGCCTGATAATCAATAGGAACCACTCGCATTCATCTGCAGACTGAGATTGCCATTCACTATGTAACAAAAGGAGATTAGTTTCGGAAAACACTACATGAAGTCTATTTTGTGCAGGTTCCTCAAGGAAGGCATACTAGCAGGAGAGGAATTTCACAGTAAACCAGATCTAAATCCCCCCACCCTTTGTGGAAGGACTGTCACATGACCTGCCATTTTCCTGCATCCCTCACTATGATGATCCAGATGTCAGGGATGAATGATGTGCTAAACCTCAGTGCTGATCATTCTGTGATACTCATTTAAAGCCCCTGTGTTACCTGCACTCATGGAAAGAGAAATGCAAAATGTTACAGCTCACACAGTTTCATGTGCACTTTTCTGTTGGAATAGAGTGGGATAGGATTCTGCATCTTTCTTTCATGGAGGAAGCTGGGGTCTCAGCTCCCAAAGCTCTGTAAATCTCAAGGGATTCTCATAGGTAAATGAGTGAGACTGAGGTATAGCAGTGGCAAGATAATTAACTTCCTATCATAGGTTTCACTGTCAGGTATACCTTTGCGCATTGCCACAGCTGTGAAAATAAATAATACAGCCACGTCACAAGTCCCCTGTACTTGACAATCATTCACAACAGTTTAGCAGAGGGTGCCTGTCTATTGTGAATAAGGTTTCTTAAGAAAACAACTAGGCTAGCTGAAACCATAATGTGTTGTATCTCTCTACCAATTCCAAACTCAGTTGCAAGATTGTGAGGTGTGTCGGGGGAATTTGTTTGAAAAAGCCATGTTTACAAATTGGTTCAACACAGTTACAAGCTGTGGAATGGATAAAGCCAAAGCACGCTGGGGTGAATCTCAGTGGGCCAGGTTCTGATCTTAATAACGTTGGTGTAAATGAAGAGTAATTCCACAGAAACCCCTGGAATAAGTGCAGATGTTCCACAGTGAAAGTGAGATTGAAAGAGTGGGCCAGTACCCTGAAAATAATTTGAAAGCTAGTGGCCTGATTCTAATCTCAGTCACTGACCTTATCGTGGGGTGTCACTTTGCTCATTTCAGTGGAGCTGTTCTGGAGTTAAGAAGAATTAACCTATGTGAAAAAAAGCTGAACAGTAAACAGATAAATTACCTAACAGAAGAAGAGCAGCCCCTCCCTGATCTAATTTAGACTTACACCACCACCATCACGTCCAGAGTCAAATGGAACCTTTCTTTAAGAAGCACATGCAGCTCCTGAACTTACTGATGTAAATCACACTCAGATTGCACTCCTATTAGTGCACACTACACCATTTTGCTATGCACGCTCATTTTCTAATCCGTTCACACCTGACCTAAGTAACTTGGCCTACCATTATGTCATGCCTGAACTCACCCGTATTCCAAGCATGCAACTCTGGTTCATATCAGCTGCAGCTGAGCTTGGGGAGAGAGGCCATGATGCTGTCTTTACAGTTTGATTTTGTTCCGATCTGGCCTATTCCAGATATCAGAGCCACCTGACGTGGCTGCAGGATTTATGGACATTTGAGCCACAGCAGGGAAGAAGCAGGAGCCTGATCTCTGGCCAGATCAGACATAGAGAAAGTAGTTTTAAATGATTTCCTTTGAGAGTTTATTTGTTGACTTTTCAGCTTATGGCATTGATCAGTCTGTGAGCTGCGTTTCCAGCTCTCAGCATTCCACTTTGACCACAGGTCTTATAGCTTTTTGGTTTGAGAGGAGGGGTGCTTCAGTTTGACAATATGATGGCTAATTTGACCTGTGTGAAGTGGTTTCTAAATTCACTGTCCTTCAGAGACTAGTTACAATCACATTTTAATCATTAACCATCAGGCTTCCATAAAGGGCCTGCAAAAAATGCAAACCACGTGAACTCACCCAACAGGTATTACTACATTTGCCCTCTCACCATTTCATCAGCTGTCTTGCAATATGTAGAGTTTTTCTTAACACTCTCGCTCCTGGCATCTTTTGACCTCAGCTTTCATTAAAGCAAGTATCCATCCCTCCTGAGAAAAGATTGAAACATGAACCCTACAAAGCCAGAAAGCAAACAGAAAGGACCTAACTATTTTTTTAAATCTCATGACTTTTAATATACTTTATATTATTTAGATTCTGATGACTTACAATTTTTGAGAATGGAACTACTGCAATTCCCTTTTTCTTCCCCAAAATAAATCCTTACCCTGTTTTTCTATTCATTCTTTCCCTTAGACTAGCATATACAAAAATAGGAAAACTTTTACGTGCATTCCAGATTGTGAAAAAAACAACTTTCTCCATATACAGTGCCACGAACAACAGATAGAGAGCTCTGTGGGCCAAGCTCTACTACTTTGCAAAGCTATAAATCCAGCAAGGCTACATTGAAGCCAATAAAGTTATTCTGGATTCATGCCAGCGTAACTTAGAAAAGAATCAGGCACAGTGCCTGCTAACTCAAAACGTAATGCACGCCTGTTGGAGTTTTGTTCTAAACAAATATGAAGAACGCTTTTTTAGCATACTGACCAAGGAAAATATTTTGCCTTTCAATTATCCCTGTGCAACCTGTTGACTTCAGTCGGGTTGCTCTGGATTTGCCTGACAGTAAATAAGACCAAAATCCATCCCATAGCTTATCTGTCAGCATTTAGCAAGGCAGACAATGTTACAATCTGTCTAGCCAGAATTACACATGTAAGTGCTATTGATATCTATGTGAACTAGGTCTATGTAACTCAGAGCACAGTTCTACATGGCTTTATTCCAGCATAAGCGACCTAATTACACAGTTCATTTTACATCAATGTGATTCCACTGAAATCAGGGGAATGACAATAGGCTAGAAGTGGGCTAACACAGCAGTGAATCAGAGCCAGTGTCTCATTTGGGTGTGTTACCTCAATCAGTGGTTCCCAACCTTTTTCAGGCTGGGGACCCCTTTTTAACAAAAAAAATCTTTGCAGCCCCACTGGCTAATTATGTGATCTGGCCCACGTGGGCAGACTCTGGCCTGCATCACTCTGGCGGTGCCACTGGGACAGCTGGCGAGCAGTGCTGCCACCACCATGGCCCGCACCGCTAGGGAGCTGAGCCACAAGAGCTATGGCCCCTGCCCTTGCCCCTGCTGGGGAGCTGCCACCGCCCCAACCCCCTGCTAGGATACAGCCATGGGAGGGAAAAGGCAGCCCTGGCAGGGAGCATTGGGGCTGTAGCTGGATTCCAGCCCCAGTAGGGAGTGGCTCCGTGTACCCCCTGCAACATGTCCACTGGCCCCTTGGGGTCCCCAGACCACAGGTTGTGAACCACTGCCCTAGAAGACTGTAGTTTCATACTTCTAGTAGGTTGGAGCTGATGAAGGCAGCTCCTGCTGTGGCATTCAGGTTCCATGCATCTTTTTTCCACGTATCTCATGAGCCAACTTTTTGTTTTTTTAAGTTTCCAGCTTCCCTGAATCAGTCAAAAGCTAGGCCACCCTCCAGGAGCTCCTTGCTCAGCAGCAGAGCAGGAAATAGATGACAGAACTGTATTGGTTACCTTTAATGGAGGTTTATGCCTTTTCCTGTATTCTGCCCTCAGTTACCCTCATGCAAGCCAGGTGAAGGCAATGAAGTAGTTGAGGCCAGCATTTAAGCTGGGTGCAAAGGCCAAAAGCCTTAGGTTCTCTACATCAGTGATTATCAGGACAGACAATATAGCTTTTGACATCAATTATAGCTAGAAAATGCACCAAGAAAATGATGTAACAAAACAAAATGTCCTTCATCTTGTGCCAGTTTAAACCTGACTGGCACAGCCTCAGAACAGAAAACAGGATCAGCAAAATCCTGCGAGTGCAGTAAGATGTGCGTATTTGGAGTGGATAACTTCAAAGAAATCTCCTGATTTGATCAACTGCCTTAACTCTTGTATAACGTTTTCATAGACATCTAAAAAAAATTACAGTAGGGTAATACACAATCATTTGCAATTCTATAGCATCTTCCATCTGGGGAATCTCAAAACACCATAAATATGTGAATGAATTAAGCCTCAGTACACTCCAGTGTGGTGAGTAGTATTAGCCCCATATGGGAAAACTGAGGCATAGAAAGGCAAAACAATGATTTTCAAAAGTTCTTCAGTTTTTTTGGAGTCTACTTGCAGCAGTACTGAGAACCCACATAACTTTAGTTGAAACCAGTGGGAATGGCAGTGCTCACACCTTTGAGAAAAAAGGCTTTATGGTACATTGCACACCTATTTTGCCTGAGGCTGTGCACCAAACATTTTGTTACCCAAATTCAAAGGACACTGTTAAAAGATGGCCCCAGGTGACTTATCCAAGGTGCAGTTGTACAGTACCGGAGCCAAAAGTCCAGCCTACTCGTTCCTAGCTGACTGTCAGACCTAGCCCTCACAAGAGTTGTAGAGACGAATGAGTTAATCTTTGCAAAGAGCTCTGAAGATTAAAAGCGCTAAACATTGTTATTATTGTGGGTGGCAGTGACATCTCTAGAGCCAGACTTCTGCTGAAGCTGATGACAGCCTCCACCTGCCAGATCTCTCAGCAAGCTCTAAACCCTGCTTCTATCATAACCTGCAGCTATTTTGATGTATTAACTGTGACATTTATTATAAACTCCTTATGTGCTCTGCTGAATGCTAAATCAGTTTCATTTTCAGGGCTCTTTCCCACATCCAGCTAGAGGCCACTTCATCAGGATCAGCCTATTTTATAAAGGTGGGTGCCAGATTTAACCCCTGGATAAGGCTAAGGGCTAGCATGGCTGAGATGCTGTGAAGGTACAAAGAATACATACTGGCTGCCAGACACAGCAAAATTAAAATCTTCCCCAGAGTCTGAAATACTAAATCTGGATTATTAAATAAGAACACAAGATATTCTGTTACAGTGCTTGGGACGGGGGTGGGGGTGGGCAGTGGGGCAGGGCAGATAAAGGTGACTTTAAATCATCTTTGTGCTCCTTGTATCATGGAGCCATGCAGACCTAATCATAGTCCATGGTGTAAGGTAGAGCAGCCTCAGGACTGCACTAAGTTACACAGTGGTTTCTGTAGCCCCTGTGGGCCCAGGAAAGCAGACTACCTGTAACTACAAGTCTCCTACACTAGGAGCAAGGTCAGTTTGGAGCCAGCTGTCAGGACTGTAGCAGCTGGAAACATCCTCTGTCAAGGGGGACTGTTTTCATTCATTTTAAGGCCTCTTTCTATAACCCAAGAGCCATAAAGAGGCCTAAGTGTAACCCAAGACCTGAAGTATTTTTTTATGGTACTTGCTTTTTGTCTTCTTCAGTTCTCCTAAATATTTAAACACTGGGATGCTTTAAAAATATGTCAGGGATATCTCAGGGATAGCCTTTACTAGAGTGTTCCTTTTCTGAGTAACATCTCTGTGCCTGATCCAGGAGGGCAGTCCTGACTAGAAATTAGGTAAAGGTTATTTTTCACTAGGCCTTGAAGTGGACCTTGGAGATGGTGCAATGGACAGAAAAAATCAAACTGTTTATATTGGCCAGGGTCACAAATTCCACTATCCCCCTCCACCATGCCCAGCCAGAACTGACCAAAAAGTTTCTTCTCACCCCTGGAAACAGCCCCAATTAGTTTACCAAGAAGCTCATTAATTCTGCAGTGTCTGCAGCTGGAAGCAGTTTTCAAAGTAACAACCCTAATGAAAGGAAAAGGCTGAAATCTTCTCAGGCATTAGCTGAAGCCTGCTTGCTTCCATTGCTTTTTAATCTGTCCAACAGGCAACAATTCTTAGAATCATGGAACCACACTAAATTTCCAAACCTAAACAACTGAACTGTCTGAAAAAAATAAGCTAGATATTAGTAGAAAAAAAGGAAAACAAAAATGTATTCATTTCTCTCAAGTTATGTCCACTGTGCAAGCCAGTTCAGAGTAAAGGTCAGGCAGAGGCTATCACACATTTTACCAGATTTTTAGAAGAAAGTCTATCCAAAAAGGTCAAACATATACAAGACTGGTATGTGGAAACAGAAGCAAGCACCCCCACAGGGGAACAAATTTAGGATGGGCCAGTACCTACCAAAATGAGTCCAGTGAGCAATCCCCCTACTCAAAAAATCTATTTCTAATGCAGACACACCATGCCAGTGAGTGCAGCTGCATAGACATTCAGACCCCAATCCCTTCCCAAGATGACCCACAATTCTCTTTTGTGATTTCTACCGAGGAATCCCTACAATTAAGAAAACTCATCAATACTCAGGCTGCCAGCCTCTCCCACTGCCCAGGTCGACATAGAATCATAGAAACATAGGGTTGAAAGGGACCTCATAGGTCATCTAATCCAACCCCCTGCCAGAGGCAGGACCACTCCCACTAAACCATCCCAGTCATGGTTTTGTCCAGCTGGGCCTTAAACACCTCCAAAGATGGGGACTCCACCACTTCTCTTGGCAGCTCATTCCAATGCTTCACCACTCCCCTAGTAAAAAAGTTTTTTCTAATATCCAGCCTCGACCTCCCTAACCGCAACTTGAGACCATTGCTCCTCGTTCTGTCCTCTGCTACTACTAAGAACAGTCAAGCTCCATCTTCCTTGGAGCATCCCTTCAAGTAGTTGAAGGTTGCTATCAAATCCCCCCTCAATCTTCTCTTCTGCAGACTAAATAAGCCTAATGCTTTCAGTCTTTCCTCATAGGGCTTGTGCTCCAGCCCTTTTATCATTTTGGTTGCCCTCCGCTGGACTCTCTCTAGCATGTCCCTGTCCTTTTTGTAGTGGGGAGCCCAAAACTGAACATAGTATTCTAGATGTTGCCTCACCAGTGCAGAAGAGGGGAATGATCACATCCCTTGATCTGCTGGTAATACTTCTTTTGATGCAGCCCAGTATGCCATTGGCCTTTTTGGCCGCAAGAGCACACTGCTGACTCATATCTAGCTTCCCATCCACCACGACCCCCAGGTCCTTTTCTACACTGCTGCTACTTAGTTACAAGCACATCTCCTCAAGCTGGAATCACATCCCCAGCTCAAATTGCAGATGTACCCAAAGGTCACTGGCCATTCATCCCCTCAAAAGATCATCAGCCTTGTTGTGAGCCCACAGGGGCATGGGGGGAGGGGGGTCCTACAGGCCATCTGCCTCGTGCTCTCCAGGCTGCTCATGAGATCACTCCATGACCCAAGCCACAGACTGCCAAGGACAAACACATGGTGTTTAATCTGGCCTAGCCCCAGTTACAACTACCCTGCTTGCTTTAGCATGTCCATTAACGTGACTGACGCTGTGCTACAACTTGGCATTTGCTCTCCACAGTCCAGATGCCTCACAGGAAGAGATGCCTGGGACCTGAACGCAGGACAGCCACCTTAGTATCAAAGTTTACAATCTTGGAATCAAATCAGGGATCTGCAGAGAAGAGACTGGGAAAATAAACACCTAGACCCCATTGCCTTGTGTTTAAGTGTGGTTATGCTGATAACCTTACTTGGCTTAGAGAAAGGATGATCCAGCCACAGAGCACTGCAGATCCACTGTAGCTACTTTACTTTGTCATTTAGAAGAGTTTGTGCAATGAGTGGGGACTGTGAAACTACCTGGGGGCTTCAGAACCAGGCCCGGAGGACAACTGCCCCCATTGGTTAAAACTAGGAAAGTCATTGCCTCTGGGTAGCTTCTTCTTCAACAGAGAGGCCAAGAAGACTCTTACCTGGAGACATGGCCCCTAACAGTCAGAGTTGAAACACATCACTGAACATTGCAGGTACCTTGTTCTTTGCATCTTTGGATTCCAGGGCTTTTAACACAATACGTACCACCAGCAGTAAAATTTGCTGGGAGAATTAAAACAACATTTAATTAAAAACAGAATATTTGATGCACTCAAGAGAATAGTCAGGCAGATTCACATCTCCTGGGGTGAATGCAGAAAAATGCCAACTCAGCATCACAGCACTAGATGGGAAGAGGATAATTGTCTGTAACAGGCTTTGTTATAAGCCAAAGGAAAAATAGAATCTTAACCTAAGTACCTGAGCACTCATCTTCTGGTGTCCCTTTTCGTCAGGCTGGTGTCTGAACAACTTCCCCAGGCTGAATCTGGTATAGGCTGTGTGTCATAAAAGTGTGAGTAAGGTTACAAGAATGATCTTTATTTATTTAGTTACCATCTGTAGGTTAGCTTTACAGAAGGTTAACGGCCTGTACGTGAAAAGCCTCAACATTCACCAATGCCAGTGACTTCTGCTACACTGGGGTGTTGGCCATATATGGGATTCCTCCCTTGCCTGTGTCGATCAGAGTCCTCTTTGTGGCCGTTTTCAAAGCTCATTGCAAGGCTTTGCTATTTGTGTCTGTTCCTTAATTTTTTTTTTTTTTGGTTTCTCAGATAATTCCCCCCACCCCCCCTTCACTGGCCCCTGGGCCACTTTTGTTTTAAAATTATAATCTTAAAACTTGTACACCATCTCACACATTTTTGAAGGTTGCTTTATAAACCAGAAAATGTAGAACAAAAACAATTCTTAATAAAGGAAATTAATTAAACCAATACTTAGATTCTGTTGCTTGCAGTGTGCAAAGAACTTAAGGGTTTAACCATGCCTTCTAAGTGAAGTGAACATTTAACCAAAGCGACTTGGCTGAAGCTCTGTTAGCTCAGTTAATTCATGTAGTCTGAAATCTTTCTGCAGTAATACAGAGTATTTTCTTTCATGAGGTTCACCACAGTTCCAACCAAAAACAGATTGCCATTGACTCACTCTGGGATCTCTGGCAAACCACCAAAGTTGTGCCTGCTTCATTATCTTTAAAATGGGTGCGATGCCACTTACTTGCCTATTAGGAGTGTTGAAACAGTTAATTAATCTTCATAAGTAGCTCTGGCTTCCTCTGAAGAAAGATGCTGCGTACACTCAAAGTATTCTTGTTAGCACAAGAGGGTTATTTTACAATTTCTCATGGCTGAACTGTCACTACAGTTAAAAATAAGCAAAGAAACACAAAGATGCTCTTTTCCACACCACACCCCTTTCCCTACTACAATACCTATGTTCAGAGGGTGTATCTATGGGGCAATCAAGAAAAATAATTGTTTACGTGGACAGAAAGGAAAACACAGAAGCTGAATGCTTCAGATCTGAAGGCTTGGTAATATATAACACTGATATTAATAATGACACCACTTATTTCTCACCTGGCTGTTTTCCAAAGTGCTTGCAAATAATTAATAATTAATTAATTCTCCAGTCAGTTATGGCCATAACATTAATTAAATCAATCTGCACTATACAGAGCAGGTTAAATCTCACAGGGGTATGCAGGCTGGTGAGCTTTACATGCTGGATGAAAGGTTTCATGTAGAGTCTGTGGCACTTTTAGAGACTAACAAATTTATTTAGCACATGAGATTTCATGGGAGAAAATCCCACTGATGTTTTGAAGATGGGGAACTTAAAAAATGAGAATTTTGCTCCCATTCTCCTGGGAGGAATTAAAATGGCTCAGTTATAGGCCATAGACCCAAAAACTGTAAGTAATGGTAATGAGATTTGGAAGCCTGCACTTTCAGAGCAGGAGGAGTGGAGCTCTAACTTCCCTTACTGTAAAGTTCAAGAACATTATGTCTATGTACATATTCATTTATTGACAGGTTTTTACAGCAACGCCATAGGCTACATATCCTCAAGAGTGGGTCCCTGCAGTTGTCTGAGGAGTTGTGATCTTGTTCCCATTGCTAATGTGGGAATGAAATGGATTCAGTCACTGGTATGCAACTATTTCATCAGATTTAGCAATGTACTTACGCATGTGGCTAGCTTTAAAAACGTAGCTAGTCTCAATAAAGTCAATAGGATTATGAATATGCTGACAGTTAAGCAGATGTTAAAGTATTTTGCTGAATAGGGGCCTCAGGGTAAGGGGCAGAGAAAGTGTATTGCTCTATGTTTTATTACACAGGAGGCAGTTGCAGAACAAGATAACAGATTAGTGATAAAAGAAAAACACCCCTTAGATACTAATCGCTCTTTTATGCAACATACAGCACACTAGAAGATATCATACCAGATAACATTTGTTTTCCATAAACCATTTCTGAGTCTCACGACTATGGCTTTCAAGTAACCAATCTGTTTGCAAACAAGCATGAAGCAAGAGCTGTTTTAGAGTTCCAGAATCCACCACCTGTATCTGTGCATTCAGAGAATACAGGCAGCAGGTTAAAACAAAATTCCTTAATGCAATGCAGATGTTGAAAACCTATATAATCTTTCACAGAATTTTATCTGGCAAAATACCTCCAGGAAAATGATTCATTTTTGTGTCTTTACTGAGATAAGTAGACTATTCATCTATTTGTACAAAATTAAATATTTGTATTCACCTGGAAGTGATTTATTGTTAAAGTAAATAATGCAGTAAAAGGGTAGTTTCCTAGTATTCCATATAACACATTTTCAGCTTTCAAAATAAAGCCACAATGATGGCTGGCACATAAACATTAAAACAAATCAACAGTTCTTGACATGGAACAACCAGCTGAGGAAAGTAGTTAAAATATTCTAAAAGGGCTTGTGATTTACTTTTGTTTTTGTAGTTTTAAAATGACATTCCATTAGCTGGCTTTCAGAAAAACAAGATAAATTCTGAATGACATGACCCCATTCCTGCAAGCTATTGAGCGCTATTAATGGCTCATAAGAGCCCAAAAGGTTAATTTTAAGACAAATTTAAAAATGTATCTTTCAGCAGTCTAGTAGTCCATTAAGCATTTGGAGGGCTTTTTTCCTCTTCCCTTCCTCCCTCTCTCTCATGAATAATTACAATTATGGAGGAAAAATGTGGACTTTTCCTTTTAACACCATAATCTCTATGCCTTGTGCTAATAAACACCTTGGCTTTTGGCCTAAGAATTTATTAACCTGCTATACAGTTAGTAGTTTCTAAACTACTACTAGTAGTAATTTCTACTTCAATAGCATCTTCCAACTCAATACATCAAAGCATCTTACAAATATTTATGAACTGAGCATTACCCCACTCCTGTAAAGCAGGTATTAACCATTCACCTTTGCATAAGGGGAAACTGAGGCAGAGCAAAGGTAAAATATTTGTCCACTATCACAACAGAAAGGTGTGACAGCTGGAAACAGAAATCAGTTATTCTGATTCCCACTCCTTACCAACCATGAAATTTCTGAGTTTTTTCAAAATTTTACTTCAGCTTTTAACACAGTACAATGATTGGTACAATTTTTGCTTGCAGTCATAGCACAAGAAACAATGTTGTCTGTAACATACACATATCACCTGTGATTCAATGATCTCTAACACTTTCGTCATTAAGTGTTTGATACTGTGGTCTTTGATCAGACAAAACTCCTATTGACTTCTCTGGAAGTTTTGCTTGAGCAAGGACCCAGCCCCAGTTAAACATCTGAAAACAAAATATGGAAATTCATCGTTAACTCTTTCATATCATCTTTAATTCACCCAGCTGTCCCATGGTAGTACAGCTCCAGTATAATATATATGGGGATGGTGCACTGTTCTCCAGGTAGCACCTAGATAACAGGTGATACAAAGGAAAAACATCTGTCCTTGAGACTAGTTACCATAGTAACACAGCCTTCACATTCCTTCCATTTCCATGATATAAACTGCAAGGGTCTATTATAGCTGATCTTATATGAACATTAAGGAACTTTTGACTTCATTCTCATTGATACCCTGACATGGCTCCTTCCACACAGAATTGGCGCTGTGTTGTAAACTGCATTCTAACAAACAGTTGAGTAATTCAAAAACATATGAAATCAATTATAATTATGGTGTACTCCTATGATAATTAAAACACTGTCAGCTCAAAATAACCCTCCTCAGAAGACAACAGCTGTTACATGGGTAATGGAGAAAAAGAATATTAAAATTCAGTGTTTATTTTCCCTATTTCTCAAATGGCTGTGTTTCGTAGACTGTTGCTATCTTTCTCGCATGCCACAGAAGGCTGACATGAGAGCTCCTGCTTGACTTATGTTTTTTTGTAAACAACTGTTGCTTTCATGATTTATACAATAAAACATTAATATACCACACACTAATGTCACACAAAACTAAGCCTTGTGTAAAATCCCATGCTGTCTTTGCAATCAAAAACTGTAGCCAGTTTTTTTGCCACTAAGCTTCTGATGACATTGACAGCTTTGGTCCAGATGCTGTCTATTCCTGATCACCTTCTTCTTCAGCTGCCACCGTTGACTTTCTCTGCTGCTCTTCCTCTGGGTCCCCTGGAAGAATGCTCGTGACTGTCTGAAGAAGTGACTCAATCTGCTCTTCTGTTAGTCTTTCCTCACTTTCCTCTACCATCTGCACATCAAACACATTCTGTTGTGATTGTAAAATCCATACTTCCATCCTCATCTCCAGAAGGAATGATTTAACCAATCAGGAGGTACTTTATTAAGTGGACATTACACATTGCCTGAGCTCATTATGAAAACTTATGCTTGCAAAAAGTTGAATGCTTTCAATTAAAAAAATTATTACAGAATGATAGTTGCTCCATATATATGAGAGCAGCCAGCTCCTCACTATCAACCACATTTATAAGATTCCCCCCTTCTTCAAGAAGAACCTATTTTTCTAAAATGCTGCTTTCTATGTCATGGATACATTATTTTTTAACTCAGCCAGTTTGATAAGTACAGCATTATGAAAATTTGGAAGTAGTTTTCTTCTAGACATTTTCCCAAGACTTTTGGCTCAGGATCTCTCTAATGTGACTTGGTATAACACTGTCAAAAGTGCCTGCATTATCTAGGAGCCTAAAACCTAAGGTGCTTAAATCACTTTTCAAAAAAGTAACTTAGGTTCTTTTGCAAATATTACCTTTGGTATAGAGATTCCAAATGTACCTTGCTCTGTTAGCCCTGCTGAGGAAAGGAATGCCTTTTAGGTGTTATTTGGGTTTAGGGATGTTATCTGTAAGTGTATAAATATTTGGGTGGAGGGGATTTCTAAGAATGCTTAGCACTGAACTCTGCTCCAACTTTGCCAAGCTTCAATGGGAAAAAGTAGGCCAATACTAAATTCTTTGCAAAGTCTCACCTGTGTGGTTTTCCCTTTTATTCATAAAACCATCTTACTATTCATTCAACACTAACAAAATGTAGGGAGCTCTGCCATATGCCACGCTTAATTCTGAACCCATTAACTCTACAGAAAGGAGCAATATATTCATTCTCCAACAATACATCATTACTTCAGGACACAACATAGGGGGATATAATATAGGCAGGGTAAGAAGGCGTAATTTGTAAGGGCTGATAGCAAGTCTGGAGGCATATGCGGTAAGAAGAAAATAGCATCTCAACTATTCATTTCCAGACCTCCATACTTTTGATTTTTTTTTTTTTTAAGTAAAACCTCCACGGATATTATGAAATATATTTTGGGGGTCATTCATATTGGTTGACTGTAGACACAGTGGGTTAGAGCTGCAAAGGGATTTAGGCATCTAACTACAAAATCCAAAAATAAGATCCTTAAAACTTTTGCTGAGATGCTGCCTAACTCTGTAGGCACCTACATTTCTCCTTGTGCAGAGATGCACCACTTAGGTTCTGATGCCAGTAAGATCCCCAAACAAGTTCACCTAAGGCACCTGATCTTGTACGCCCCACAACACATTGGTGGTCGTGTTTCCACTGGGTTATTGGGTATTCTGAGGTGGGTCTCTCTAGCTGAAGTTTTTCCACTCTGTATGGAATACTTCAATATGCACTGGGTCAGACAACAGACAAAGAGGAGACTGGGAGGAAGAGAGAGAGGACTACAGTGTAGTGGTTAGAGCACTAGTTTGGTTCCACCTGCTATTCCAATGAATACTAAATTATTTCATACACAGTGAAATTGCTGGAAGAGGAGAGACTGGTAAAGACCCACTCATGGAAGATTGATAGCCCTGTGGTTAGGCCCTAGAGCATACAGGGACATGGGAGACTTGCTCCACATCAGGCAGAGTGAGGACTTGACTCTGGATCTTCCATGTCTTGGTTCAGTGTTCTGACTACTGGACTATTTCACAAGGGAGTGAAGGACAGCATCACCACCACCTGCTTCTCATCCTAATTTTGTGTGAGAAAGGACTGACCTGACTCAAGTGCTTAACTCCAAGACAGGGTTCACAGGTCTGAATCCCAAGGGAGAAAGGCACTTCCTGTTAGGTGCTAAGCTCCATCCCTCTCTTTGGTGTTTCCTGCTGGATAATTTAGGCAGGTCCCTGCTCAGCATGCTGGCTTTGTGAATCCCATTAAAAGATAGTATCTCACCCACATTTTTGCTCTAATTCTTCCCATGCATTTAAAGGGAGCTTGGGCACCTAACTCAGGCCTGCAGGTTCCAGTAGGTAGCCAGCTGTCTAAAAATTAGGTGATACAATCCTGAGTTTAAGTCCACTTTGTGGTTCTAGTACAGTATGCTTTGTGTTGTGCAAAACAAAGAACCAAAAGTCACTATAAGCCAGTGGGCCAACTCACTGGCTAGTGTGTCAAATAAAGTTCTCAAATGTTGCAGACTACTAGTACCTTTCTCCAGAGATGGGTTTATCTTTAAACACGAAAACCTTTCTCTGTTGAAAGCCACCCCACCCTACAACAGTCAGACTATCAAGAGGTCTATTTAGATTGTAAGATCTTTGTTTGCAGGACCTTTGTCCCTTACGTGCTCTTTACAGAACAAAGCAACCAGTCTGAACTCAACAAAAATAAATAATACTCCATAAGATTAATTAGGGACCTAGCCTCAATGGATTCTGGTCTGGTATAAGGAGGTTAGATCAATGAAGATTGATGGTGCTCAAGAGCCTTCAGGACCAAGACTTGTCAGAGCAACATGATATTTTGCAATGACACCATTCTTTTGCCAATCAAATAACTCTCAATACCATCTTCTCTGAGAATCAATATCTGCAAAGGTTTTCAGTTTAGGGTGTCATGCTCTCTTGTCTATCAATACACTAATATCAGATAAACTTTGTTATCTTCATGATAATAAAGGATATGGAGTAAAACAAAGGTGGAAGGCTGGGAACAATAAAGAACATCACATTGTATTAACAACTCAGAGTGATGGCATGAGATTTTTTTTTCTTTTTTTAAATCAGAGTATTAACAAAACCAAAGACAGTAGTGATAAGGGTTAACTTCTGGGACACATTCTCCCATTCTCATAAAGCATCATTAGATTATCATGTGCTTTCCAGTGTTTGTTTCTACTTTTTCTTGGTAAAGCAAGTAAAAGGGTGGGTACTCAAACAACTGATCCGTCGCCCTATTACTAACAGTGCTGGGGTGCTGCTGCATTTGGTCAACTGTCGTGCTTAATCCTGTTACAATGCCTCACATGAGCAGTCAGGCTGACATTAATAGCACTACTTGAATGAGGAAGTTTTGCAGTACAAGTTGATTCCAAACAGAGACTTAATCACGCACCCTCATTCTTCTTTAGAAGTTCTTAGGTATTGGAATGGGACCAATAGACAAAGCCTGCATGTTTGGAATGGGGTAAAGGCTTACTACTGGTGCCCATGTTTCTGTAGAGGTAGATATAGCCAAAGAATTCAAGGATCAGAATGACAAACTAGAAAATTAGATCTTTCCCTCAAGGAAGCAACAAATATAATGACATAAAATTTATTATGCAATTAGAAAACAGCAAAGTAACATGGTAAAAGAGAAATGAAAAAATTAGGCATGAACAAGATGCAGATAAAGAGAAAAGTGGAAAAGAATCAAATAAAAACATCAAACCAGGGAAACAGAAGGAGATTCAGTGGTTCATTCTAAGTGCACCAGACTTTAGAACATAGTCTTCTGATTTGCTCTTGATTTGTAGTTCTAAGACAAAATGTTTCCCAATTACTGAGGATAGCAGTAGCACAAGGAAACTCTAACATCACAGAAAAAAAAAAAAATATAGAAGGAAAAAAAATCACAGGCATTTTAAGTACTAACATTTATAACTAAAACTTGCCAAAGAGAGGAATAAATGCCAAATCACTTATGGTACAAAGCAGAGGTGGCCAAACTTATGGAACTCAAGAAGCCACACAAGTTGATTACTAAAACTTCAAGAGCCACACTGAGGCATACAGCCATATACTTTAACCTACTCCAAAATTACTAAGTTTAAAATTCATTGCACAGTTTAATTGTACCGTAAAAAGAGGGCAAATATTGGCCCTACTAATGTCAGATTCTAAAAATTCCTTAAGGTTGCCATGAAAATTAGGCTTATACAGTAAAAACTTAACTGTTGCTTGATGTAGAAGACCGCAGGCTAGTGGTGAGTTTTTTAAAATTCTGATCATGCTGTCCTTCTCCCCATCATCTCTGACCATGCTGCGCTTCTCCTTCCCATCCCCAACCATGACACTGCTTCTCCCCAACATCCTGACCCCCTCCTCAATTCCTAAGCTCAGTCTGCTTTCCTAAACTGATTTGCTGACATTCTTCCGGGAGCCACACTTTTTCATTCAAGAGCCGCATGTGGCTCCTGAGCCGCAGTTCGGCCATGCCAGGTATAAAGCAGTTCTGCTAACCTCTACCCTGCAATTGGGTAAAATTGTTAAAGCAACAAATATAAATTTTAAGCAGAAGGGAATGCACACTTTATCCTAGGGGAAAATAAAATACAGATTAGTCGGCCGGTGGTTCAATTGGACTGGACATTTGTAATGTTTATTTTGCTCTCCTTGTTCATATTTGGCTTGAAGATACGGAAGCGCTTTAAAAAGCCTCATGTGACTAATAGAAAGTACCTACCATTACAATAACAAAAACTACATGTAAAAATACACTCTTCAGTATAATACTCCATGCCAGACAGGCATGTCTCTCTCTCTCAAAGTTCAGAACAGAAATATTATTAAAATCAATGGGGAAGAAACACAATGAAATCACAGTGTCTGTGATATCTGTTCTAAAAAATAATTCCAAAAATGCTATCGCATTTGCACACTCACATTTTTAGTTCTCTAAATCATTGTAAAATTTCTCTGTAGCAGATGCTGTAGCGTACCAGTTGAATTCATACAATATATACACATATTTTCAGGAGAATGCGTGTGTGGCAAAAAGGATCAGATTTATTGCCATTCTGAAGTCAACCATGCTTCACGTTTGACACAGATAAATACTTCAGTTCAATTATTATATTCTAATGTGATACATTAATACTATGAGCACCAGTCATTTTTTTAAAATCCTTCTACTCAGAAATGGTCATTATCATGGGTTTGATGGAGGAGTCAAGAAAAGACTGTAAGTGAGCACTATTCTGTAATATGATTGGAATAAAATATTTTCAGCTGTAAAAGGGTTGTTTCCTTATGCATTTGGTCTACAAATACATGTTACAAATGCTGGAAAATAAATAACACAGAATTTTAAAATACCCTGCACTGGTGAACAATTATAAAAATTAGTTCTAGTGAAGAACACAATCTGTGGGCTGCACATTATTTTTCTGTAGATAATAGTTTCAAGACTGTATTTAATATGAAAAAAATCAATAAAATATAAAAGAGAACGGTGCACTCTGGTATTTCTCAGAGCTACAAAACAATACATTTTTGTTCCAGTGTTGGAACCAGGGCTGTAACTAGGGTGGGGCAACCAGGGCAAAGCCCCAGCTGTTGAATTTTAGATGGTGCCAGCAGGGCTGGCAGCCACAGACCCTACCTGGCCCTGAAGCTACTGTCTTCTGGGAGCCAGGCTGGGGCTGGGGTTGGGGCTGTGGAGATTT
This sequence comes from Podocnemis expansa, assembly GCA_007922195.1. Classification (NCBI taxonomy): domain Eukaryota; kingdom Metazoa; phylum Chordata; order Testudines; family Podocnemididae; genus Podocnemis; species Podocnemis expansa. Next base: position 17,139,265 of record ML681971.1, on the reverse strand, counting down.
TAATTTCCTTCCTTCCCCTTAAGTGTACTCAGATGCATGGGGGGGGGGGGGGAGACACTACCATGCCACTGCTGCCCAGAAGCAGCCCACCTGGGACCCACAGCCTGCAGCCAGGTAAGGAAGTAGGCACCTGCCAGCTGGGGGACTCGGCAGGGAAGCCGGCCAGGCTGGCCAGCTGGGAAACTGCTGGAGCTGGCCGGCTGGGAAGCCACCAGAGTGGCTAGGAGGCTGGGAAACCTCCTGGGCCACCAGCTGGAGGAAACAGCAAGTGAGGACAGATCTGGCTCCCCACTGCCCTCAGCAGTTGTGGCTGCATTGGACCCCAGGTCGGTTCGGGGGAGGGCACCTTTGGGGCTGCTTGCCCCAGGCACCAGAACACCTAGTTCCAGCCCCGGCTGGAAACACTTCAAGTGAGCAAATATCTGCAGTTTCCTCAAATGTAGAGTAATTCTAAGGCATTCACACAAATATACAAATAAGACAGATAATAAGAAAAAAAAATAAAGCAAAAGACTGAATGGCTGGATTCATCTCCTTGTGAGAGGAAATTAGGTAAGTATGTGAAGTACATTGCTGAGAACATGAAATGTTTAAACTTTCCACCTTCTTGCACTTTCCAGAGGAACCGGTGAAATGGTTATTTTCTGGTCAACAATAAAGCACAGTCAGTCAGTCTGATTGCATGGAATAGATACCATGAGGCAGTGATCTCTCAGGTGTTGATGTTGAGTTTTAAAATATGCAAAATTTACATCCACTGCTCCACTGAGACACAGATGTGCAGCAATCTGTTCTTTAAAGGGAAGCTCCTCACTCTAACACCACACTGTTAGGCATTACAGAAAGCCGGAACCCATGTCATGGTTTCCTTGTGTGAGTCACTGAGCCATGAACAACATATGTTGGAGATTAAAGCTGGAGGTCAAGACAGTTGTACTGTATACAGTATTTTACCCAGCCGGATAAGCATTAGAATTTCATGCTGCTTTTGTCGTCATTGTTTAAAACCAAATCTCAGCACAAAATCTGGAAAAGGCCACTATAAACAAAGTGCAATAATTTATTCAAGAGAATAAAAATAAAGACCTGAGTTAAAAACAAACAAAAAAGGGTTCTTGGCTATCAAGGAATGCTAGAAATACAGGATGGAGCCCTACTAGCATCCATGTCTTATACTTTCCCTTTTGCAACAGAATATAATCCTGCTGCTACACAGGCAAGTCTCAAGATAAGATCATCAACAGATGTTCTCCATGAACAATAGCCTTATTAGAGGAACAGCCTTATTATAATAATGCCCTTTTCAATACAGCATTTGTGTTCTTTCCAAGATGCTCTGGAGAACACTAAACTGATCTATCCATTTTTATCCATAATATCCCTTTATCCAAAGGTTATGTTTCAAAGACTGATAATGGATGCCTTCCAATCCAAAGCTTTCCAATGTACAGTTCCCATGCTACACAGCCATTTTAAAAGCATAGTGGCAGTCAGTACTAACTAATGTTCTCTCCACTCTGTACCTTAGAAAAATAATTAAAAGGAACATAGCAGAGTAGTTTTCTGAACTAAAATACATATTCCAAAGTATTAGACTACATAACAACAGAAAAAAACAATAGGTAAATGTATTCTTGGGACATATAATTATACCCCCCATTAAACAATTCTGATGGTTGTTTTCAATCTGAGGCACTGAAACAAAAGTGAGAGTGAAGGATATGTCTCAGAGGAAGAGGGGCAAGCCTTACAGAGAGATCTCAGAGGGGAAGCACAGAGGAAAGAAAACAGAATCAGAAAATATTAATTTAAAGATGTATATAAAAGGACAAGTCCTATCAGTCAATGACCATGAGCAAACAATTATTTATAGTAATTATTGATAGTAAAGGTTAAAGCTAGGTTTGGGGCAGTTAGGAGCACTGTAACCTACGTACCAGCTGTATCTCAACTGCAGTCACTGGCCTGTGGTTAAGCAGCTGTAGCTTTTCTGCTCTGTTTAAAAGAAAAAAAATAAAACATACAAATTTCAGGATTCTGAACAAATGAATGGTCAGATGCAAACACCTCCCTAATAAGTGAGATTTAAAAGTTATTGCCCAAGGGCATTTTCACTAGATTTGAGTTATAATCTTTTATCTTGATTGTCATGATAATTCTATATAGATTTATTCTTTGGCTATCTACCTACACTGGTATTTAGTGGACCAATGTGATAAAACAATTTTGATAACTTGCTTCCACACATGCATAACTCACTGAAACATTCATCTTTGAGCTGGAATTTTCTATGCTTGATCTGTGCCTCAGATAATTATTTATTAGTAATACTTTGCATCTTTATTGGAGTTTCCACCTGAGGATTTTAAAACACCTTATAAACATTAGTGAGATTAATCCCTCAACATCCATACGAGGTACGAAAGCGTTATCCTGTTAAACCAGTTCAGAAAACTGAAGGATAAAAAAGCTAAGTGACATCCAAGACTGCATTTAAAATCTGTGGCAGAAATAAAAAGGGAATCCATGTATTCTGACTCCCAGAAGAATTCAGGTATTCTGACCACAAGGCCAAGATTCCTTCTGTATTGTGTTAAATTTGTTTTGTTTTTATTTTAGGTATATATTTAGTGTTACATTTTACATTATTCATTTTCCATTTGCATACAAGGAAAAAATATCAACAAAAATTAATCTGATATTTAAGCACACGCATAATATAAAGAGCTAAATCAGTAACAAACTGCCATTGACTTCAATGGAGCTTGTACCCATAAAGTCTAAATATACCTTGGATTCGCTCTCTATAATAGTCCTACTAATTAATCTACAAATACAAATGGATATTGCTAATTTTTGCCCCCTTTAAAGGATTTATTGCTAATATGGGAAGTATGGAAGAAAATGTATTTGAATGCCTTATAAACTCTGCTTTTTGATGGATATAGACAATTATTTTCACAGAATTCAAAACATCTAAATAATACATCTGAAGCCAAAATACTGATTTTACATTAGTGAAATAGAAAACGTCCCCAACAGCTAACCCCAAAGATGCTGTCACATCCAGTAGGTTTATCTCACCACTCTCAAAAGCTACTCTTTAATGTTCTGGTCCTGTTGCCCAGGTCCTGATATCTAAGTAGCAATGAGTTCAGCAGGCCATAAGCCCTTAGGGGAGACCCATACAACTATATCACATTGTTAGAGATATAACTCATACAACTAGGAAGGAGTCTATAGTAGTAATAAATGCAGTTTACAATAAAAGGCCAGTCATGGTAATAGAGTAAGATTAGATTCAATGAGAAAGGGACTTAATTTTTAAAACCCTCCTTTTGAATAAAAGAATTTGCTCAAGAACTGTTTTAAAATTAGAGCAATCTTTATTGTAATCTGTGTCTGTCTAAAAATCTCTTTATTGTTATCATTCAGTAAATTCAGTGAAAAGGAAAGAGATGCTCAAACTCACAGAACTGTGCTTACATGTTTGAGCCCTTACAACCAACTGGTCATTGCCTGAATGACCAAGACCTGCAGATAACATTTCACCTTCAAATGTTACTCAGATCCGCCAGCCTTTGAAATCGAACACCTTATAACATTTAAGAAACTTCAATGCTTTAACATTCATGTATGCATATCTGTAACCATTCAACAGCCAAGGTGTTTACAATTCCCATGAGAGGACAATGACAAATGATGCACCACTTCAGTTGTGTGCATGCACAAGAGTGTGAATTTAATACTCATGAAAGGAGCCTGAATGACTTCCCTAGAGACTGAAGCCCTCTCTTTATCCAAAAAAACCCCACCCAGTATTAGCAACAGTAGTACAAACTTTTCAAGGCTGCTCCTCCAGTATGTTTCTACTCTGACCTGAAGGAAAAATCCCACATTACCAAAAACAGGATGACCTTGAGAGGTCACCACCATCTCTGATGTTCATGGCTTTATGAATAGAGAATTTCTGTGGGAGACAACATGGTTTATTCAAGTCTGAACCATTCTGCAGAGGCTGAAAAACTGGTGCTAATTACATTTAATGATTTCCATGATGTGGATGCATACCCATTAAGGATGAGAGGTTTACAATTGTTTTTGTATATTTTACTACTTTATTCCCTCTTTTAAGAGAGGACAGAAAAATAAACACACTAGGATCACTAAACACCCAGTAAATGTGTTCTGGAAAATATATCAACATAACTGAACATAGTGGCAACAACAAAAAGCTTATATCAGATCATACCAGGGGTCCCACAGATACAGGAGGGCCACTATATGAAGAGGCTTTTAGCTGTTATTTTATTGGGATCACACCATGTGTCAGCAATAAAGTGTTTTGAAATGGGTAACTATTACTATGATTGGCCATTTTTCCATAACTACTCATCTTGTGGGTTTGCAAATAGAAGGCAGAATAAAAATAATTCATTTGATACAGGCTTAATTCTTCATACACTGCTGACTCAGTCAGTAGGTTAGGCAGTTTTCTATAGAAAGCCTCTGAGCTGACAAACCCCTCTAAAATTCCTCTGTGTAACTGCTCTCCCTACTGTTCAAGAGATGCAATAACAAATGCAGAAAGTCAGTTTTCTCATTCCCATACAGCTCTGTTGAGTTGCATACCTTAGTTCTTCCAGTGCCTTTGACACATTAGGCAGTACGCATTATAAAATTCATTTTATGAAAAGCAGATTTTGAATATTATCATGTGCTCAAATACACAAACTTAAGAAAAAACTTTACTTACTTGGTTAGTTTATGGCTTTTCATTGCTATGAGAAAATCTTGTACAATCTCAGGATTTTGGAATCTGCACGGTGTTTTGGATAGGTATTTTAATGTCTGCAGAAGGCAGAAAAAATGTTACTCCATATGTATTTTTGCTCTATAAGTCATACAAGTTCTTTATGAAACAAGTTATTCTATGAAAAATCTTCTCATGCCTATTGAAAGAAGCTTGAATAGGGAACTTAGTTCTTTAACTTCTTTCAGAAAATGGAATATGCTGTCATAATCGGCACTCCTTCATTTCTATTTTTCTTGAGTCACAAAGACCATATTCTTTTCAGCTGGAAGTGGAAGCAACAGGCAGTAAATAAAAAAATAATTATGAAATGAAGATTATGCCAGCATTTGTCAAGGAAAACCTATTGAAGTTGGTTTAAAGACATGGCCTAATGCTGGAAGACAGGAATTCCTTGTTCTAAAAGCCAACTCTGAGGGTTCTCTCTGTTGCATTGAACAATCAATTAGTCTCCCTGTAACTCTTGAAATGATTTTTCCAGCAGCAGATTAAACATTTAGTACTGAATCGGCAAGTGAATGACTTCATATGTACAATTTAGTTATACTGTGTAACCCCTGATAGTGTCTTTTTTGGAAAAATTTACTTCTTTTCAACAGAGAAATGTATAAGTCCTGTTTGTACTAAATCTCAGAGCTGAAACAATAGACTCTCTAGAACAGGGGTGGCCAAATCAACTGACCCCCCCTCCCAACCTCTCTCCCTGCTGGGTAGAAGGGTGCTAGGGCTAGAGGATGTTACAGGGTAGAAATTCCAATCTCCCAACCCCAGCCTGGTAGGCAGAGAATGGGGTGACAGATGGATCAGGGCGCTCCACAAGCCCCTTTCAGTTCATGAGCCACAGTTTGACCTCTCCTGCTCTAGAAATGCAGATTTAAATATAGGCAGTCTGTGCTGGCAGCCTTAAAAATATGTTGAATGCAGTTTGTTTTGTTGAGGTCTTTTGAATGAGATCTCAAAACCAGAGCTTCAGCTCATCTCCTCCCTATAAACATTTAAAATCTTTTGGCAATTTTCATAAGACCAGAAGCGACCAAAATTGCTCCTTGATGGTGTGCATCACCCAGCACCATCAAGTGATGGTGTGCATCAGTTAGTTAGCACTTTCCATTCAGACGGCTGCATTTCAGTTGTGCTGTACACACAGTTTAAGCATCACTGTGAAACTTTCTGAGGATGAAAGTTATATGAGAAAAGTAAAATATTTATTTACTACAACTAGCATTCATCAGCAGGAAAATTGCACGACTTACTTTTGCATGTGTAATTGTAAATGATGAACAGTGCAATAGTCCAGCCCCTGGTTTATGCTAGAATGACAGAGTAATGTACAGCTCTACTCACTTCATACATGATAGTGTTCAGATTCTGCTGACCAGAGCTCTGCTTTTGTTTTCCACCATCTTTGCGCTGCTGCTTGAGATCAGTAAGTAACTGGAACACCTAGAAAAAAGCAAGGGTATTCAGCAAACTAATAACATAAATACGTAGGAGAAGAGAAAATAATTAAATGATTGATGCTCTGAAGAACTATCTTGAAGGATATGAGGGCACACATAGTACTAACTTTCTTTTAAAAATAGATTTGGGCTTAAGCCATGTGCATCCTTACCATGAAAATAGTATCATTAACAGCATTTCTACATCATCATTAAAGCAGGACTAGCCACCATTTTATCAAAATAAAACCCCATGATACCAAAATATTAAAAAAAATCAAAAGTCATATATATCTCCCTGACTTCCACATTAGAAGTGGAGACACGATTTGTATTTGGGCCAGGTCATGCTCTCATTGACATTAAAAAGAGTATAATGTTAAATTGTCAGTTTAAAACCATGGTACAAACAAAGTTACCTCATAGTTACTCAGCAATGCAGCATTTGCATCTTTTCTGAAAAACAGAAAATTACACAACTCAAAAGAAATGTTCAGAAATGAATTTTCTCTTCTTTGCCAATATGTGCTGACACCAAAAAAGGGAACACTTTGGTCAATTCTGAGAACTTTTTTAAATAAAATCTTCAGGGTCACAATTCTGTTAAATCCTCCATAGTTTCTGGCTATTGCTGCACTCATGAGTTATTTATTTTCACACACGCCAAACACACCTTTACACAAGCTAACTGTTTAAGACTATTTGGCTACAATTCATCCTACAAAGCATCATGAAATATTTAACTTGCACAAAAGAATCCTCTTAATTTGGACACCCCCCCCCAATAGCATATCATCCTAATTAAGAACCTGCCACATTATGCCAGGATTAGACAAAACTCCCTGCAGTTCTGAGTGAAGATAGATAAGCAGAACCATAGCAGAAGACTATTAAAAAACATACTATACAGAATAAAAATGCAAGAATAAAAGAATATTAACTGCATTTCCAATCTATATTTTGTTCTTTTAAACTTTATTTGACAAGTTCTTTATTAGCAGACTGAAATTTACTATTTCCCATCACTTAACACCCTAGCTTCCCTAGCAAGTGAAACAGCTGATTTGTTTTGGGTTTTATTTCCTTTCATTTTTTGTTTATTGTTTGTTTAAATTGCTTTCAAGGTTTGTAAGCTAGCAAAGAATTTGACTTCCCTCTCGTATTCTGAATTGTAGGCATGCATACTATGTTTCTGTCCTCTCTGTGCCAGCCTGCTCTATTCTTGCAAGCAGGCACAGAGCTGAAATTTGCAGGAATCCTGCTCCCCAAGGATTCTCAAGAGCAGGATTTGGATTTTGCTTTATTGATTTTATATAAGAACAGAGAAGGAGAATGGAGACACTATAAGCATGCATGTCTGACCAGACAATATGGTGTTATCAGAGAGTTAAACTGTTCCACAATGATTCACTCATATGTTTCAGCAATATTTTTCAAGCAAACAAGAATTCAATTTCTCATTGGAAAGTCATTAAACTGTCCTTATGGGAGATTCTAATTGTCCATTCCAGGGGTTTTATACCTTCAGCTGAATTATTTAACACTGGTCACTATCATGTACAATATACCACAATAGATACAACACTGGCCTGATCTGGAATATCAGTAATTAAATAATTACAGATTTTAACATTTTTAAAGTTTTTAACCTTCCAGCCTCCCTTGTTCCTGTTAAATATATAGAGCACAGAAGTGAGGTGATTATCAGATATGGGGTGCCAAGTTGACTTGCTAAGCTTCTGCAATAGAGCACCACACTGTCCCAACCCAACAAGGCTGCCACCCATCACATATTTCAGGGGTTGGCAGCCTCTGCCAACCCCTGTGCCAGCCCTGCCCACCACACCCTCCGTGGGTGCCAGGGGCAGGGCCAAAAGGGAGTGGGAACAGGCCTCTGGTTCAGGGTGAGGGCCGGATCCCACCCTCACCAGTGGGGGGCCCCTTGGTCCCAGCCAGGCTGCCTCTCTGCCTGTGGCCTCCAGGTCCGGCCGCAGCCACCTCTCACCTCCACAGGCAGGTGGCTTCTGGCTCTATGGTCAGAGCTGGAAGCAGGGGGGCCTGCAGGGGGTTGGGAGTCGTGCACTGCGGTTTCTGCTGGTCTGGAGCTGTGCCACGAGGCTCGTTCTGCCCAGCCACCCAGCACTGGGAAGTGGGGCTAGCAGGGAAGCCTGCGCTGCGCCCGTGCCATTTTTGGCATGGGTACCGGGGGCTGCTAACCCCTGATGTATTTTGTAGGTCAGCTCAGTACTTTGCTGCCACATCCTGCATCCCACCTTGATACTGCATCAGTGCAAGAAGATGCTATATAATCAGCACCAGTGAGGGGAGAAGATACGAACACCCTGTGATGTTATGGTGGAACACACTAGATGTTGGGGTGCAGCCTCAGGAGGATGAGGGTCCTGTGACTGTGGGACACAATACTGTCAAATTCCAAAGGGGCAGCCGTGTTAGTCTAGTAAAGCAAAAAAAGCAAGGAGTCTTGTGGCACTTAAAGACTAACAGATTTATTTATTGCATGAGCTTTTGTGGGAGAATAACCCACTCCCACGAAAGCTCATGCGATAAATAAACGCTGTCAAAGTGTAAACACCAACACCTGGTGCAGCCCTGGGCTTGGCGCCATGAAAGCAGGTGAGAAAGGGGTGAAGAGAAATCCCTCACTCCCACAGATTTAGGGGCAGTTTAAACTCAGCAGGTTTGTGGCATAGGGAGCCCACCTCCTGCTCCAAACTCTCAGCTATCCCCAACCCAAAGGGAAGGTCCCTCATCTCCTCCCACACTGTGGCCTGCCCCCCTTCAGGCTGATCCCAGCCAACAGGCTCCCTTACTAGGGTACTAGATACCAAAGCATGGAAAAGAGGACAGGGAAGTATGAAAAGGAGGACATTGGAGGGCACATGGAGAAAATGTAGTATTAATGTAATAGTCTTCTGTTTTTAGGGGCCCTGGAATGCTTCCCCTTAAAAAGAGGGTGTTTTGGGGTGCTCCAGCGTACTTTAAACCCTGTAAATAAAAAATCAGACAAAATCATGTATTTTTAAAATGCCTGCCAGATGGCGGACACTAAAGGGAACATCTGCTAACTCTCTCCCTCACCCTCTAAAGATCACATCCCACACTACAGCCAGACCTCCCACTGAGGGGGTCCCCTCCCTGCCCTCAGCCAGACCCCCCAAAAGGCAGGATCCCTCCCAGCCGCCAGACTTCCCAAGAAGGGACCCCCCCAGCTTCCTGCCCTCAGCCACATCCCCACCAAAAGAGGGGGTCCCTCCCACACAGACCCCCCCAGTGTGGGTCGCCTCAGGGGGCGGCGCGGGGCGGGAGCGGCCCGGACACGCGCGCGCCCCTCCTTACACCTCCATCCTGCCCCGCGTGCCGCCCGGGCTCCCCTCGCCGAGCGCGCGGCGCCTGCAGGCCCCACTCCGAGCCGGGGCCTCCGCGACACCGGGCGGCGCTGTGGGGGCGGCCGCCCTGGGCCTGCACCGCCCGCTCCGCTTTTCCGGCGGGATCCGGACACGGCCCGGAGCGGCCTGCTGAGAAAAGAGTCTGGTGCTCCCGCCCCGCCCCCAAAGGGTGGAGGAGAGAGCTAAACTAATAGGGGGCGGACCCAAAAAAAAAAAAAACCCACAACTTGCATTGGCCGGGAATCGAACCCGGGCCTCCCGCGTGGCAGGCGAGAATTCTACCACTGAACCACCAATGCAGGTGATGAAGCATCATTTCTTCAACTGGTACTTCTCATTGCTTGGCCAGCTTTTCCCCACAAGATTCAATCTAGTCTGTAGTTGTATGGCAGATATGTAGACCCCCTTCTCCCCGCCCACTTTATGTATATTTTAATAACCAGGCCACCAACGCTGTCAACCCTCTCTTTACTCCCCTCCCACTTTGTGTACCCCTTGGTATAGATGTTTTATTATTTATATAAAATTATCATATATTTTATTTTGCATGGTTTTCGTTAATCCCAGCTAGAGCCACAATGCTGAGCAGATGTAGCTGAAAATCCTAAATCCGCTCGTGGCATAGCTAAGAAGCAGAAAACTAGTCAAATAGTTTCTTCTGCTATTGCTCTGCCACTTAGGACTCGACTTAAAAGCAACTTTTATATTAATTATTGTATATTTTATTATATATTGCATGGTCTTCAAGTCTAATTCGCTCCACGCTGCTGAGCCTTGTAGCGCTGTTAGAGACTAACAAATGTATTTAGCACATGAGCTTTAGTGAAAGAATTTCCCACTTTGCCTTCAAGCCTGCAATGAAATGGGATTTTCGCCCACAAAAGCTCACGTGATAAATAAATTGGTTGGTCTTTAAGAGCACCACAGGACTCCTCACTTAAATTTAGCCTATAACTTGTTCCGCAGCATCAGGCTTTAAAAAAAGGAGGAAACCTCACCTGCCATCGAGCCTTGCCCTTAGGTGGGATGCAGAAAATCAGCCGGCCAGCTCTGCCAATCTCAGCAGAGGAGCCAACACGAAATGCCTTGAGGCCAGACTACAGAAAGGACTGAAGAAATATGCCAGGCTCTCAGCAGCTCCTTGGAGATGAGCCAGGCGTGGGAACAGCTCTGCCCAGATCTCTTGGCAGCGGGAGACTTGACGGCAGTGCGCATGCGTGGAGAAAGGCAGAGGCGGGAGGAAACCTCTGGGGTAAGGCCAGCGGGGGCAGCCCCGCCCACTGGTGGGCGTGGCAGCAAACCCAGGAGGCGGCGGGCAGGCGGCAGAGCTCGACTGATCCCCTAAATGCACTGCAGCAAAGCCGGGGAGCTCAGCTGGGCTGGGCTCGGCTCCAGAAGTGGGTGTCCTGCCCCCTAGAGCCGCGCTGCAGCGTTCAGTAGATCTGTCTCTGTCGCATTTCTCCAGCGCAGGCAGCGTGAACTGTCCCAGTCAGTCTCTTCTTGTTTTGCAGGTTGCACTAGCTGCTGAGGTTTGCGGAAGAAAGAGGAAAAAACTCATCCGACATGGCATCTGAGGTGAGAGTGAGCTTTGGGGTGTGTCCTCAGCAGGTGCCTATTCGTTATCAGTGTTCCTATAATGGGAGCTTCTCCAAATGCAAAGGATAGGATTTGGGGGCAGGCTGAGTCAAAAATAGTGCAGTTCTCCCAGTCTCCCTTGAGACTAACTTTTAGGTGTCTGTCACTGTCTTGTTTAAAAAACAACAAGCAGTTGTGTGGCACTTTAAGACTAAGAGATTTATTTTTTGCATGAGCTTTCGTGGGAGAAGATCCCACTTCCTCAGATGCTTCGAAGATGGGTGAACTTACAGAAAGGAACGAAACTAAATGCAAGGGGGTGTAAAACATAGGATCAGGTCATAAAGTAACAGCAAATCAGAGCAGTTTACAGGCTCAAACCATGGGAAGCCTGTCTTGTTTGTCACTCTTTGGGCACTCACTTGGAGAGCTGTTTACCTGAGATGCCTCTTGACAAATACTGAACTGTCAGCCTTTGCCCCAGTTAGCAACAGCTAAGTAGCTCCCATAATGGGTCATGCTGTCCACTCCACTTTCAAAAATCTCTTTTGCAATCTTCTTTGCCTTGCATGCTGTTGCATATGATTGCTTTTTTCAAAGGGCCAGCCCTGTTAGTCTAGTCCAGCAAAAAAAAAAAAAAAAAAAAAAGAGAGAAGCAAGGAGTCATGTGGCACTTAAAGACTAACAGATTTATTTTTCACCTGAGCTTTCGTGGGAGAAAAATCCCCCTTCATCAGATGCTTTGAAGATAGGTGAACTTGAACTGGAATTAATATGTAAATTAAATTGTGTGAAAGAATGATTAAATTATTACAAAAGGTCATTTGACTTCACCCTTCACAGGGTTTGAACATGACAACTGTTCTGATTCGCTGTTACTGTATGACCTGATCCTATGTTTTACACTCCCTTGCATTTATTTTCAATTCATTCTGTAAATTCGCCCATCTTCAAAGCATCTGATGAAGTGGGATTTTCTCCCACACAAGGTCATGCAAAAAATAAATCCGTTAGTCTCTAAGTGCCACACGACTCCTTGTTCTTTTTTTTTTTTTTTTGGCTTATGATTGCTGTCACTATTCTGATAAGCATCCTTTCACACTTGTCAAAATTTGCCAGCCTTGCATTGATTCAATGGGTAGCAAACTCTGACTAAGGGAGAACCCCACACATTCACAGCTAGGTATTTTTTAATCACTTACAGTAAGGGATCACTTAACTCAATTGTCTTTTTATGTCTGAGTTTATAGGGGGAGAACCTGAAATAAAACATGCTGCTATGTATTTGCCTGTTCCCCAGTCCAAATGCCTATATGTTCTGGGGTTGAGCTGCAGATTTCATCCGCCTTCGCTCGTCCTTAGTACAGAATTGATAAGGAAAAGTTAAACCTATGCTAATATTTTTCAGAAATCAGGTGTAATTGGTTTGACGGGCAAAATGCCATTCACATGAAACAGTAGAGGAAATGAATAAAACAGCTAAATCTAGATGGTAGTCAAGCTGAGGCTATGCAGAATTTGACTGACAACAGTTGTAATGGCTGTATTGACAAAACTGCCCTGAAAATAAAGTTTTTAAATACCTCCAACTAGAGGCCCTAATTCTACAGTTCTTACAAGGCAAAACTCTGCAGGACTTGACTGGGGTCTGGCTAGGGTGACCAGATGTCTCAATTTTGTAGAGACAGTCTCAATGTTCCAGGCTTTTTCTTACATAAGTGTCTATTACACCCTACCCCTTGTCCCAATTTTTCATGCTTGATATCTGGTCACCTTATGTTTGGCCTCCATAGGGAGTGCAATATAGAATCCATGGAAATGTTTGGGCATCAGGGATTGATAGATATGTGGAGACAGTTCTTGGGAAAAGACTTGCTCAACAATGACCATTCTATCTGACAAAATAATGTCACTGATTAACTTGAAATGGAGTCTCATCCATCATCTGCCAGAGAGAAGGTGGCAATGGTGCCTGGCTTGCAGAAGGAGTGTGGAAAATACATTTAGATGGGCAAAAGTATCCATTTAACAATTTAAAGTCTGCTACAGGAACTTCCTGTAATTGCTTTCCAATTACTCCTCTTTGTCAGCTAGTATCTGCTTTGGAAACTTTCTTTCTTTTTGAATCTGTCAGAACAAACCATGGAGTTTTTACGCAAGCAGAAATTCCCTTTGACGTCAGTGGGCGTTTTGCCCGAGTAAGGACTTCAGGGAGGAGTTCCATCTCTGTACACATGGGACCAAGTTACATAGGGCTATTTGCTGATGAAGCAATGCTGTTGTACAAGTGCATGGTGAAATAGGTGTCACACAGATTTGCACATTTGAATGAGCGTGCACTTCAGTCAGGCGTCCAGAAAGAATATACTCATGCCTTAGTCCAAGGTCAAATGAATGAATGTTTATTTAAAATCTCTCTGCAAATTTCTAGTCCCTGGGTATTTTATAGCACTGAGTGTTTGCCTTGATGTCTCATGATATAAAAGCCCCGGGGGGATGTTCTTATGTCCATAGGTGGAGACTTGTGTATCTCAGTGCACTTTCAATGGACAATACACTTCTTAAACAGCTTACTGAAATTATTGCGCTTATTTTCTCATGCCTTTGAGCTCTTGACTTGAAAACTGGAATTCCTCAGCCTGATTCTGAGAAATGCTGAGTGCCTATCTGTGCCTCTCAGAACCAGTCTCTACCTTCTTATAACACCCGCTCTATGCAGGCAGAACACCCGAGGAAATCAGTGGAAACGGCAGCTTTATAAGGACTATGACATCAGGGCTTTGGTCAACGGTTCACTAGCAACGAAGAGCCCAACATACCCTGAGAGTTACCCTTGTAGATAACAGTCTGCTGCAGATGTGCCCTTAGAGAAAGAAGAGAGCTAGACTTGTCTATAATTGTCAGACTGTTGCTGTCCTGCATTGCAGGGGACTGTTGAGGTTTCCACTGAGGATCTCAATTGCTCCATTGAAGCCGGTGACATGGCCACAGATCTTATGAGAGCACAGCCAGGCCCAGAAGTGTTGGAAGGCTGGGAAGGAGAGCACTGTGTATTTTGCAGTAGGCAGGGGGAATGCACTACTTAAAATGGCAGCTAACTCAATCTTTTCATGTTTGAACTGGAATAAAAGTATAGACTTGTGTCTGATATGAACTGAAGTCCATGCCTGTCACAGCCAGAATGTTGTTAAGGAAGCGTATGTGTCAATAACGTTTTCTCTGTTGACTGCGCTTTCTTATGGTGCACTTACATGTGCCTCGGTTCTTCTGTGCTGTGTTGTTATTAATTGTATTGAAGGGCTGGCTTCCTCTGTGTACAACACTGAAAATGTTGTCAAATTGATCTCTTGAGGAGCTCTACAGAATGTCATGGATTTACAGTATAAAGCCAGAATAACTGCATTTAACAGAACAAAACCAGACTCTAAAATTTAAACACAGCAGGCCTGCTTTTCCTCCCTCTTGCACCAGCATAAAAACAGTGTAACTCCAGTGAAGTAAATGTAGTTATTTCTGATTTACACCAGCATAAGTGAAGAGAGGCTCTGGTACAATATGAATTTAAAACACTTCATAATTTCAGAAGTGTTTTAGTAGAGGTAGTTTGGACCTGCCCACAACTCCTTCTCTGTCAATTAACCTCCCCTCTTGCTTTCTCGTTTTTGTTCAGAACAACAGAGAAGAGCTAGTTTCTGCTATGTCTTCACTGACTGGATTTTTTTTTTTTTTTCCTCCTCTAAAAGGATATCAGTGGGTCAGTGACTTTTGACTGCTTCAAAAGAGAGGTCAATGCTGGTTGTGTGTCACATGCCCCTGTGTTTGTGTTGAAAAACTAGGACATAAAAATTTGCCTGCACTTGTGTTGGGGGCAAAGTACAAATGGTCAGCTCCTCATCCAGTAGCAGTAGGTAACTAGCTAGACACTCATGACAGAGACAGACCGCTCACCTACTACCTGGAATAACCCTAGTGTTCTTTTTCTGATCTGTGCTGTTTTGAGGTGCTACTTAATATCTGAGCATGGGTCAGGTTCTGCTCTCAGATACATACTTCAGAAGTGATGTGCAATAGTTATTTACATAGTGCTAGCACCCGGGACCCCATTGAGCTGGGTGCTGTACAAACACAGAACAAAAATGTAATCCCTTTCCCAAGGATGTTACAATGTAAATACAAGCCAAGAGAGAATGGGTGGCCACAGATGGATGGGGGAGCACAAGAAACGAAACCATCTTGGTCAGCATGATAAGCAGTGGCCACAGTGTATCAGCTGCTTAACTGCAGTCAAGATTTTTGTAAATGATGACAAATTGGGAAGCATCCATAAGGGAGACTGACTCACAAGAAGGGTCTGGGGGAGAAAGCTGTAATGGAAGATTCTGCGAAAAAGAGACTTTAGGATGACCAAATTGCCCTAATTTTATAGCGCTAGTCTTGATATTCAGGGCTTTTTCTTGTTGAAGTGTCTATTACCACATACCCATCCAGCATTTCATATTTGCTATCCGGTCATCCAAGACGAGCATTTCCATTAATAAGTTTAAAACAGGACTCCTTGCTGCCTTTTGCTCTGGCTTTTGTCTGCTCAGATTATAGCATCTTGTGCTCATTTATAGCACCTCTGACGTTATTGCTGAATTTGGCCTGTTGACTTCAATGGCAGGTCGTGTAATAAAAGCCCAGTTAATTGACAGAACTGCACCCATATAGACCAGGTCTAAGTTTGCTCCTCTGCCCTGTGTTAACAGATTCAGGGATGCCGTCTCACCCTCCAGTTAATTATGTGGAGTTAATATTCATTCCATAGAGTGTCTCTCTTTGAGGGTTCTTTCAGTTTATTTGTGTGTTCTTTTAAGTTGCATTTTTTTTAAATTTCCTTTTCTGCAGGGGGATAAACTTTGGGGAGGAAGATTTGTAGGAGGCATTGATCCCATCATGGAGACTCTCAACTCATCCATGGCTTATGATCAGCGGCTGGCAGAAGTTGACATCCAAGGAAGCATGGCCTATGCCAAGGCTCTAGAAAAGTCTGGGATCCTAACTAAACCTGAACTAGAGAAGATGCTGAGTGGATTAGAAATGGTATTTCTTGGTACCTTGTGAAAACTCACTTGATCTCTCAACCCTCATTTCCCCCACTCTATTAAAATGGGTATAACTCGTTTCTAGAGTGCTCTGTGAATGATTAGCACTATATTCATATTAAACATAAGAGCCCATCTGTAGAAAAAATCCTATATTTAAGTGATAACACTTAAGATGTGCTTAAACCTAGAAGACACAGAACTCTATGTGTTTTAATATAGTGAATGTTGACTGGTAGCCCATGACCCCATGTAACGTGGCAGGAATGGGGCACTGAAAGGCATCTACAAGCATGTTATTAATGGGTGTTATTGGAGCTGGGACCCCTCACTGAGGTATCTTCAGTGCGATCTCCTTTCCTGGAATAATAGGCACTCAAATTGTTTTATTAGAAATTGGGAATGTTCTATTTGTGTTGATACCCAGGAAGCTCTTATGTGTGTCCGTCTGCATTAATATACGGTATTTAGAAGTAAAGAGGAAAATCTGCAGAAAAGCCAGAGCACTGCATCTTTTTTAAATCCATAGTTGCTTCTTACGCATGGTGAATAATAGTCTATATAGTGCTTACATATGAATGTGTTACTGTGTTGCATTGGCGGCTGACTTTTCAATACAGTTTAGTTTTAACCTCCTGTGTCAAAGGTTGGTAGAGAGGGATGGAAAAACAGATTAATGGAGTGCATCCTTCAAAAAATACAACACATAGTCCTGCCTCCAGAACAGGATGTGGGACTGATCTGATGAAATTTTAATGAGACAAACTGTATTTCTAATCTGACACCAAGAGTCTGAATAATACTTTGCAGTTTTAGTTCCTGATTCTGAACTCTTGAGCCCCATTGTGTAACTCCAATGACTGCAGCCAAGTTATTTAATCTCACTCATTTGAGATCAGGATGAGGCCCCACTGACTAGATCCAAAGATTACAAAACTTTTTACTGACCTGAATCAATCAAGACCCCAAACCCTCTGGGGAGTAAGGGAGCATCATTAATCACTCACTGGTATCTGTTGCTGATGTAGATTTCTGAGGAATGGTCCAGGGGAGCCTTTGTGGTGAACAAAAGTGATGAGGATATCCACACTGCCAATGAACGCAGACTAAAGGTGCAGTTCTAATTTCTTGGTAACTTCCAGGTTGTGTCTTTGACCAATTTGCTAACAGTAAAATAAAAATCTTCTCCCTCTAAATACTTTGCCCCAAGTATTTCCTTTTTAGGCTACACCCCAACTGAGAGAATTAAAAACACGTTGCACTGACTAAACTTATGTTGAAATGTTCAGTGGGGTATATTTTTTTCCCCCATCTTAATTTGTCTTCAGAATGAGAGGAGGCTGTTCCAAAATATTAGGCCCTGATCCTACATACTTACTAGCATTAACCACCTGCTTAACATTTTTAGTTACTATGAAATATGTGTATTCTGATGGCTCCTAAAGGCTCCCAGCAGAGATTATGGAGAGCCACTGATCAGAGCCCCATCATGGACTAAGCACTGTACTATCGACATAAATGAACCATTCTTGCTCTATAGAACTTTCATAGCTTGCGAACATTATTTGTTTTCATAAAGAGTTCATGTCAGTGTTTTTGAATCTAGGGCTTGACTTTTTGATACAGATGGGGTCTGCTTTCTCTGCAGTCCTTGTACTTTGAATACAGCTAACACTGATGGAAATTTTCCTGTGCCCTCAGGAGCTGATTGGAGATGTGGCTGGGAAGCTGCACACTGGACGAAGTCGGAATGATCAAGTAGGGCAAGATTTGCCTTTTTGCATTCAGTACTGGGGGGGGGGCGGTTTCTTCCCCTGTATCAGATTTTCTTTTACTTCTTTTCCCTTTTCTTAATTGTCACCCCCAAATGGATCCCTTGGACCGGGGTATAGACATAACAGGAGTACCGTTCAGCTAGTGGACCATGGTTGCTGGTTGGCCAGCATGAGCACAACTGCTGAGCCATGGAGTGTGAACATAAGCTAAACACTACTTCTTTTGGCAACAAAACTGAAGCCCCATTCTTGCACAGAGTTCTTTCTGAGCTCAATAGGAGTTTGATTGATTGGGAAAAAAAAGAGAGAGAGAGAGAGAACTTGGGGGATTTCAAGGCTCTTGCAAACAAGTTGCAGCAGACTTCATTGTTTTCCCCCTATCCTTGACATCATGTCTGCATGAATTTAATGGTCCAAAGCAAGAATAGAATTCTGGACTCAGTCCCTACCACATAAGCTGAGCATTATCTGTGAGCATTTGGCCTCTGTTGAGCACAAGGATCAGACCTCTAAAGTTCGGGATGCTTAATATATTTTGAGCACATTCATGCTTGTATTAGCTTATGAGATTTTTTTCAGAAGACTGAAAACAGAAGACACTCTTCTGCCATGTCTTGCACTGGAATCTAATGTCACTGAGGGTTACAGGTTCATAGCATCTTTTGGGCTCAGACCCTCTCTTAAGGGAGCTATTGGTGGGTCCTAAACCAAAACCCATTGAGGTTAATATAAAAACTCTCATTGATTTTTGGATTAGGCCCCTGGAGAGCAAATTGAAATATAGTAAAACTCCCCCCTAATAATGAATTAGGGTGTTTGAATGGCATCTGTATCACAGTGATGATGTGTTTCCTGCTGAAAGTGGAGGGAACTGACTTTGTTATCCAGTTCCCCCCCACTGGCTGAAGTAAAATAACCTAGTGAACATTGTTTGGTCACAATGTACATCATGCTCCATCTTGACTGACTGGTGATCTTTTGTAGGTTGTGACTGACTTGAGACTGTATATGCGAAATTCCTGCTCTGTCCTATCTGCTCACCTTTTGCAGTTTATCAAGACTCTGGTGGATCGGGCTTCTGCGTGAGTCCTTTTTCCAAGACCACACTATGAAACGAAACACCCCAGCCTCTCTTATGAAAACTGCTTTTTTGCTGTGATGTTAAAAGTTCTGGGCCAGATCCTCAGCTAGTGCAAATCAGCATAACTCCATGAGAGTCACTGGGGTCCCTTCTGTTCAACTTATGCAGTGACCATGTGCAGTCAGGCAAAGTGCCTGTGGCTGATGCCCAGGGTAATTGTATTAGCCTCTTCCCTTCTCTCTGAGAACGGCTGGCCTGCTGCATGGAGACTTCCTCTTATTGCAGATGTATCCTGGCAACAAATCTTGTTGAAGAAGCTAAAACTCAATTTCAGTATAGAAAAATTAAAGAGAGGCAGCTAGGATTCTTCAAGCTTTCTGGATTGGAACCATTAAAAACTGTAATATTTTAGCTGCTGGCTACACTCCTGTGACCCAAACCATTTGTCATTGATTGACTCACCTTCACTACAGTTATTTTTAATGTTCTCTTCAGAGCTAGCAAAGATGACAATAAATTATTATATAACAAAGGGCTGGCACTATTCTAACCCAATACTGTAAAGCCAACTGGACTGGGAATTCCTTAGTTCTAAACCTGGCTGTGACACTTCATTCATTGATTAAGGCCAGGAGGGGCCACTGGGATTATCCACTCTGACCTCCTGTATCACACAGGTCAGAAAACATCACCCAGTTATTTGTACATCAAGCTCATAGCTTCTGTTTGAGCTACAGCATCTTTTTTTATTGTGTTGTTATTGTCTTCAATGTTTCCCCACTTATTGTGAGCCTCCAGCACATACATTTGCAGGTTGTTGGATTTGATTTGTGGGAGTCCTTTGAACTATAGCTCAGCTGTCTCCCTTTTCTACCTCCTCTCTCACTTCTTATTGCAGAGAGACCGATGTGATCTTTCCTGGCTACACTCACCTACAAAGAGCTCAGCCAATCAGGTGGAGTCACTTCTTACTCAGGTAACTATCCTCCATAGGCTCCGCTGTGACAGTTTGTCCTTGGTGACGAGCTCAGTAACACCTAGATGAGCAGCCATGTCAAAGCGAATGTCAGCTCGTGGGAATGCTGCAGTGGTCTCTAAAGCTAACTTAGAAAGTTGTTGTTTTACAAGCTTCTGAGTTGGGTTGGGGACCACACCAAGCTCTACAGTACCAGAAGTCTTGTGTTGTATCAACCCACCCTAACTCTCTTCCTGGGTTATGGGTGGCTTCAGAAGACAGCCACAAGGGCTGAACACAAAAATCCAAAGGACTCCCTGAACAAAGACCATGATGCCAATGTCGGGAACTAAAGTTACAGTATTACTTAGCAAAAAAAAAAAAAAAAAAAACCAAGGGGTCCCATGGCACTTTTGATGAGTAACTAACGTATTTATCACATGAGCATCCGTAGGAGAAAATCCCACTTCATCAGATGCTTTGAAGACAGGAAACTTACAGAAAGCTTATGTGAGAAATAAATTTGTTAGTCTTTAAAAGTGCCACGGACTCCTTGTTTGTTTTGCTGAACTAGATTGACACGGCTGCCCCTTTGGAACTTGTCAATATTGCTTACTCTCTGTCATCAAAAACTGTAAGACAAACTCTAACAGCCCAATTTTAATTTGCCAGGGTTCTGATCCCACAGTCTACTAGGAGTAGATCTTGCAGAGGAGCAAGTGACAGGGAGCCATGAAGACTGATGCCCTGTTTTTCACTTAGAGGTGCTCCCTCTAGGCCAGAATTATGGCTTACTGGAAAGGGTTGTATCTGGAAGCTTGCAGTGCTGCTGGCCATTCCATCTCTTCCCTCACAAAGCACCCCTCACCATGGTATCTGGGCTCCATGCTATGTGATCTGTTGATAAACTGGATTTTGTTCCCCACAGTCAACACTCTCATACTCCTTATAACAGCTGAACTCCACATTAGAGAGGAAAAGATGAAACTTACTTGTTTCAGACTCTGCATCTTTCTTTTTGTTTTTCCTTGCAGCCATGCAGTTGCATTTACCCGTGATTCTGAGCGTCTGGGAGAAGTGAAGAGAAGGATTAACGTTCTGCCTTTGGGAAGGTAAAAAGTTCTCTTATTTTGTTTGTTTTTCTGGGGAGGAGATGCTTGTGTATTTACAGAGAAGACACAGAAATGAGGCTTGGATCCTTCCGCTTGGTGAACTCTCTGTGAGCTGCATTTGCTGATAGAGTAAGAGGTTGGGCTCTCATTTGTAGATGACACAGCAGGCAAACTTTTTAATCTTGTGCAAGTGATGATGATGTAAAGCCACATTGGTACTTCTCCCATCCACCCACACTTTTGATACTTTTCTTCTTACTGTCCTAATGTCTGCTCTGTCTACACTGGAAGGATCCATTTGAGTGATAACCATTGATGTTAACCTAACTGAGCAGGTGTGGACTGAGTACATGCAAACTGCAAGTGCTCCTCAAGTGTTGGATTTGCCTTCAGCTTAGGGCCTCCTGGGAGGCAGTTATTTGAGACATGGCATATATTGGCAGAAGAAATCTCCAGTACTTACAGGGTCTCCTCTGGGGTATAGGATCCTGCCCTAAGCACTTCAAATACAAACTGCACCTGATTCATTTGATAAGAAGCCACTGGTTGACCTTGGGCAGGAGTTAACTAACAAAACATACTATAGCTGCCCACTGACAATATGCGATGGGCAGTGCCGTAGAAAAAACAGCCTGGGGGAAGGAAGTGCTAAGACCTGCTTCTCTTGCCACTTTCTGTTACGAGGCTTGTGTTGTGGACACAGCTGCAGGCTTGTTAGGGTAAATAAGCATGTCATGTGTGGTGTATCTTTCTGCCTTGCAGTGGTGCTATAGCTGGTAACCCATTGGGGATCGATCGAGAATTTCTGCGTAAAGGTAAATTGTCTCTCTGCCCACAGTGGCATGAGCGAGTGAGTGGCACAAGGCTAGGACAGAGGGGAGGGGAATGGTAACAGACTGACCACTGCATTGTGGACTAGATCACTGAAGCAAAACAGTGATTTTTTTTTTTTTGTAGGCAGCACATTCTTCTCAGGAAGTGGTAAGCGGTTGAAACTCCTATTAGCCAAATCCATTTAATGTACCTAAGGGGAAAACAGGATAGGCTGGAGGAGTTCAGGTGCCCCTCACTATATCTATTTCTGCTGTGCAACTAGAAATTTCTTCCATTTACTTATCCTTCTCTCTGCTTTGTTACATAGAGGTTCTCCAGCCCCCCAGTTTTCCTGGGCATTCTTTCTCCTTTCCCCACTGCAGCGGGGGACAAACCTGTAGTTCTCCGCCCCACTCTTTCTCCACACTGTTAAAGACAAGGTCTAGTAGTTGGGCATTTTGGTGCAATAGCCAATGGTCTTTGTACCTGCCAACAATGAAGCACAGGCAGCAGGGGCTGCTCAGTGCAGCCTGCCAGCTGTAGACCTGGATGTCCAGGTTAAATTCACAACCCTCCATCAAAGATGAGGCACTTATCTCCCTGAGTTCTCTGGGTCTCTCAAGCTGACTCTGGTTGGAAATGGAACATTCGGGAGTCATCTTTTATGGTTAGCCATTAAACCAGGCATTCCAGTTCTACTGTCTGGCCACATTGCAGTACATTGCCTTCCTGCTTGGAAGTAACTGGTACTAAAAATGCTGCTAGAAGGTTTGATCCAAAATCCACTGAAGTTGATGGGACAATGCTTCATCAACTGCAGTGAGCTTTGCTTTGGGCCATGGTCCTTATGATAAGAGTGCTCTCTGACGTGAGAATACAAGTAAGAGATGCTCTGATGCCCTCAAGAGGAGTACAATAACCAAGCTGATGTGCTACCCATTTCCTTGAGAGTCTATTGCTAATACTCAAGGCCCTGCTTCATCACCACCCTTTAACCTGTGCTTCAT
This sequence comes from Podocnemis expansa, assembly GCA_007922195.1. Taxonomy (NCBI): domain Eukaryota; kingdom Metazoa; phylum Chordata; order Testudines; family Podocnemididae; genus Podocnemis; species Podocnemis expansa. The sequence continues at coordinate 17,116,204 of ML681971.1, read as the reverse complement.
GTTAAGCATATGTGTAGCAATGTCTCTACTCGCACCTAATGTTAAGTACATGCTTGGATAGCCTGGTAAATTAGGGCCTTAGAAGGTTCAGATCATAAACACTGCTTAGACCCTCCATGTGTATTTTTTAATTATAGAACTTGACTTTGGTTCCATCAGCCTGAACAGCATGGACGCAACTAGTGAGCGAGACTTTGTGGGTAGGTGCAACTTTATCGCTCTTTTTCTCTCCCTGAGTGTTGGGGCTGACACTGTCTCCAGTAAACATTTCAAGGGGGGAACAGCTTAGATGTGGCTTTCTACCCCCTCCACTTCCTGGATGGAAGACTGGGCTTTTAACCTGGCAATAAATGTACATAGGATTATCTGATGTTTTATTCGTGATCAAAAGTAGCCAAAGTTGAGACACTTGGGTCCAGATCCTCAACTAGTGTAAATCTGCAGAGCTCCATTGACTTCAGTACTATGCTGATTTAGCTACAGCAAGGATGTTGCCCTTCAAGTTGAGTTCAGCCCTTCATGGTAAAGAGAGTCACAATGGCATGCGCTAAGGACATGGGGTCACCATCAGTTTGAAACTACCATGGTTTTGTGCAACCATGCAAGTGATGAGTCTTCCACAAATCTAAGATCTCAGGGACCTTTGAAGCTTTTGCCTGAGTGGCTGAGGGACCTAAGTCCTATTAACTTTGTTACTTCAAATGCTTATGACTGTTCATAGCCTGAATTATTCAGCCTCTAAATAAGAGCGCCTCACTAGCCATGGAAGCCAAAATAAGACCTTTCATTCTTTTGACTTTCATCCTTCCCTACAGTGGAGTTTCTCTTCTTTGCTTCTTTGTTAATGATTCACCTAAGCAAGATGGCTGAAGATCTCATCATCTATAGTACGAAAGAATTTAGTTTCATCACCCTGTCTGATGCCTACAGGTATGTCAAGGCCTTTTCACTCCCTCCCACCCCCCTTTCCCACATGCAAAATAAAAGTAGCTAATATGAAATGTATTCAAAGCTTTTTTTAATATAACTGGGGATCCTGGAAGGAAAAGACCCTCTAGAAATAGAGCCAGGTCCTCTACTACTGTATAGCTCTGACCCTGCACTGGGATCCAGAGGGAGAAGTGTCTAGCTCTCCTCAATTAGAGTGGACTGCTAGGACAGAGGGGGCTTTCAGGACTGGGTGGGGAGAAGAGACAGTCGTGGAGCTTAGCCTCCCACAAGGCAGTCAGCTTGGTGAGCTGGTACTAACATACCTGTCAATTGTCACCTTCCCCACCCACAGGAGGATGAAAATAATGCTTTAGGAGGAGCAGGCTTCCAGAACCAGTTTTTTCTGTGCCTTCTTTTCTGCCCATTGTATTACTAACTCCTCAGAGATGCATGTGTCCTGACCCTGCCACCACTAGTTAGGGCTGGTGGCTGAGGGAGTCAGGATGGGCACTATAGAATTGCCATATCCTAGTGGCAGGCTTAGCATTGATGTGGAACTGGCATCTGGCTCAGGTGTGATGAGAGAGAGAAAAAAAATTAAAATTTACTCCTGTCCTGCTGGCACTGTCCTGTCAGACAGCCAGGAACAACACAAGTTATAGCTGTCTCTTGTTCACTTCTACACATGGATAAATATCCCCTGTTCGCAAGGTTTTTATTTTTTTTAAGAGGTAGACAGACCAGGTTATGGGTGCGACTCGTTCCATTTGAAATGAACCAGTACTAGGAGACAGGTTGTGGATTCTACTCCCTCCTTGCCAGTGACAACAGGCAAATCAGTCCCTCAGCCTCTTTGTCTGTTTGCCTGTCTGTAAGATGACCTTGGCAAAGGGTACTTACTTCTCTGTGTCTCAGAGGTATCATGCAAATTAACATTAGAGGGTCAGATGAAAGGAGCTTTATAATTGTACATATTACTAAAAAAAAAACTGAATTCAGTAAGGGCCTGATCCCATAGGTCTACTCTGCCAAATCTTGTCACATACACTGGGCATTTTACTTGAGTCAACACTTGTGGCATAAGGCTGTAAATGAATAGCCAGGGGAGAAAAATCCTCTTATGTTGGGAGTTCCCATAAAAAAGCCTTTCCTTAAACAGACTTGTTTTGCAATCCTTTCACATTTCCTGTTACCAGTCTCATTTCTCTGGCATCCTGTTTCAAGAAAAGCCACACCCTTAAGGGACTGGTCTCTCTTCAACATATGTGCATAGTTCTAAGGATTCCTCTTGAGAAAGAAAGGCTTTTTGACATTAGAGGGCACTAAAGCAGCTTTGATACCGGCTCAAGAGCAGAGAGACATGGTGCTGTAGACAAGTGGCACATTAAAAATACCTGCAGTCATGTCTGCCTTCTTCCCATGAGACAGTGTGGGCTGTCTAGGTTCAGTTAGAGGAGAAGCAGCCCATAGGTGGATTTGAGAGACCCAGGGAAGTATGACAATTTGTTTCTTATTTAAAGTCTTCATTAGATGGACACAGAATCACTCTATTCCAGCTGCACAAGCAGCACTTTAACATGCAGGGAGATCAATTCTGCTCTCAGCTGTGCTGGCTGAAATCAGGACTCATTCCATTAAAATGGAGCTACACTAGTGTTAAAGTGGCTTAAGTCAGAAGTAGAAGCCGTTATGGAAACTAACCTGAATAGGCTGCAGAGCAATAGCACAGTACTCTAGTGCACTGAGGATTAAATTTATCCCTGCTCTAACCCAACTACGGTCAGTGTTGTTTGCAGGGATTCATGGGGCCTGCCCCTGTCTGAGCCTGGGTAAAGGAACTGGCAATTCTTTCATCTGTGGCTCTTTTCTGCCCAGTGACCCCACCATGGTAGGTTACCATTAATTGCTCTAGTCTCCTTGAACATCCCAAAGCAGCATTTCTCAGTGTGGGACTGAGGGGAGCAAAGGACTAGCCAGTGGGACAAGGAGCTGTGCAAATTCCCCGATGCTGCCTTCGAGCATGCCAGAGCTGACTGGGGAGAGCAACAAATTTAATATTCCTGAAAGTCAGCTTTCCACCATTTGGGGAAACTGCCCATACTGGGCCTGTCAAGAGGAAACTAGCCCCCTTGTTCTCCTCAATGCTGGAGGGCACCAGGTAGATCCTGCTAACGGCAGTTTGACTGTACCTGGCGGTGCCAGGTGAAGATTCTCTATGCCCTCAGGGTTTCGGTGCACTGCAGTGCACAGGCCCTCATGAACTCTTCCTTACAGAAAGGGGCCTTGTCCCTCTAATGCACCAGGTCTTTTGTTTACAGCACAGGGAGCAGCCTGATGCCTCAGAAGAAGAACCCAGACAGTCTGGAGCTGATCCGCAGTAAGGCTGGACGGGTGTTTGGACAGGTGAGTCTGCCAAGGGAGGAGATTTTAGGTGATCGTTACAATGGTATTTATCCCCTCTTACAGTAGTTGGGATGGAGAGAAATTTAAATCCCACTTTTTATACTCTGGTTCTCTTCCTGAATCTAGGGAAGCCACTGGGCATGTCTGTAGATGCTACAGCTGGAAATGTTGGGTTGAACATGAGATATGTTGGGCTTGTGGTTCAGGGGTGCTGACCACCCACAGTTCCAGCTTAAGTCAGCAGGAACAGAGGATGGAAATGGAGATAAAGATGTGCCCAATGGGGTGCCCCAAACTTCGGGGGGCGCCTGAAATCAGAGGACACTCTTTAAAGCGTTTGTCCCTTATTTCCCCTTTGTACCCATCTTCTCACTGGATAATGGTGCATACCCACTGATGCACAATATTTTGATCTCCTCTGATGGAAGATAGAGTGCAGTGCACGTACACAATTAGTCGTTACATCTCCTAAATACACTGGTGGGCAAAGTAAAATTATAATCCCTAGGAAAGGTTGTACCACAGGCCCACAGACATCAAACATAGCATACCTCCAAGGCTGCCTCCCAGCTACCAGCACAATTTGGCTTTGAATGCAGTTAGATCAATCAAATAGTGCAACATGAACAACCAGCAACATTTTTGCAAAACACACAGCACTACGGCCATGTCCACACATACATCATTATTTCGAAATAACCACACATACATCATTATTTTGAAAGTCTTTATTTCGAAATAGTTAATTCGAATTAACCGTTTGTTAATTAAATTAAGGGAAAGCCTGCTTTCAAAATAGCTGTTGTTTCAAAATGCTTATTTCAAAACAAGGCCGTTCGGACATGTTGTTTCGAAACAGTTGTTTCGAAACAATGGTGTTGTTTCGATTAGATGCGAGGTTAACAGTTTCGAAATAATGGTGCGTTGTGTGGACATGCCGCTTCTTGTTTCAAAATAAGAAGCCAGTGTGGACATACCCTTCTTGAAGCAATTGCACAAGGTGGCCAGTGAGCCATGACAAGCAACTACACCAAAAGGCCACATCTTCCCACTAGGGGGAAGGTCCATCTGCTGTTAACAGCCATAAGCAGCAGTATTTCTTTTGTACATTTGATGAACTATGTACAGAATCCTACGAACTGTAGTGGAACTTTGAGTGTTGTCTTTTTGTTTGTTTTTTGCCTTTCTATCAGGAGGTGTTTTTCTTTTGTTTAAGGTTATTTTTAAAAAATCTGGCAAATAAAGGCCTGATTCAATGACCAGTGAAGTCAGAGTCATCCTACTGACTTCAGTGGCCTCGAGTCAGATTTTAAATGAGCAATGCCAGATGTACAGAAATCTCGCCAATGGGTGGAGTCTTGGCTTCTGAGATCTGTTGAATGAAGCTATTTAAAAATCAGAGCTGCTCTTGCTCTCCCCTAAATGCCCTAACTCCCTGCTTCACTGCAGTGTGCTGGAATGATGATGATTCTCAAAGGACTTCCGAGCACCTACAACAAGGATTTGCAGGTAAAGCCTCAGTCTCAGTCCATTTCTCTGTATAGACACAACAGACAACTTTCCAAACCCATTAACACTGACAGGCTGCATCTGACCTGCTTGGTCCATGGTTGTTACAAATTCAGAGATAAAGGATTTAAATGCTGCCTTTTGTATCCAAGTCACTCCAATCCTAATGGCTGATAATGGAATAAAAGACCATTGAGAATTTTAAAGCTATAGAGCTGGATCCTCCATTGATATCAATCCATTATATTGACTAGAACGTCCTCTTTAGCTGGGCATTAGACTGCAAGGGAAAACTGGCTGTCATCACGCCCAAAACTCTGTGGGATGTCGGTTTGTCCAAGTGTAGCTATTACAGAGATCAAATCTGTTCAGTCAGCACAGACCCCTCCTGTCCACTGACCAAGCTGTGCTGCTCTGTCTCCTGGGCTAGGCTGAGACTTTTGTTTATTGACAAATAGGAAGACAAAGAGGCTGTGTTTGATGTTATCGATACTCTGAATGCTGTGCTTCAGGTGGCAACTGGAGTGATTTCCACTTTGCAGGTAAGCCTCTAGCATTTTACTACTAAATGTATTAGGTCTGATTCTGCGCTTGCTCATCCCTGTGAAAACCAGGAATAACTCCAGACAAGCCAATAGGCTAACTGCTAAAAAGATCAGAATTGAGCCCACAAGTTGAAATTTCTCTCTCAGACATTCACCTATACAAACCATTTCAAACTCGTATGAGCAGGGGATTTGTGTAGAGGGGATGGTCTCTAATGGGGTGAAATTTAGTGTGAAGCAGAATATGGACTTGTAGTTGAAGCCTTTGTACCTCCCAGCAATTAAAAAAAAAAAAAGATCCGGATCCTCCACTTTAGTCAAACAAAAGGCAGAAAGTAAGTCTTTATCTGGTGGGGTGTTTTTGCAACAAGGCTTTCAAAAACAAGACTTCTTCTGAAGAAATACCTCTAGTGATTACTATTTAGTGACCCACTACTAACTGTTCAGTTCTGCTTATGGTCCTCACTTTTGCAGATCCATAAGGAGAACATGGAGAAAGCTTTGAGCCCTGACATGTTGGCTACAGACTTGGCTTACTACTTGGTTCGTAAAGGAGTAAGTACTAAGGAAAGCGTGATGGAGGGTTTTACTCACTGGGATGTACTTTCCAGCCTAGATGCAAAGATGATTGGGGCTCAGTTCTCTTCTTGACAACGTCTTTGAAATTGGTGCACAGTTGGACTAATATTAAAATAGTCTATTTTGTGCCACCAGTTGGATATTTCAGAGAAAGGGCAACTTTCTGCCTTCCCTGTCCTGTGAGGCACCTAGTTATGATCTGTTGAATCCCTAGCTGGTGGTCAGTTTGAGCCCTGAACCCAGCAAGACTGATGCCAATGTTCCTTCCAAGCTGCTGATGCAGCTAAGCATCTTTATGGTGCTCCCTGCATGGCAATTTGGGAATCTAGACAGCTCCCCATCCATTTCATCCCCCGCAGCCAGCCCGATCTCTTCCTCCCGCCCTAACCCACCCACCTGCTTTCCCAATCATCCTCCTAGCCAACCGACCCCAACTTTCCCCGTTTGTCCCCCAGGGCCTCCTTACCCGGCTGCCAGAGCAGTGTGGCCAGGCCACAGACTTCTCTCCCTACCCCCCCAAGCATGCTTAGACTGAGCATATGCAGAGGATCTGAGCAGGCTCAGTAAGAGCCTGCTCAGGGTGGGAGTTTTAAAAGCTCCCAGCCCAGGGAGGTTTTCTGATGGTTGGTAGACTGTGTCTTCTGGATGGGCAGAGGCTGTGGCAGCTGGCCATGTGTGACTGGCTTTGTTCCCTGCGCAGGGGAGTGACGGGCTGCAGGCCTGTGCTGCCACGCAGCTTAGATGGAACGCTGATTGAAACCCCTTTGAATACATCCGCAGGGGTAGAACTGCTGCATTGCAGCCAGATGTTTTGACAGATAACGTTACAGCATGTGTGTGTCACATACAGCAACCCAGAAAAGCCAGGCCCTGACACCAGGGGGAGCATTGCATCACCTCTAAAACTAAGTGCACATTCACTTAAGTGTTCACACCCCCTCTGGTCCCTACTTTACCGTAGTTGCTTGTTTGCTTATTGTATGTTTGTCTAACTGCAGATGCCATTCAGACAAGCCCATGCTGCTTCCGGGAAGGCAGTCCACCTAGCTGAGACTAAAGGCATCAGCATTAATCATCTCACAGTGGAGGACATGAAGAGCATTAGGTTTGTATTGCCCAACTTAGTGTCCAAAGGGCATCTGCTTCGGTTATGATCACCCACCCCCTTGCTCTACAATTCCTGCAACATCATCTAACCTGCACATGACTCTTCCTTTAGCCCTTGGTGGCTGAATTACCATGGTACTACTGAATTCCACATCTGGGCAGTGGATTCTAGAGCAATGGCTGTGTGAGGAGGGGGCACTCCCTGTACCCGTGGGGAGCTGCTCTTCATCATGAGCCAAGCATGGAAATGGAGAGTGTGCACTTAGTTGAGGAATTTCCCGAAGGGTAGTTGTGTTAGTCTGTGTACAGCAAAAACAACGAGAGACCTGTGGCACCTTGTAGATAGACTAACAGATTTCTTTGGGCATAAGCTTTTGTGGGCTCCAGACCACTTCATTAGATGCGCCTCACTTAGTTGAGGAGGGGAACAAACCTAGCAGCAATTTCCAAATTTTTCATGGAGTAAATAGCAAGTGAAAGTGATTTTATTTGTCAAACAACCTTTTTTGTTGCTATTAATGCTAGCAACAGAATGACCCCACCTGCAACCTCCTCAGCCCCTGCAATTGATTCAAAACACGCCTATGCAGCCTATTCCATGATGGACAGTGAACTAATGAAGTGTCTCCACTGACTGCAGTAGGATTTCAATCAGGTCCTACGGCCCAACTCTTCAAAAGCAGATAGTTGCCTAACTCCCATTGTTTTAAACAGGAGTTAGGCACCAGCTTATATCTGAGGATATGGGCTTAAATATCTTGCAGATTTAGACCCTCTTCAGTGCCAACTCATGTGATCAGCTCTGCAAATGGAAGGGCTGGTTCTCCATTGCTCTGCCCCTACATGGTCACTGACATCCCTGCAGAGCAGATGTACTATGCTGTTACTCTGATCAGGTAGCATTTCACATCCAACTGGAATAGCTGTAACTGACTACAGAGGGTGCAAGGCAATGTAAGATCAGGCCCTGGGAATTTTGCCCTTGACTTCTGCGGATGCAAGATTGGGCTCAGTCACCTAGGCAGCCACTGGAGGGTGGCATAGTTGGACTGCAAAGGTAAATCTGTTCCAGCTCTCCAAGGCAGAGCTCTCCACTAATGTATATTCTTGCTTTGCATCTCCAGCCCCCTGTTTGGAACGGATGTGTCGCAAGTGTGGGACTATGCTAACAGCGTGGAGCAGTACACAACTCCGGGGGGCACTTCCAAGAGCAGTGTGACTGCACAGATTGAGCAGCTGCGGGAACTTTTGAAGAACCTGAAGGAATAAACCAGAATGCAGGGGAGATCCTGCCATTTATACTCATCTCTGCTTACCATACAAGTCCCTGGATAATAAATCCAGGAACGTATATTTCACAGAAAACCCTGCATGCCTGTCATGCCTTTCTTCCATGGAAACCCCCTGTGGGATTTCATCTATCACCCATACTTATGGGCAAGAGCTGTAGGTAACTCCAAGCCCCATCCTGAATGGAATAAGCCCTAGTTAGGAGAGTTGCAGGCTGGGTCCCCTTAGGCTCTAGGAAGTTTAGAGTAAAATCAAGGTTTGATATCCCTATAGAAAGGCCTTGGAAATGCAGGGGTGATGGCACAACACAAAGGGGCTATATAGCATGTTAAGGGGATGTCAGCTCCCATTAACAGGAGGTGAGGCAGTTTTCCTCTGCACCCACCTCTGTCTCATCCAGGCTATCACCCCCCAGTTTAGCAGCCAAATCAGAAGGGCAGGGGAGAGGCTTTCCATTTCCTAAACATTTGTGTTGCCTCTTGCTGATGAGGGCAGATGCAGCCTAAAGAGATTCTTCACTGGAATGTGCATTGTTGATGGATCATAGAATCATAAGGTTAGAAGGGACCTCATGAGGTCATCTAGTCCAACCCCCTGCTAAAGAAGCAGGACCACTCTCAATAAATTATCCCAGCCAGGGTTTTGTCTAACTGGGCCTTAAATATTGCCTAAGATGGAGATTCCACCACTTCCGTAGGTAGCCCATTCCAATGCTTCACCACTCTCCTGGGAAGAAAGTTTTTCCTAATATCCAACCCTGACCTCCCCAGCTGCAACTTGATCATTGCTTTGTCTTACTCATGTCAGAGTCTGAGTCTGCTCCTGGCTCACCCTTGAACTACTACATGTGCACCCTCAGATGTAATAAATAACACTGCACTATAGGGACAGGTGTGTAAAAGGCCAACCTGTTCCTTGGGGTGGACTATGAGACTATGACTGTCTGCTTTGTGAAAAGCACAGCACTTAACCAGTATTCATTTGTAGATGTGGCTATGCATTTTTCCAGCCTCCTTTGCCAGGAAAACAGGAATTTCCCAAAGGATAATATAGGGTGCCAAAAGCCCTGCAGTGTTCCATTCAAAGGAAGACAGGGCTGCTTGTTCCTGTGGGATAAGAAGAGATAAGATAGTTACAGGGTATTAGCAATATATAGGAATCCCTCCCACCAAAAGTGGGCAGTCACCTCCCTGGTGGCACCTTAGTACACCAAATACAAGCACACTAGGGAGAGGAGCAGAGGTTTAATGGCTCCCTCTGTAAGGAGAGGGACAGTTTTAGCTGAACAAAAAGCTAGCTTAGATGGGAACATGGACCACACACCACAGAAGTACAAGTATTAGGCTGCTTGGTGTGAGACCATGCACAGAGGCTGGTCTGACTGCCCACCTCGGTGCCTTGTGCAGCACAGTGCAGGGCCAGACTGAGAGGCAACCCCAAGTAGTAGCAGCAGCAAGGGGTGCCCACCAAGAACACAGCCCAAAGGGGAAGAGCTGCGGCTGGTGCCATTACACTGATGTTGGGGTAGAAACAAACCACTCAATTTAAGGCAACTAAGCCAAAAGCCATTCCTCACAGGAGCCATGGAAATTAATGTGCCATTACCAGAGAGTCAAGGTGTTTCCCTCATACTAGGGTGGATCTGTTCCCCTAAATGAAAAGTGAAAGCTCATTTGTTTCCAGGTGTAATACTAAGTCAGGGTCACATGAGCATGACTTTCTGTTTGCCTGGTTGGTCACATGCTGGATTGCTCACTTGCCATGTTTTCACACTCAGAATGCACTCCGGTCTGGCTAGTTAGCTGGTCCAGGAAAAGATGTGTAGTGCCTCAGCACAAATGAAGCTGTACATGAGGAGTATGAAGTAAGATGGGTTACAGTGATGCACAAAACCAACAGTCAAAAACAAGTGCCATTTCCTGGCCTTAAGTCTGCATGTTGGGTATGGGTAGGGTTGAGTATTGCGGGGGGGGGGGGGGGTCTACAGACCCGGCTTCCAATAAAAACTAAAATCAAGGTGGGTTAAGAGGTGCTCTTAAAGCACTGTTATCTGAGCTGCAGTTTTAATCACTACCTGGTCCCCCAATTTACAGTTATTTTCTTTATTTCTTTCCCCAAACCTTCTGTAGCTGAGACACTGCCTCTTAATTCATAGCTTCTCCCCCTGGGCAGCAGCTTCTAGCTCCCTGCTGAGTTGATGTCCATTAATGCCAATCAACAACTGCTCAATATCCAGTGTGGGCCATGATTGGTGACACACGGTACTGCTGGTCCAAGGAACAAGAGACTCATACCCATGTATTCTGCATGACAGAATATTTGAATGACCACAAGTGGTTTAGCGTGGCTGGATTAATCCCTTTATGGGTACTAACCTGACATAAATAGAGCTGTTTCTTATCTAAATGAGTCACTCATACACAGGATGCCAGTGACTAATTGCCATTCACTGTGGCCATTTAACTTGACTAAAGAGAACTGGAAGGGGGGGGGGGGAGGGGAGACACTTCTCTGCAACAACAAAAATCCATCTCGTGCTGCCCTTGCCTTTTTGTGTCTTATCCTCTGCTGTTTCTCACTGTAAAGGAATTTCTCCATCAAAGTTTTCGAGGCTTGAAAGAAAGCTGCCACACTCATAGCCCTTGTCCTGCAGCTGACAGCACGCAGCTAGGATGGTATCTACAGACTTCCCTGCACCCGTGTTGTCAATTAGTAAATCAGGGCCTAAGGGTTAAAGTCTCTCTCAATTGCTTTGCAAGAGTAGTCCCATTTGAGTTCTCTCAGGTGACTTGTTTTTCTTAGCCATTTCTCTAGCACCTGTCACTGTACACCCAAACACCATAAATAAGGCAAGAAGGAGAGATCTCACAAACTCATAGAATTTAAAACTACAAGCAATCATCTCATCTGACCACACAGCCTCACCTGCCCTCTCCTGTAATAGACCCTTAACCTCTGGCTGAGTTTCTGACTAATCTTAAATCATGATTTAAAATTAAAGAATTCACCATTAAGGGTGAGTTACTTATCAGTAACTGTCCTTCTTTGAGATGGGCTGCTCATTCAGCATCAGGTGTGCCTGTGCTGCAGCACACAATTGGCCGGAAACTTCTTAGCCTTAGCCTGTCAGGTCAGGGCTGGCGGCCACTGCCCCCTGGCCACCCTGTGGCTATATATATGGCTGCAGCCCTGCTCCTTCCCAGTCCCTACTAATCGCTAACTCCGAGTAGCAGGGATGGTGGAAGGGATCGGAATGGCTATGTTCACACACAGGGGGTTATTTCGATACAAGTTGTTTTGAAACAACTTGTATCGAAATAATACCTTATTTCGAAAGAACTTACTTTGAAATAACAAAAAATTATTTTGAAATAAGGAAAAAAGCGGGAATCGAAATAGCATGTTCACACTGTGGGCTTGCTATTTCGATTCAGGGGCAGGGCACCATGGGAGGTGTGGCAACATGGACGCCTCACCGGGCCATGTCGGCAGCCATGTTGCCAGCCAGGCACGCCCTGGCAGGAACTTCCTGTTCCCCGGGGTGCTGAGCAGCCTGGGCGGAAGGTCAGATGGTTGTTTCGAAACAACATGTTCCGACGGGATTGTTTCGAAACAACTCGTTATGAAACAACGTTGTTTCATAACAAAATGGGGTTTACGTTGTTTCGAAACAACAGTGTGTCGTGTGAACATGGCCTTTCTTATTTCGAAAAAACCTCTGTTGTTTCGAAGTAAGACTGCTGTGTGAACACACCCAATGAATCCGAGCAGCTCATCTCAAAGAAGGACAGTTGCTGGTAAGTAACCCATCATTCTTCTTCAAGCGCTGCTCGGATACGTTATCAGGTGACTGGAAGCTGTACTGTGGAAGGTAGGCAGAGTTAGAAGCTTATCCACTATCAGCATGGCTACCCACAAATGGCACAGCACCCAAAATTGGGCAAAGAAGTAGTGGGCCACCAGGCAAATGCCTATGGACACACCAACAAGTGCAAGATCTTCAAGAGAAGACATGCTTGAGAGGGCCGAAAGGTCATTTGCCACTCTGTCAGGAGACCAGAACTTCAGCAGGGGCAGTCCCCGGTTCATTACTGGGGAAGTTGCTATATCATAATAGCAAACGAGCATCCTTGCCACCAGCAAGATCATCTAAAATAAGAGCGTTGCACTTCCCTAGTAGAATCAACTCCTGAAAAAGGCAGTCATGATCCCTAGCAAGGGTGGGATAACTGCTGCCCTTGCCTCCTTAACCCCAAAGGAAGGTCAATTGGGTTAGGTTACTAACCAAGACCGGGGGCAGGGAACACATCACCCCTTGACCAAACAAGGGGTAGGCAAAAGGCCTTTCTATATTTACATACTGGCAGGAGATGCCAAGGGCAGGACTGATAAGGGGTGCCCTAAACTAAGGCATCCTGCCTCCATATGGAAGAAAACATAGGAAAAAAAATAACGAGGAAGGAGTAGGTGGAGACCCCTGCCCCTCCATCTGTTGATGTCTGGGAATGGAAGGCCTGGAGGGTGGGCCCCAGGATAAGGCCTAGATGCTGGGCATGCCCATCTCTGGGGCCCAAGTGTCAGAGATGCTCCATCAAGGAGGTTGGTGTAAGGAGAGAAGTGGCCATCCCAGCAGGAGCCTTCTTTAATGGTGACCTTTCAATGGGTTACAGGAGGAAAAAGAGGGACCCTTAGGTACACCCATCCTAGCATCAGGAGAGAAGCCAAACAGCGGAGGCCATGAATGCTGAATGACCAGGAAGTGAAAACAGAGAAACTGGAGGACAGGCGATTGAATTCCCATGTTAGTTCATCCCCAACCCAGGGGTGTCGCTGGCGCTGGGCACGCCAGGGTACATGCCCCAAACCCCAGCACCAGTGCCCCGGATCTCCGGCCCAATCGGGCTGGAGATCTGGGGCCCAGCCACCAGCAGCCACGGCGGCCCCGTCCCCCGCCAGGGATGCGGGACCTGACCGCCCACGGCCACAGCTGCAGCACCATGGCGGTGCCTGGCCCTGTCCCCAGCCAGGGGGTGGGGCCTGTAGGGTGGGGGCCAATGTTCCCTCTAAGCTGTGCTAGTGGGCAGGGGCGCAGTGGCCCCCCCCACCAGCGCAGTGAGCATGTGGGACAGCGCAGGCAGCCCTGCCTCTCCCCAGCCCGAAGGAGCCCCGTGTGTCTCCTGTCTCAGCTCCGGCAGGCAGCCTGTGCTGCCTGCTGGAGCAGTGAGAGCTGACGGTCCCTCCCCCCTGCTGCACATAGCCAGGGAAAGAGGAGAGGGGGAGGGAAATTTAAATCTCTCCCTCTCCTCTGCACCAGGCTGCTTGTGCAGAGATGGTGGCATCTTTGGGGCCTGTGTGGGCCCCAGCAGGTCAGCAGCCTTGAGCCTGGGCAAGAGGGGAGACCCTGAGAGATGGCAGGGCTAAATCGTGGGGCTCCCAGAGGCAACCATGTAGTGACCACAGGGACGCATGGCTCTCTGTGGGGGCAGGGGATGGGAGCTGGGCTGCAGGCAAAGGAGCCAGGCTGGAGCTGGAGGAGGACTTGGGACTTGAAAGACCCAAGCAAAATTGTATTGAGCCATTTAGCATCTCTAGCAAGGGTGAATGCTTTGCTTTTCACTTGCTAAAAGGCTCCTGAAAGAAAAGCGATCCTTTAAAATAAGCAAAAACAAGTTGGGTTAATTTCAGATTTATTTTCTTTTCTGTGAGAGATTCTAATGCAATCAGTTTGTCAAGGTGGGGCTTTACAACATAACTTTGTATAGACTCCTGTGATGTGTCAGGGAAAAACTGGTCCGGGTTCCCAACCTGAAAAGGGAACCCCGAATCCTTCCCACACATGAAGGCCCATTCCCAGCTGAGACTCCAATAGGCAGAGAACGAGGTATGGTTCAAAGGTTATTATTCAGCTGAATAATAAAAGGAACTGCATCAGAGGGAAGCAAAGAGAAGCTAGCCTCCCTGAGCAAGAACCCCAAGTATAGGGGCTACAGGTCATACATACTTTCTAACATGCAAAATACAATATACATAATGCAACAAGCTCATGCATAATACAACAAGTTACATCATGCCTAAAATCCATACATGGTATTACTACTTTTAATATGCAGGTTACATAATTAGATTATACTTAATAGGCAGCATATAGTTAGCCCGCCTCTGTTGTTGTTTACTGCTCCTTTGGGTACTAATTATTGCTCTTGACCAATGAGAGTGGCCAAATTCCTGTGACCCCTTGGCTACCTGGCCCCCATCAACCTGTTTACCAGACAAGGGTGATAGCTTCCCATCAGGGTCCAGACAGGAGGGATTGTCTTATAATCAACCTCTGTGGATTACCTCTTGTATCTATAGAAACAGTCTAACTTCCTATCAATCTAAACCCCCTAGCTCCCTTGCCTAACTAAACTTGTCTAAGCAAACACAACAATCTCTGGCACAGAACTTCCAGACCAAACTTACTCCATCTTTAGACCCCCCCCCCCAGATGGAAGGAAACAAATCCTAATTATTAGGAAAATGAAATGAAAAACTGAAAGGATAAAAAGTCATTTAAGGCAGAAGGAAAAAAATATTGCTAGTGGTGCAATAATTTTTTAAAAAGAGACTTTGTATTTCTATTTCCCCAAAAATGTGTTAGAAAAATAATCATTTTCTTTCACAAATCCATTTATGCTCTTGCTTCTTGCAGCTTTGATAAGGTTTGCTTTAACTGCCAAAAATTAAAAATTATTAAACAACCTTTATTATATTCCACTACCAGACACACAAATCTCAATTGTACCTCATTTTGCTTATTTTAGTTCTGAAAGTATTTACACTCCAGGCATACTGATTATAGCCTCCCTTTTATTGTTGAAAATTATTTGGATCAAAAAAACCCCCATAAACTCCAAAACTGAGATGTTAGAGACACTTTATATTAAAGGAAGATACTCACAGTGTTTAAAGTTTCCTGTATGCCTAATCAATTTTTTGCCATTCACTTAGGGGATTGTTGTCCCATATTTAGCTTTTGAGAGGTATGATTGGGCATGATAATGTAACAGACTCTAACCTAGCTCTATTTGATGCAAATTCTTTAGGCACAAAAGACGGCCCTGGTCACAGAGATGTGATGCTGTGAGAAACTGTCTTGAGACATGGTTTCTGCCCTTGCCAACTTTAAAAGTTTTAAATTTCTCAGATAACTTCACTTAAGGTGTTGCCCCGAGGGAATCTGGGAAGCAGTTGCTACCTTGTGACTGTGATTTACAATGCATGGTAATTTAATATGTTTACTGAGGGAAGAATAGGTGTATTTTCAAGGTTGATAGCTAGATATTTAATACAGTCCCCATAACATGTCAGTCTCATGATCAAATCTGAAGCTACCTACTTAATTTTGTGGGGGGAGTGTCTAAAGATGGAGTAAGTTTGGTCTGGAAGTTCTGTGCCAGAGATTGTTGTGTTTGCTTAGACAAGTTTAGTTAGTCAAGGGAGCTAGGGGGTTTAGATTGATAGGAAGTTAGACTGTTTCTGTAGATACAAGAGGTAATCCACAGAGGTTGATTATAAGACAATCCCTCCTGTCTGGACCCTGATGGGAAGCTATCAACCTTGTCTGGTAAACAGGTTGACGGGGGCCAGGTAGCCAAGGGGTCACAGGAATTTGGCCACTCTCATTGGTCAAGAGCAATAATTAGTACCCAAAGGAGCAGTAAACAACAACAGAGGCGGGCTAACTATATGCTGCCTATTAAGTATAATCTAATTATGTAAACTGCATATTAAAAGTAGTAATACCATGTATGGATTTTAGGCATGATGTAACTTGTTGTATTATGCATGAGCTTGTTGCATTATGTATATTGTATTTTGCATGTTAGAAAGTATGTATGACCTGTAGCCCCTATACTGGGGGTTCTTGCTCAGAGAGGCTAGCTTCTCTTTGCTTCCCTCTGCTGCAGTTCCCTTTATTATTCAGCTGAATAATAAACTTTGAACCACACCTCGTTCTCTGCATATTGGAGTCTCAGCTGGGAACGGGTCTGCTTCAATGGGAAAGCTCTGGTGTGCCTCTTTCTGCTGCTGAGGGCCAGAGTTGGATTTTTCCCTGACAATTTCAATCTACGTTTTGGACATATAGGGCCTGATTCACTTTGAATCCCTTTTACCCCAGCTGGGCAGCATAACAGGGACTTAAATTCCAAAGGGGCAGCCGTGTTAGTCTAGTAAAGCAAAAAAAGCAAGGAGTCTTGTGGCACTTAAAGACTAACAGATTTATTTTTTGCATGAGCTTTTGTGGGAAAAAATCCCACTTTGTCTATGTATGTATTCTGGAAATCTGACAAAGACAGGCAACAAAAACTGAGCAGTGTAGATGATGGTAGAGGCTAGACAGGCAGCAAGTTTCATTGTCTCACATTTGTTTAGTAAATTACTAAAACTACAGTACATCAATTTTACATTTTTATTGAAGTTTGAATTAAAAGACATCTATGAATTACTTTAGAACTAAGATGCTTAGGCATGCTGATACTTTCAGCACCAGAAAACTGTTGCCCAGGCCTCATAAATTGTTGCTCAGTAAATACCATAACCTGCTCAGCTGCATCATCAGCTTAGAGGGAACATTGGGGGGCGTGGCCTGCCGGCCGGGGGCAAGGCCTCCCCCAGCCAGCGACATCCCTGCTCCAACCAAAGGGGCAGGGGAATGACCTGAGAGACCGGCGGTGAGAAACCATCACGGGGTTCTGGGAGGGGCTTATGCAACTTCAAGGGTAGGTGCACATTTCTCCCTCTTGTCCCTGTACTTTACTCTCCTGATACACAGACTCACACAGGGACAGGTGTGCTGAATCAAGGGGAGGGGTATCCAACTGTCTCCATAGATGGGTCAGGTCCCCCCCAAGGGTCTTGCCCCCCAAGCTCCAGAATCAGAGTGGTGGGGGGGGCGCAGAAGGCTTGCATGATATTCTCACTTCTCCTCTCACCTGATATTCTCACTTTCACTTCTATGGAGAGGCAGTGAGCCTTCATATCACGGCTGGTTGACTCATCTCTAGCGGCAGGAGTAGGTGTTGGGTCCCAGCTGCAATGGGCCAACTATGAGGGATCTTGCATAGTTCTTGATGAGGAGAGAAGATGACGACTTAGCCAAGATGCAAGGCGGATGTGGTCTATAATGCCTGCGCCAAAAGGGGAGGGGTGTTATTGGTGCACCTACCAGCATATCGGAAGGGGTAAGCCTTGGGCAGGTCCTGGGTGGAAGAAGGGAAGAGAGAGACCCCGAGGAGAGGGGAGGAGGCAATTTTAACATAAGCGATTTAGGGTGCCACACTAAAGTTCAAGGGTTGGGTTTGATGGAGGGAGAGGCGACTGTATTGGAGTTAATCGCCTGCAATGGGAGAAAGGGGGCCATCAACCTGCGGTCCAAGGGCCCCTAAAAGGTAGCCCTTTTGCTTGTTGGGGGACACTACTATGAGGGCCCCTCACCCCAAGTGTTCGTGGTGTCACAGTCAGCTCGGAGAACGTTGAAGCACCTAGGAAGTAAGTATAACCAGGGCTCTGAGGGCTGACCTAGGGTCATAGTTGCCACAGATCAGGGAGTCAGTGGCCAGGGCAAAGAGAGACTGTCCCTCAAAAGGGAAGATCTAGTATGGACTGCTGTAAGTCCTGAGAGATGCTGCCCAGCGCATAACCATGGCTGTTGCAATGCCACAGCTGGGCATGTCCAAAGCATCCCACACCACTGTAAAAGCTTCGCATGAGGCCAAGGCACCTTCCTTGACAAAGGCATCCTAATTCTCCAAGTGTTCTTGTGGGAGGAAGCTGCTATAAGCCCTCATAACATTACACAGATGTAGGGAATATCTGTTAAACAAGGCCTGATAGTTAGCAATCCTCAGCTGAAAGGCTGAAGTTGAATAGGCCTTTGACCTAGGAGGTCAAACCTACTGGACTTGTGGAAGCCCGGGGGTAAATCAGGGCAGCTTGGGCCAGTGTGTCCCAGTGATGTCAAGGACACTAGCATGAAGAGAAATTGTAATGGTGACTGGAGAGGATGCAAACCCCAGGTTGAATAAGGGGTCTTGGTGTCCCTCAAGGGGTGTGATCCAGACCCCCAGGTAGGCAGTGACCCGGTGAAGGGGGATGAAGTCTGGTAGGGTCTTCTCTGTAAGACCCTGGCCCTGGGTTCATGACTCTAGCTGGGAGAAGGGACAAACCCCAGTACCATGGTGCCCTCTCTTGGGGCCGTGGTACCAATCTGGAACTCCCCTTCCAAGGCCTCAGTGGGAGCTAACTAGCTTCGAGTGCAGTACTGAGAAGAACGCGGTGCTGGGGACCCTTCAGTAGGAGGCCGGGCCTGAGGCACGCACTCTTGGACCTCCTTGCTGTGCCGCGCCATAGGGGTTGAAGCCCTCAGTTCCACAGTGACGCCGGGCCAAGGAGTGAGTGGCTGCCCCCCTTGCTGGGTAAAGCGAAAGGAAGGCAGACTTACCATTTGCTTCAGGAGCCTCCGCCACCTCAAAGGCCTCTGGTGTGGATGGCTCTGGGCCCTCAAGCCTGGAGGGGAGAGCCAGAATGGCACTGGCACTTCAGCCAAAGTTGACACGAGTGCGCTCACCTATGCTCTGCTGGGTGTAGAGTTTTAAGGGAAATTATAATCCAATAAGGAGGACAGCATATTCAGAGCTGTATAAGAAGTCTTTATTGAAAGAGAACTGAGAGAGAGAGAGGAGACAGACAGATTTTCCTAGCACCTAAATGACTCTCCCATTTATCACTATGACAACCCCAATGACCCTAGGTAGTCCAAAACACCACACTGGGGAGCGGCGCAGAGAGGGCCCTGGCGCCAACTGGCATGAAGCACTGCTGCCAAAGCATGGCGCCCAGATGCTCTCGCCCTTTCCTTTGGAGAGGAGGTGCCGGAGATAAGGTCACACAGCACCAAGATGGTGCCGAGCTAACTGCTGATCATGGCTGTTTATTCACAGCTGGAGAGCAGCGCTGAAAGGGCTCTGGTGCCAGTCTAGCACACATTGCCGAGTTAGAGACCGATCGCAGCTTTTTATGCATTGCTGGAGAGCAGCAGTGAGAAGGCTCCAGTGCCAGCCTAGCACGTGGTGCCGAGTTAGAGGCTGATTGTGGCTTTTATTCATAGCTGGAGAGCACCACCAAAAGGGCTCCGGTGCTGACCGAGCATGTGATGCCAAATTGAAGGCCAAATGTGGCTTTTATTCGTAGCCAGAGAGCAGTGCTGAGAGGGCTCTTGTGCCCATCTAGCATATGGTGCCACATTAGAGGCCAATTGTGGCTTTTATTCATAGTTGGAGAGTGGCAATGAGAGGGATCTGGTGCTGACTGAGCACGCGGTGTTGGGTTAGAAACTGATCATGGCTTTTGTTCATAGCCCAAGAGCGGCGCCGAGAGGGCACCGGTGCCAGCCCAGCACACAGTGCCAGTTAATCCTTGGGTGTGACAGACGTACCAGGCGTCACCTGCAGGGCCCGTTCTTGGGCAGTATTAAGTGGCCTTCACTCCCTCTCCTCCTGAGTCCTTCGTTTAAAAGATTTGCAAATGGAGCATAATACACCCAATGAAGCTCACCCAGGCATTTAAGATACCTCTCATGGGGGTTGTTCCTCAGGTTTGGGTTTCAGCTGGAAGGACTTGGTAGGAGTGCTGGGGATGTCTGCAAACAGATCTTCCAGTGAAAAACACTTGATAAACAGAGCGGACAGACAAGCACTTGCAAAAAGCAAGAAACAGGCTGTTCCGTAACCATCGCTGAGGGCAGAAAAAAAGGAACTGGGGAGGAGCAGAGCTGCAGCCATATATATATAGCCACAGGGTGGCCAGAGGGTGGTGGCTGCCAGCCCTGTCCTGACAGGCTAAGGCTAAAAAGTTTCCGGCCAATTGTGTGCTGCGGCACGGACACACCTGATACTGAATGAATCCAAGCAGTGCTTGAAGAAGAATTTAAAACTCCTAGCAACCCATGCTCCATGCTGCAGGGGAAGGTGGGGAAAGAAAAAAATAAATCACCCAGGTAGGATTTCTGTCAACCCGACATGATTTCTGAATGCTTGAGGTAGCCAATGCTGAGATCAGAACCCAGCTTGAATTCTGTATTGGGTCAGGGTGTCTTGGGAAACATTTAAGTATTATATCATATCACAGGGTTAGAAGGGACCTCATGAATAGAGCCCTGCAAATCCACAGATACAGCACAGAGATCCACAGACCATTTCTTGCAGATGTAGATCCACATATTTTTATCTGCACAGAGCTAGAGCCCTGCAAATATGCAGATATCCACATATACAACACAGATATCTGCAGACCATTTCTTGCAGATGCAGGTCAGATACAGATCCACTTATTTGTATCCCCACAGGGCTCTACTCATGAGATCATTGAGTCCAACCCCCGGGGTATTGAAGCCAGGACCTTCTGCATATTAAGCAGCGGTGCTAGCCACTACACTATTGCTCTTATCCTAATGAGATGGTGAGGTTGTCAGGGCAGGGACCCCTTTTTGTCTTATCTGTGACCCAGGAAAGGTCTAGCAATTGGGGACAGTGTAAAACTAATCTAGCACAGAAAGTTGGGTCGCAGCCACTTTCTTTTCCTGCCTCATTACACAGAGAATCCTGGCAAGCCCATAAGCAAGATGACTACAGCTGCCTCTAGCAGGAAATCATGTGAGCGTTCAGCTGACTGCCTCTTGCAGAGTCAGATTCAGTTACTCCGACAGCTATAGCATGGCTCTTTGCTGTGCCTTGCACCAGCTGCTGCTCTGGTGCCAGGCTCTCACCCTGGGCAAAGGAATGCTCTATCCCAAGGAGTCTGTCTCCAGAGAGCTGAAGGAGCTGAACGGCATTTGGAGCTTCAGGGCTGACTTCTCAGCAGAGAGAGACAAAGGGTTTGTGCAGCAGTGGTACCAGAAGCCCCTGAGGCAGGTATGGAGGGGGACATAGCCAGGGCTGGGCCACAACATTTTGGCACCTGAGGTGAGGAGCCTAAATGATGCCCCCATGCTTCCTCACTTGGACTAATACTTTGAAAGGTCTCAATTCTGCCTTCTTCCTGTTCTACTCCTCGTATGGTATTGCTCTGCTACCTACCCCAATGAAGGTGAACTAACAACTTAAAATGCCTTGTTGAAAAATTTTAAGTAACTTTCATATGCCTGAACAGTAAATAAAGACTAACAAATTTATTTATTGCATGAGCTTTTGTGGGAGAAAATCCTACTTCATCAGACACTTGGAAGATGCGGGAACTTACAGAATGGGAGGAAAATAAATGCAGGGAAGTGTAAGTCATGGGGATAGGTCATGCTGTAACAGTAAATCAAAGCTCATTCAATAAATAATTTTTTTAGTCTTTAGTGTCACAGGACTCCTTGTTTGTTTTATGGATGTAGACTAACAGGGCTGCCAGTTTGGAACTGAACAGCAGCTGTAAACTTTTCTTGTCTGCATAGTAAACACTGGCTTTTTTACCTGTCTGAACAAAGTGGTGTTTGCTGTGCCTTCTTGACTGCAAAGATTTGAACTGCTTTCTGAAGGTCCACAATCTGGTCCAGCTCATGCTCTTCAGTGGTTTTCAAACTTTCTTCCTTGGTACCCCATTGAAAAAAAAATAATTTACTCCTGAGATCCAGCAATTACAGCTTTGAGCAATACACTCTAGTCTTGTGGCAGTGGCAGCAAGGGGTGCTGTGATCCCGCGTTTGAGGGCATGTGACCCAGTAGTGGATCCCAACCCTAAATTTGACAACCACTGCTCTGTTTAGATGGTTGCAAGGCCAACCAGCCTTGCCTGTGTCATTGTGGAGCATAGATGTGTTTTTATTAACTTCAGCTTGGAGAAGTTGCATTCTCCACTGGCAACTGCTACAAAGAGTGTTAGAAGTATGCACAGAGCAACAAAAGCATTTGGAAAGAGGGTTGTCATCTTATTTGTGTGTATATATTCCAGAACAGCCTTTGGAGTTGATCCTACTGACATGTATCTTGAAAGGGCTTTCAGTTCATCCAGGGGTTAAAGTGTAATTTGGGGGGCCCCAGAACTCCCCTAAATTTCCAGGCCCTTTTCATCCACGTCTGGGCCTCCGCCCAGACAGGCATTTGCAAACACATCTTGGTACCACATGCATCGGTTTTCGCTCCACAACATGCCCACAGCCCCCCCAGCTACACCCACCCTCACACATCCTGCTCCACACAACCCTCCTAGCAGCTCCACACACCCCTGATCCAAGAAGCCAGTGACTCCCTCTTCCTCAAAAACCTGGCCATGAGGGCCATCCCCATCCCAGGGGAGTGCTCTGTGGTGCAGTGGCTCCATGTGCAGCTTGCAGGCACCCACTGTACCACTTCCCAAGCCCCCCTGCCAGCTTCTCCTGCTCCCCCGGACACTCCATGTCCCCTCGGCTTCTTAGACACCCAGGCCCTCCTCCAGCTTCTTCTGCTCCCCAGACAACCCAGTTTCCCTGCCAGCTTTTCTTGCTCCCCCAGACACCCAAAGCCGTTTCCTAACCACCCAGTCCCACTGCTCGCCCCCTGTGATCCCCCGAGCCCTTCCCTAACCCTCCCGCCCTGCCACCAGCTTTCCCCTCCCCTGTGCCTTTTCCGCACTGGGCTGGCTTGCCTGTCCCCAGACCACCCCCACTGGAGCCCCGTTGCCTGGTCGCCACGTGGAGCAACCCTGGCACAGGCTGAGGCTCAGGGTGGGAGTTTTAAAAACTCCCAGGCCCAGCCTGGGGCAGTTCCCTGCTGGCCAGATGACTGTCTTCTGGCCACAGCTGTGCATGGCCCCGTGATCCAGCCCTGGGGGAATGCATCGTTCTTCTAGTTTTAGGGGACCCTGGAACACAGCTTTCCAGTGCATTCTTCTGTTTTTGGGGGGACCTGGAACACTGCTCCCCCTAGAAATATGGGGCCTCAGAATCCCATTCCAGTGCATTCCAGCTTGCTTTAACCCAAGTTCATCACCCAAATCACTTGCATAATATTGCTTGTGTAGGTCTTCTTCAGGTATAGTGAGGAGTTTTGGAATATCACACAACATCCCAAATATATTTCTGTGTTCCTTAAGCTGCATGAAATGTTCTTCAACTGACTGTATTGCAAAATCTAGCACCTGGTTAAAGAATTCAACTTTGAATTGTTGTTTGGGGTCTCCTATGGGATAATCCCATACCTCGCAATCAAAATGCCTTCTTCTTCGGTGACTCTTGAGTTCTTGAATGGGTGGGAAAATAACTTCAGTGTGAAGTTCCTCTGCCAACTTTTGTGCACTCTTCAGAACATTTTGAAATCCCTCATTTGACCAGTAAGACTGTAGGTATGACTTTGCTTTGTCCAGTTGTTCCATTGCTCCAGATATATCAAGATCAACACCTTGGAGTCTCTTGCTTACGACATTTATTTCAAACTGGATATCATGCCACAACACTAAGCCACAGAAAAATTTGAAGTTATGTATGTTTCTGGCACTTGGGGCTGGAGTGGCACCCTACCACCCGCCCCCCTCCCCAGTCTGGCACCTGAGGCAGCCACCCCAGTTTGCCTCATGGTTAAGGCCAGCCCTGGCACTGTAGGGATTGTATTGGCAAAGAGATTAACTGCAGCTGGCCATGGCTACCAGAGAGAGACATCAGGCTAGCCTGTGAGCTGATAGTCTCCAAGGCAGTGTGACCAGATATCCTGATTTTATAGGGCCAGGCCCAAAACTCCAGGCTTTTTTAAAAATAAACATAGGCACCTATTACCTCTCACCTCCTGTCCTGATTTTTCAAACTTGCTGTCTGGTCACTGTACCAGAGGGTCGATGCTTCAGGTGAGTTAAACACCTTTGCCACCAGGGCTCAGAGCCCCAGCCAAAACCTAGACCCAGAGTTTGGATCCAGCAGCATGAGCCCTTCTGTATAACGCCAGATTCTGCTGCCCGGATTTCAGCCCTAAAGTTCGGGGAGTTAAGTCAGTCCTCTTTGGTGATAAAACAGAGCTGTGAGATTTGGAGCAAGGAGCTGATTCAGGCCTCTCTCTAGTTAAAATCAGGAAACACGCATCATAAATATTGGAATGAGACAAGAAAGAAAAATAGTCCTTCCTTCCTCCCAATTGCTCATTGGTACCAGTTTCCATCCTGACTCGCTGTTTCCTAAAACACAGGCACTCACATGAAAATGGTGTTAGAAAAGGGATCCTTCTCTGTAATACAACTTAACAGTTCTTTTCCTGTTTAGTGGGCATGTGATTTTTGCTTCCCCTTTTCTGTTTAGCTTGGGGTAGATCAATCGATGTTTTACTTCCTGCATTGCACGAATAACATTGAGCACTTGGATAGTGCTTTTCATCTTCAAGATGTTTTCAAATACTAATCAATGATGCCGATGAGCCTTTTATTGCCCCTTCATTTCACTCTCAAGTGTGTGGTTGTTTGATTGAACTGTAAACAACATAATGACTATCACAATCCTAATGCTTCAGAAATCAATACACATCCTTAGTATTATAAAAATGCAGGGGATACTGAGTAATTCTAAAACAGCCAGTACAAAAACATGGAGTCAATGTATTGCAAATGAAAGAAAATGTCTCCATAAATGTTGATTTTGCTTCTGAAGAATTATGAATATAGCCAGGTAACCTAGTGTCATCAAATGATGTTTCATTTTGTTTTTATTTAAAAGAAAAATAACTTTTGGAGTGAAAAGCAATGCACTTATCAGCACACTGAGAAATAACTCATATCTTAGAAGGAAGAGAGAGAACCATATGCAGTACAATGTTTTGTATTATAATCAGAGCCTGTGTAATAGTGAAAGAATTATACCATCTCTGGGGTTTTCTAATGTTCTTCATGAGGGAAAATAGCAAATCATTGGTTAAAGTTCCTAAAAGGCATGCAATTATTTTTCAATTATTTAGGGATGTGTGATAATATTTATAGTATTGGTCTCAGTCAGAAATGGGGCTCTATTGTGCTACATCTATAGAAATGCATGGTCCTTAACATAAAAAGATTACAATCTAAGGCAGGGGTCTCAAACACGCAGCTTGTGGACTGCATGCAGCCCCTAAAGCTATTTCCTGTGGCCCACAATGACACGATCTTTACCAATATTTGCAATATCATTGTATGGAAAGGTTTCAGTGGTGTAGCCCTCAGGCTAACAAACTAGCCCTCATGTGGCCCTCTACTAGTTATCATGTGCCCCTCATGGTGATTTGAGTTTGAGACCCCTGATCTAAGGCCTCCCAGGGTTCATCTGCATAGACCAGGTGGCAGGACTGGGGCTTATGGGGGGGAGTTGTGTCTTATGTCCCACTGCACTTGCAGGGGGGCATAGGTTCTTTCCCCTGTGAACTTTTAACATAAAGGATACGGAATAGTTATTTTCTTGTAATAGTTAGTAGTCACTGAATAGTTCTAATGTGTAATATTGCTAAGATACATACTATTGCTTAAAAGCCTACTGAAGTCACTACGTCTTTTAACCATAGAAAAACTACCTGGCACTCAGAAGACAAAGGGCCAGGTCATCATCTGGGCTGCTGAAGAGTCATTGTCAATGGCGCTATACCAGTTTATGCTTGTTAAACATCTAGCCCCAAACAGCCCAAATTCTTGGAGCCATAAACTGTTGCTGTAGATGATCAGTGACTTTAAGGAATTGTGCTTAATAATGTGAAGTTATTTGCAAGAAAGGACAGTCCAGTGGTTCAGGTGCTAGTCCCAGACTCAGGGGACATTGATTCTAAATCCATGCTCCACCCTAGATTACCTGGGTAACCTTAGGCAGGTGACTTAGGGTCATATTTTCAGAAGTATTTAGGTGCCTAAAGATGTAATGAGATTTTTTTTTAAAAAAGCACCTAAGCAGGTGAGATGCCTAACTCCTATGGAAATTAACCTGCCTAAGTGCTATGAAGATCAATGTAGGCACACCCCTTGGCTTTTTTAGGCACCCAAATATCTTTGAAAAACTGGCCGTTAGTAGCACCCTTGGGCCTCAGTTCCCTATCTGTAAAATAAGGATAGTAGTAGTTCCCTCCCTGGTAGGAGTATTGTAAGGCTAAATAGGATGGAAATGGAAGACACGTGAGTACTCAAGAGCTTTATGGGATGGTGCTGTCCAAAGGGTTAAGGCTCCATTTTGCTAGGAACACAAATTAATTGTTTAATGGGCAATTGGCAATTCCCATCCACTGTGCTCTGGCTGATGTTTAAGGACTTTGAGCAGCAGAAATTGGCCTTCTTCACTAAGTGTGCAGGTCAGTGTTTAAAATTCATGCACATGATTGCTCATCTGTGAACCAGTTGGAGGGAGGGGTGGGGGAGAGAGTTAGAGCCCCACCAGGGAAAGATGAGTACAAAAGCAAATAGAATGGCTATATTTCTCTGTACATGGGCAGTAAACACTGAGCAGTTAGTGGAACAGGACGTGACCAGGCCCCAGCTTCAAAGTCAGTTCACCTCTTGTGTTGAGGCTGAGGCCTGAATTTCTGGTTGGCCTGATGTGACACATTTTTAGGTGGAAATTAGACAATCTGCTCAAGTTAGGGGTGGAAGGATGGGGAGGAGTTTCCCTTTGAATTTTTTAGGGGTCTGTTCCAGCCCCAAAAGCCAAATATAGTGAAGGGACAGAATCCCCTGGTGGATTTACAGCAATTGACTGACCTCAAAGTCTGTCCCGCAATGGGTTTGTCAGTGAAATCTTTTGCCCTGCACCCCAAAAGCCTATTTTTAAACCCTTATCAAACATCACATTTTTTCAGTGCTGAGTGAACCCTTTCACCCTCTGTCTCATTTGATCACGTCAGAGTGGGCCTGTGATCGAGATGCCAGTCCCTGCCAGCTTCAACGAGATCACCCAGGATCCCAACCTGTGGAAATACATCGGCTGGGTCTGGTATGAGAAGGAGGTACTGCTTCCCAGGACATGGCTGCTGAATGCCCTCACCACCCGCGTGGTACTGCGGGTTGGCAGTGCCCATTACTATGCCATCGTTGTAAGTACAAGCAATTTGACAAGCCTGCTCACAGGTCTGTCAAAAAAGCCACGTAAAAGCTGCTGTTGGGGACCCCACCTGGTGTTTAATAGAAGAACGCAGCCCCTCTGTGATCTGAGAACACATTATGGACATGTCTATGCTAAAGACACTGCATTACCACAGCTATGCTATTAGTGTGTGCAAGTGAAGGTGCTGCTTTGACAACCAGAGAGCTCTCCCATTAGTATGGTTAGTTCCCCTCCCAGAAAGCGGGCAGCTACATTGGTGAGAGAAGCGCTCCCGTTGACATAGCTCTGGCTACACAGCTGGTAAAGGCCTGTATAACTCTGTCACTTAGGGGCTGGATTTTTCACACCCCTGAGTGATAGAGTTATATCAACATGAGTCTGTAGAGAAGATCTGGTCTAGTACAGCACACTGTAGTTTTCCTCTGAGAGTCCAGCTGCAGCTGTCAATTATTTGCAACTAAGAAGTGAGCAGAGGCACAAATCTGGAGTCCACTGTGCAGAACAAGGACCTTGTGCTATTTTTCTAGCTCTAGCTTCACTGATCCTCTGACATCAGAGCAAATAGCTGACGTCACCATACTGAAGGGCGCCAAATATTGACACACACAAAGCAGTCAGATAAGTCTCCTGTTAAGGTGATGTTTGCCTTGCAAGGCTGTCCAGGGAGTTAGGTGCATGCGAGGGCTGCAGGACTGGGCCTTTAAAAGGAGAGCTCTGACCCTCGTGTTAGCATTCAGGGAGTCACATGCCTTCCCCCAAGCCCATCTTTCCGTATGATATCTAATGCTGTCACTCTTGATCCTTCTGTTTCTTCTTTCACAGTGGGTCAATGGCATGCACGTTACTGAGCATGAAGGGGGCCACCTCCCCTTCGAAGCAGACATAAGCAAGATTGTTCAGGGCAGCCCTGGAGCACCATGCCGCATCACCATTGCACTGAACAATACTCTGACACCTCATACCCTGCCTCCTGGCACGATTCAGTTCATGACAGACACATCTCAGTAAGTTCACTGAATTGCTACTAGGGCAGTGGTGGAAGTTATACACCAAAGTTACCCTTATTAACCATTGTGCAGTAGGAAATTAGTCAGCACTGGCTGCTCGAGGATCTCCAAGCAATTTATGAATGATTAAGTAATATTAATCCCTGTAGTGTTAAAAGCAAATCTACTGGAACATAAGAAGGTCCATAGTGGGTCAGACCAATGGTCCATCTAGACCAATATCCTGTCTTCTAACAGTGGCCTGTGCCAGATGCTTCAGAAAAAATGAATAAAACAGGGCAATTTATTGAGTGAGCCATCCCCCATATTCCTGTCTCAGCTTCTGGCAATCAGAGGTTTAGGAACACAAGAATGTGGTGCTGGATCCCTGATCATCTTGATTAATAGCTGTTGATGCCCCTATCTTCCACACGTGTATCCAGTTTTTGGGTTTTTTTAAAAACCCAGTTATGCCATAACTTCCCTGGCAATGGGTTCCACAGGTTGACAGTGTGCTATTGTTTGTTTTAAACCTGCTTCTTATTAATTTAATTGTATCATCCCTGATTCTTCTGTTATATGAAGGGATAAATACCATGTCCTCCTTCACTTTCCCAACACCACTCATGATGTGCTATCCTTCTATCATGACCCCCTTAGTCTAATATATCTTTTTTTTTGAGATAGTGTGATCAAAACTGCACGGAGTCCTTAAGGTGTGGGCGTACCATGGATGTAAATGATGGCATTATGATATTGTTTGTCTACTTATCCATCCCTTTCCTAATGGTTCTTAACATTCTGTGCCTTCAATATGCAGCAGCAGTCAAAAAAACATGAAAATTTTCTGGGAACTATCCACAAAGACTCCAAGATCTTTCCTGACTGCTAAGGGCTAAGTTTTGTGTGTAATTAGGACTGTTTCCTGCACACATCAGTTTGCATTTATCAATATTGAATTTCATCTGCCAGCCAATGTTCCCTCTAAGCTGATGATGCAGCTGAGCAAGTTGTGGTATTTACTGAGCAACAATTTATGAGGCCTGGGCAACACTTTTTTGGTGCTCAAAGTATCAGCATGCCTAAGTATCTTAGTTCTAAAGTAATTCATAGATGTCTTTTCATTCAAACTTCAATAAAAATGTTAAATTGATGTACTATAGTTTTAGTAATTTACTAAACAAATGTGAGACAATGAAACTTGCTGCCTGTCTAGCCTCTACCATCATCTACACTGCTCAGTTTTTGTTGCCTGTCTTTGTCAGATTTCCAGAATACATACATAGACAAAGTGGGATTTTCTCCCACAAAAGCTCATGCAAAAAATAAATCTGTTAGTCTTTAAGTGCCACAAGACTCCTTGCTTTTTTTGCTTTACTAGACTAACACGGCTGCCCCTTTGAAATTTAAGTCCCTGTTATGCTGCCCAACTGGGGTAAAAGGGATTCAAAGTGAATCAGGCCCTAAATGTCCAAAACGTAGATTGAAATTAAGTTGGTAGCTTCAGATTTGATCATGAGACTGACATGTTATGGGGATTGTATTTAATATCTAGCTATCAACCTTGAAAATACACCTATTCTTCCCTCAGTAAACATATTAAATTACAATGCATTGCAAATCACAGTCACAAGGTAGCAACCGCTTCCCAGATTCCCTAGGGGCAACACTTTAAGTAAAGTTATCTGAGAAATTCAAAACTTTTAAAGGTGGCAAGGGCAGAAACCATGTTTCAAGACAGTTTCTCATAGCATCACACCTCTGTAACCAGGGCCGTCTTTTGTGCCTAAAGAATTTGCATCAAAAAGAGCTAGGTTAGAGTCTGTTATATTATCATGCCCAATCATACCTCTCAAAAGCTAAATATGGGACAGCAGTCCCCTAAGTGAATGGCAAAAAAATGATTAGGCATACAGGAAACTTTAAACACTGTGAGTATCTTCCTTTAATATAAAGTGTCTCTAACATCTCAGTTTTAGAGTTTATGGGGTTTTTTTAATCCAAATCATTTTTAACAATAAAAGGGAGGCTATAATTAGTATGCCTGGAGTGTAAATACTCTCAGAACTAAAATAAGCAAAATGAGGTACAATTGAGATTTGTGTGTCTGTTAGTGGAATAAAGGTTGTTCAATAATTTTTAATTTTTGACAGTTAAAGCAAACCTTATCAAAGCTGCAAGAAGCAAGAGCATAAATGGATTTGTGAAAGAAAATGATTATTTTTCTAACACATTTTTGGGGAAATAGAAATACAAAGTCTCTTTTTAAAAAAATTATTGCACCACTGGCAATATTTTTTTCCGTCGGCCTTAAATGACTTTTTATCCTTTCAGTTTTTCATTTCATTTTCCTAATCATTAGGATTTGTTTCCTTCCATCACAGGAGTCTATACAAAGTTATGTTGTAAAGCCCCACCTTGACAAACTGATTGCATTAGAATCTCTCAGAGAAAAGAAAAGAAAATCTGAAATTAACCCAACTTGTTTTTGCTTATTTTAAAGGATCGCTTTTCTTTCAGGAGCCTTTTAGCAAGTGAAAAGCAAAGCATTCACCCTTGCTAGAGATGCTAAATGGCTCAATACAATTTTGCTTGGGTCTTTCAAGTCCCAAGTCCTCCTCCAGCCTTGCTCCGTTGCCTGCAGTCCAGCTCCCATCCCCTGCCCCCACAGAGAGCCATGCGTCCCTGTGGTCACTACATGGCTGCCTCTGGGAGCCCCACGATTTAGCCCTCCCATGGCTCAGGGTCTCCCCTCTTGTGCAGGCTCAGGGCTGCTCACCTGCTGGGGCCCACACAGGTCCCAAAGATGCCACCATCTCTGCACAAGCAGCCTGGTGCAGAGGAGAGGGAGAGATTTAAATTTCTCTCCCCCTCTGCTCCTTCCCTGGCTATGTGCAGCAGGAGGGAGGGACCGTCAGCTCTCACTGCTCCGACAGGCAGCACAGGCTCCCTGCTGGAGCTGAGATGGGAGATCCACGGGGCTCCTCAGGGCTGGGGAAAGGCAGGGCTGCCTGCGCTGTCCCACATGCTCACTGCGCTGGTGAGGGGGGGCCACTGCGCCCCTGCCCACTAGCGCAGCTTGGAGGGAACACTGCTGCCAGCCACTCAGTCTTGTCAGATCCCTTTGTAGTCATCCTTGGACTCAACTATATATCTGCAAACTTTGCCACCTCACTCTTTACCCCTTTTTCCATATCATTTACTAATATGTTGAACAGCGCTGGTCCTACTACAGATCCTTGGGGACCCCATTATTTATTTATTTCCACTGCAAAAATGAACCATTTATTTCCTGTCTTTTAACTGGTTACTGATTCATGCAAGGACCTTCCCTTTCATCCCATGGCAGCCTATCATGCTTAAGAGTCTATGGTAAGGGACCTTGTCAAAGACTGTCTGAAAGTTCAAGTACACTATATCCTCTGGATCACTCTTTTCTACATGGTTCGTTGAAAGGGAAAATGTCAACTATTGTATGAGTATTTTAACAGTATGTCATTAACATCTTCACTTTTAAATTCTTGTGAAATGGAACATAACCCTTTCCCTTCCCTCACACAGGTATCCCAAGGGCTATTTTGTTCAGAACACAAAATTTGATTTCTTTAACTACGCTGGAATTCACCGGCCGGTTGTGCTGTATACAACACCCTTGGTCTATATAGATGACGTCACCGTGACTACAGCCTGGGCAGGGAATATTGGTAGGTGCCTAGGCAGTTATGGGAGCTGTCTTTCTCTCCACCCAGTAAGATTAAAGGGGCCAATGGGAAAGCTTCCTACTGAAGAATTTTTGGGTATGTTGAATTAATCATGAAGTAGGTTTTTTTGGTTTAATGTGCAAAGCCACATGCATGAATTTGACCTCAAAAATTGTAAGAATCTGCTTAAGGGGTATTTAAAAAAAAAAGACTTCAAAAAGGGACTTGACTGACAACATAGTCAAATGAAAGGATCCCCGTGTAGCACCTTGAGGTGGAATTGTACGTAAAGGGCAATCCCTCTTTGACAGGCATTAGGACCGGCACCAAGGGATACGATTTCATGAACTCCACAAGACTATTTTAGACCTCAAGAGAGACACATTACACTCAAGAAAAATCCTTGTGTTTATGTATCTCAGGTACTGAAATGACTGCTATTATAGTCATACCTGAGCACTCAGAATCCAATATATTTACCTTCACAAGCACCCGTGAGGTAGGGCAGGCAGGGAACTGAGGCCTAAGCAAGGTCACACAGGTAGTTTGTGACAGAGCAGAGAATCAGAATCTAAGACTCTTCAGAACCTAAGACCAGAGCTGAGACCCCACAGTCCAGCTGCCTCAGACGTGAGCATAGGCAGGCTACCCCACATCAGCCACAGACATGAGCTCATCCTTCTCCAGAGCACAAGCCCTTTGCGTGCTCTGGTCTATCCGTTACCTTTTCAGGGACACACAATAGTGGAAGCAGGTAACACACAGGATTAGTGTAGCTGGTTGCTGGTGACTCTTCAACTGATGGGTTGGAGGGAGCCCCGCTTTCACTCACTCCACTGCCTCCTGGCAAGAGGAATTAGCCAAGTAGCAGTAATAGTTTTGTTACACAAATTCTCAGGCAGGGCAGGGACAAACAAGCAGGTTGTGGTCCAGTGAGGTTTCACAGGCCAGTCTGGCGAGGGAAAGAGGAGAAATAAGACATGGATCCACCATACGCCAGCCCAGCCCAGGGCCTGGAC
Organism: Podocnemis expansa; assembly: GCA_007922195.1. NCBI lineage: Eukaryota > Metazoa > Chordata > Testudines > Podocnemididae > Podocnemis > Podocnemis expansa. The sequence goes on along the minus strand of ML681971.1, from coordinate 17,083,108 downwards.
AGCAATGGGATGCTCTGCCATTGAGTCAGCAGGGGTCCAGCAAAAATGCACTGCTTCAGCTACAGGCCACAACACAACCAGGCAATTATTTGGTTCCCTAGGGCTCCTGCCTGCCTCTCCCTCATTGACACAGGCCAGGTCATACATGGGGTCATCTTCCCACCACTGATCCCTTGGACTGGGTTTGAAGCAGCAATCTAAAAGTGAAACTCTTTCTAGCCCATTACCAAGCTGATGAGCCAGACAGTTCCTAAAAACCCTTTACACTCTAGAACAGGCATGGCCAAACTGCGGATCAGGAGCCACATGAGGCTCTTAAAGGAAAAAGTATGGCTCGGAGAAGAAAGCCAGAGGAAAGCAGCCCCAGCCTAGGAGTTTTAAATCTCCCACCCTGAGCATGCTCTGAACATGCTCAAGGGGGAGCCTCAGCCTGTGCCTAACCTCCCAAGCAACTAGGAAAGGGGGGCCTGAGGAGAGGGGGGTCAGCCCAGGGAAGCCAGCATCGGGGCCTGGGGGTTAGGGAGAGGGTTGGGATGGCAGGGAGAAGTGGTGGCATGGTTGGAGAGGGCCAGGAGAAACTAAGTTTTTACTATATAAGTAGGCCTAGTTTTCATGGTAACCTTAAGTAATTATTAGAATCTGACATTAGTAGGATTAATATTTGCCATCATTTTACAATAAAGTGTGCAATGAATTTTGAACTTAGTAATTTTGGAGTAGGTAAAATATAGCTATATGCCTCAGTGAGGCTCTTGAAGGTTTAATAATCAACTTGTGTGGCTCTTGAGTTCCATAAGTTTGGCCATGCCTGGTCTAAAAGCTGGTTAAGAAAAAGATTCTTCAACTTAAGTGATGCAAGGTATTGCTCTAAATGAAGCACAGCTTTGAAGTCAAGGCTTTCAGACAGGACAGAAACAATTTGTGTAACTGGAATTAATATATAGCAATAACTTGAAGCCCAGTGGATAGCACATCAGTGATGTAACTATCAGGAGAGTATCTAACACCACCAACCTTGGTGATGTAGAGAGCCACATTGTAACAGGGTCACTAGAAAACACCCCTGCTGCCTCACTGTCTGGTGAGAGAAGCATCTCCAACCTAATGAATATTTTCCTTTGGGCTAGGTGTGGTACGGTATCAGGTGCTGGTAACTGGCGGTACCCACTACACCTTGTTACTGAATTTGCTCGAGAAAGAGGGGAAAGTGGTTGCTATGGGAGAAGGCCCTACCGGAGAGCTGAAAGTTGTGAATCCAAAGCTTTGGTGGCCTTATCTGATGGATGAAAACCCCGCATACCTTTATTACTTAGAGGTAAAATGCAGACATTTCTCTCATTTCATTCTCCTATTAGGATTACAGAAATCCCTGTGCATAATGAAACTGCCCTTCCTTAATCCTCTATCCAAGGAATCCCACATACATGGTTTCACTTCATGCCCATTACCATGTTGCTGATTGTGTTATCATAAAATCAGATTTTCCTAAACTCTTGGCTTACTGGGCTGAAAGTCAAGGCACTGGGAAAGAGAAGGCTTGGTGTGTGGGAAGGGAGCACACAGCCGCTGGCTTCAGAATCTTACCACATTTTGTGGTGGCTTGTCTCAGGGCCCTGTCCATCTCTAACTAAAATCCACAGGAGTCTTTCCATGAACTTCAGCGAGACCTAAGTCAGAAGTTGACAAGGAAGGAGAGTGGGTGAGCAAGGAGATAAATAATTCATCTTGACCAAATTGCTAAGCTATGGCACACATTTAACAATTGCAGCCAGGTCCTTTTCCCCTTAGGATAATACAAGTGTCCAGCTTCATTTTCAGATTGCAGTCTTGGAGGATTAGCTGTCCTACATGTTTATCTTCTCTGCATGAGTGGGGATTTAACAGTGATGTAGGATGTGGAGATTAGATCCATTTTGCAAAGCCCCAGGTGGCATGTGACCTGCAAGCAGGCTAAATTCCCAGTTTTGGCTTGGTCACTGGGAAGATGAGCACTATAGAACCAAGCGAGCACAAATGGACAGTTTGGGCTGTTGGGTGTATGAAGTGGATGTCTTGTCAGAGCTCTTGGAGGAGCAAGACACGCCCCCCCCAACTCTCTTCCTCTGCTTTGGCTGGGAGGAAGGTGGAACTACACGTATTCTCCTCTGCACTAATGTAGAGATTGGTTTTTGTTGGGAATCCAGGTTAAGCTGTCAGCACAAGTGGATGGTGCCCTGTTGGAAGATGTGTACACTCTCCCTGTTGGGATCCGCACCGTGGAGGTCACCAGCAATCAGTTCCTCATCAATGGACAGCCCTTCTACTTCCATGGAGTCAACAAGCATGAGGATGCTGATGTAAGATCACAGAGGCGAGTGGAAGCCACTCTCATCGGTTCAAGAAACACCACTTCTGTCCCCACCCCCAGAAAATATTCATTTTCTAGCAGCCCCTCTCCCAGATGCACATATACAGTTGGTAATGATATTGTGAGGTTTATACCCAGCCATCAATGGGACACCTGGCTATTTAGACCTTGTGGTACAACTAGAGATGCTCTGGTGCTATACATCATGCATATGCCTATTGAGAGATGTTCTTTGTCCTAAAGAGCTTACAGTTTAAATAGAGAAGACAACAGAGGGTGGGAAGTATTATCATCCCCATTTTACAGATGGGCAAGTGAGGCACTTGTTTAAGATTGTGGCAACACAACTGCTAAACTCACTGCATCTACATGACCCCTCAGCTTGTACCATGGAAACAGCAAACCCTGTTTCCAGTGACTAATGATTTTTCCAGTTGTGGAAAGATGTCTTCCCTCTCAGGCACCTTTGCATAAACATGAGTCTCTACTTCTGGGGATGAGCCATTAAAACTCACCAATAGCTAGTGTAACATTGAAAACAGAAAGGCTCCTACATGGTCCACTCAGGATGGAAACTAAGCACGCCCAATGGTGTCATCCTACCCTGTGAAGGTGAGGGGAGAGCACATGGAGCCCTGCCGATTCAAACAGAGACAGAGAGGTAGTATCATGGTTAGCATAAAGCCAGAATTGCACAGGGGTAACAAAGAGCAGTGCAGTAAGGCTTAGGTAAGCAGCTGTTTGAGAAACGCTTTGAGGACCTTGGCTGGAAGGTGCACATGCCATGCAAAATTCTACATCATGGATTGTCCTTCCTGCTTTCCCCCCAGATCCGTGGCAAGGGACTGGACTGGCCCCTAATCATGAAGGACTTCAACTTACTGCGGTGGCTCGGGGCCAATTCCTTCCGCACCAGTCACTATCCCTACGCAGAGGAGATCATGGATCTTTGTGACACATATGGCATTGTGGTTATCGATGAGTGTCCAGGAGTAGGGATGAAAGATCCGTAAGGGATAGTTTGGAAAAGCACGCCTTCCTTTGCAATTCTCTCTGCTAAAAATGTTTATTTGCTCAGCATCAACCACACTGAGCACAGCCCCCTACCACATTGGCAAGCGGCTCCAACTGATCTAAGCTGAATCCATAGAGGCTCTGCATCAACTTCAAAATCAGTCCATGACAAGTTCAGGCCCATCTACACTCTAGAAATTACTGGTGTCAAGATACCAGGCTACAGAAGTGCCATTTCCCAACATAGTTAACATACTGTTCAGTCTTGCAAAGGAGATGGGATGAATCTGCATTCCTAAACAAGGCTGCAGCAGCACATTTTTATCCCCTCTGCACTGCAAGAATGAGCTGTCCCTTATTCACCTGGTGGAGGGGACATCAAGCTGGAACTGGACCTACCACCATTGTGGGTTTTAGACAGTAGAAATTAAAAATGTAGTTCATCTGAGCCTCGCTGGCCTTCTATTTTTTGAAACCCAAAATCAGGGGTTTCTTAGCTCTGGAGCTCATTTAATCTAGATCACTGGTGTTGGGTGGGGGGAAGGTAATGTGAAGTTTTGAAAAAAGGCATCTGTATGGATTCCTCTTTATTTCAGCCATGAGTTGTGCTGGGTGATGATGACATCTTGGTAGTGCCGTAGAAGGCACTGAACAGCTTCCTAGAACCATGTATTTTAAGCAGGAAGCTGGAAGAAGAGGTGGTTTGGCTTTCAAGACAGGTCCGAGTAGAATTTATTTTCGCTAGCATATCTAACAGGCCAGCTGCTGTTCTGGAAAGAGTTATCACCATCCAGAGATACAGGTCCAACTTCATTTCTGGTGTAGAAGGACTTAACTTTGGCCCCTGCATCCCAAGGCCACTGGATATGTTGTTAGTATTAATGATGGACTGAAGGTGAGTTTTCTTTAGCATTTTAGTGACCTGCTCTTGCATCCTTTTCTCTTTGAGTGAGAACTTCGGAAACAAATCACTAGCACACCATCTCAACGTGATGGAAGAGCTGATCCGCAGGGATAAGAACCGACCATCGGTTGTGATGTGGTCTGTAGCCAACGAGCCGGCCTCATCCCTCACCCCAGCAACTTACTACTTCAAGTAAGAGTGTGTTCTTGTGCATGGTTATTGAACCTCAGTTGTGATGGGATGTGCCTTGTAATTTTTCAGGTATGAAGAAAGAATTGCACTGAGAAGGTTGGCAGCAATTTGATGAGTCAGTCCTAAAATCCCTTAATCTTGTCTATAAAGCCTAGAAATTTGAGTAACTGTTTAATGTACTTACTACATCATACCCCCCTTTCTCTTTTTTTTTTTTTTTTTTTTTTTGTTAAGTTATGCGTATGATGTCTTACAGGGTTGGAGACCTTTCCCGTGATTTTTGAAATTGGTACGCAGGACAGGCAGGCTCCTCCCCATGGGATCTCTTAACATGAGCTAGAATTACATGCACACATTTAAAGGTGGATAAACACCTTCTGAGATCTGCAACATTTCACTCTAAAGCACCCTCCTTATCTAGCTAACTACTAGAGCCAAAGTTTGGGTCAGGCGGGGAAGAACTCTGGTTTTTTGTGAGGCTGTTTCTCCTTGTTGGTGATGGACCTTGTGTTCTACTGTTTGTAAACAGGACATTGATAGCTCATACTAAAGCTATGGATCCCACCAGACCAGTAACCTTTGTGTCAAATACTCATTATACCAGTGATCATGGTGTAAGTTAATTTCTTTTCTCCTTTTGTTTTCTTGATAAAACTGGGGAAGGGGTAGATTTGATGAGCAGTAAATACTTCTTTAGCATTCTATTAAAGATTTTTGGAGGCAAGAACATCTCACTTGCGTGAAGAAGCTATGTCCACAGAGCAGCAGAATGACTAAGGGCCAGTCTTCTATAACATTGTACACGATCAGACCCACTATGTAACTACTTACCAGATATGGAGGTTGTGTTCCTTCTCTTTGTGCCCACTGAAAACTTACAACAGACTGTTAAACCATAAAGTCTCTTAAAAGGGTAACAGGGCTCAAGGGAGTTTAGTACAGAATGTTTTGCCTCAACTCATACATTGCTCTTATGCTTCCTGGGCAGATGTCTATTAGCTTTCCATAGTCTAACGACCCCTCAAGTCTGGCTTGAGCCTCTACAGATATGTCTAAAAACACCCACAGCTGTGCACCTCAGAACCTGGGTCAAGTGTCTTGGGCTAGCAATGTGGGCACTAAAACTAGCACTATAGACCATCAGGTTTGGCACCCGGAAACCCAGCAAGTGAGGAGGGTCTCAAAGATGGGGCTTCAGCCCAAATATTGACACAGCTATTTTTAGCCCCACAGCCAAACCTGAGTCAACTCACCTGGGATCAGAGCCTTGCTGCCATGGAGGAGGGGTGGCAGTGGGGCTGGTGTGATGTACCCTGCCTTCTGAAACTGGACTTGACACTAGCCAGCAACTGCATTTATAGGCCATGTCCCACTATGGAGGCCCTCAGTGCAGAACTGAGGGCAATCCTTTATGTGCTCAGGTTTGAAAACTGGTCTCCCTCTTGAATTTATTTGGAACTCAAAGCCAGCGTAAAAGCCACTGCGACGTTTTCAGTCATGTCTTTGAAACAAGTCTGTTTTTAGAAGAAGGACTACATCTTATACATGTATATAAATTACTTCCACAAGTACCTGTGAGAAATCACATTTCACTCCCTTTCAAAGCAGGCTAGCCTTTCCGCTACATAAACTGGACCTAGAGTTGGCACGTTTGGTCTTTTTAAGTTTAGAAAGCTATGACTTGTTTAACATTGGATCATGATCAAAACCACTGAGGTTAGTTTTGGTTTTAAAAATAGCCAAAAAGGCACTGCTGTTGATTACCCCAATGTCTCACCTATCATTGGCTGGGAGACACGGCTGCATGAGGCACAGAACAGATTTAAACAACTTGTACACTGTAGTTTTGGATATCAGAACTTTACTAACAGACATGTTAAGAGAACATTGGCTACATTACATGTAACATCCCCATTTATCTTCAGTGCACTAGTGCCTGTTGTCATACTGTGCATGTGACAGAAATGGCATACAACTTGCAGAATGTTTAGTCCTAAATTTCACTCATGCATGGATGTAGTCACTACTCAAGGTATCTGAGCACTAAGGTAATCACCACATAATTTAAAAGGATGTCCCAATGCACAACCCAATCCAAGATCCATCTTGGAATTTCCAAAAAGACTGATAAACCTAAGAATGAAACAATCTTCTTGAATTGCTACTTTGCACACCTAGATGTCAAATTAACACAGGTTGATGGGGAAAACTGTTAAACCTGGTGGGTTTACTGCTGCTTTTTCTGAAGATGGGTGCTAGGCAGTCGCATCTTTGTTTTAAAAAGCTGTGGGCCAAACTGACCCCAAGTCTAACAACTGAAGTCAGCAGAACTACAGCAGAATGTGAGGTAGACTTTTGAATTACTTGAGGGTGTGTTATAAATATCACTCTACATTATGTCTCTAGGCTCCGTATGTGGATGTAATTTGTGTAAACAGCTACTTCTCCTGGTACCATGATGCTGGCCATCTTGAGGTTATTCGGCGGCAACTCAACACCCAGTTTGAGAACTGGTATGAAACCTACAAAAAGCCAATTATCCAGAGTGAATATGGAGCAGACACTATTGCTGGATTTCACAGTGTGAGTTTGGCAATGTGCCAGATAGGAGGAACACAGTGCTGTACAAAAAAGGAGTTTCATTCACAAACAAAGCACTCAAAAATTTATTGACCCCTCCAATTTGAGACATACTGGACACATATGAAATAGTCTACAGCTGCCATACAAATTATACTGGGACTCTAGTGTTGAAACGCTTGCCCACACTGAAGTCTGAGAGGAAAGCAGCTCTTTAAGTAAAAGCACTGGTGTGTGTTACAGGCCACAAATAAATTTCCATAATCTCTTAAATCATTAGGCTCCCAGAATTTTTGCCCCTTTGTAAACCTGTCTAACCTTACAATTCTAATTATGGAAGTTAGTCCCACTTCTTCGTTTCTTATTTAAAACACAGCTTAAAATAGACCTGTTTACAGAGTGTAAATCATTAGTTGGCTCTTATGTTATGTTGCAGTTTCTCTTTTAAAATTAATCATTGATAATTATGCTACAGCTGACACACTTCTGTGGTCAAACCTTCAGAATGATAGTTCTTGGAATATCCTCTCACTGTTTTGACACTTAAGACTATTCGGTGAACAGTTAGGTACAGTGCAGGGAAGAAAACTCAGTTTTCTATGGGTATTTAGATTGTGTAGTTTCAGTGAAATCATTTAGATAAAACACATTTAAACCCATTGCCATGAAGCACATTGAAAAGCTGATTAATCAGAAAAGCTGCTAGTTTCTCCCCAAGGACCAAAAAGGAGCAACCAACCTAGTGTGAAATTCATCTTCTACCTATCTAAACCTTCCCCTCCAGTTTCAATTAAATACCTTTCTTTGGTACTTCTGACCTCTACTAAAGTCACCACGTTTTATAGATATGGCTATAATTCAGCAGTGGATGAGTCAAATGAATAAACTGTACAACTCTTTTCAAATGAGAGGCAACCGGGAAGACCTTGGTGACACCTGCTATATGTCTGAGTCTTTTCTGTCGGTTTGATTGCAGGATCCACCTCTTATGTTCAGCGAGGAATACCAGACAGCAGTGCTAAAGGAATACCATTCAGTATTTGACAAAAAGAGAAAGGAATATGTGATTGGAGAGCTCATCTGGAACTTTGCTGATTTTATGACAGATCAAGGTAGGCTAAAATTTCATTCTATATTTAAGCTGCAATGTAAAGGTAAGCATTTTCTCTCAACATCATGGCTTTCATGTTATGAAATTGAGGGCACAAATTTTAACATAAGCATGTGTTCTAGAACAAGTTAACATATGTGGCACCAAACATCATGAAATGCAGCATAATCTTGATTTAGAAGTTCCCTTGTCACTTTCCTCCAAATCATTTTTTTTGTGGGGAAGAATGAAGGAAGACACATGGGCTATAGCATTAGGGGTACTGGCTCAGAAAGAGGCAAAGATGCCTAGCACAACCATCCATCCCAAAAGCTTCCTTTAACTCAATTTTGTCTCCCAACTGTGAAAAAACTGCTTACCAGGCAATTGTGAAGAGTTTTGAGTTCCTTAAGCAGATCAATAGAAGCTAGCCAGATTTGTTATCGAAAGAGTACCATTGTTCAGCATACGCTTAAAAAAAAAATAAATAAAAATAAAAATAAAAAGCCCAAGTTCTCAGCATCATGGGTCAATTTTACAAAATAGAACTCTCCCTCCCCCCATCCATATACAAACATTGCCATTAACACTGTACACAAGACCCATGATTTTCAAACTTTCTTCCTTAGGACTCAGGTGAAAAAAATCCTTTGTGTCTGTGACCCAACAACCACATCTTTGAGCAATGGATGCCAGTCTTTAGGTGGCAGCAGCAGGGAGCACTGTTACCCAGTACCTGAGGGTCTGAGACACAGTGGTGGGCCCCAACCCCATGGTTTAAAATGCAAAGTCATAGGGTGCCCTCTGATGGAGAGAACTGGTACTGTACTGGATGGGGGTGTACTTGCCATGGGGTGCCCAGCTGGGGTGCACATGCCATGCAGCAGTGATTTTCAAACTTTTCCCTCTAGGGAACCAGTTGAAAAAAGGTCATTCATGTCCACAATCCACGAATGGCATCTTTTAGCAATGCACTCCAGTCTTTTGTGGTGGCAGTATTGGGCATCACAATCCAGTACTGGATCCTGACCTGTCGTTTGAAAACCACTGCCATGGGGTACCCTTCGGTGGAGAAAACTGGTACTGTGTCAGGCTGGGTGGCCTGTGCCCTGTAGAGACAAAGCTCAGAGAGAGCAGGCAGACATGGGCTTTCAAAGATGGTGAAAGTTTCAAAAAGAATAGTGGAAAGAAAATTAGACCAAGCTTGCAATAACAAACCAATGCAGCTTTGGGCTCCACACACTATGCAATCCTGAAGAACTCTGAGGCCAGTTGGAGAAGATTTGCCACTTGGATTGGGTTCATGGAAGTTGGACAAAAAGGTGGAAACAGCAGTAAAGGAATTTGAGTATCAAAGTAAAGTTCTTTGGTGAAATTAAACTGTGGAAATAGAGCAGAAATAGAAACCCCAGCTATTTAAAATTATATTGGTCAGATCAAAGTCTTGTCTAAAGACATTGCCCTCATTAAAACTGATTTAATTAAAGCAATACAGCTGATTCATCAACACACATCCATGTTCAGCTCATTTGACAGCTGTGAACCCATTTAAGCTCAATCAATTTTAATGAAACCAATGCAACTCTCTTGGTTACATGAAGTCTTGATCTACAGTGAAGATAAGTGGAAGAGACTTAACTCCCAAACTTGATTGTGAAAAGCTGCTATTAATATCCTTTCCCTGTGGCTGAAGGGTTAGTCTTGTCATTTTGATTACAGCACTGTACACAGATGTTTTATTTTGTGATGTTTCTGTAAACACCTCTTTTATTTTATGACTTGTCGTATCTACAGCAATCATTCGCGTTTTAGGGAACAAGAAAGGGATCTTTACCCGCCAGCGACAACCAAAGGCAGCTGCATTTGTTCTAAGAGACAGATATTGGAAGCTTACAAATGAATCAAGTTGTCTCCGTCCAACATTGAAATAACCACAATTTATGATGACTGAGTATGTTTTCATTAAATACTTTGCCTAAGTAATACTTATTTTACTGAAGTCTAGTGCAATTTGTGTTTGAAATAGTATTAAAATAAAAGCATTTCTATAGCATGGGCTCTATTTAATACAAAACACAAGGCAGACTGCAATATATACAAAGAAAATTAACATGAATAGGCTGGACATTTGCAGGTAGTAAAGTTGATACTTTACATGCTTAATAACTAAAGTATTTTAGAGAGGTAGATTGGGAGATATGCATTAGCTCTCCCTATTTCTAATACCATAGTGTTTACATACATATCCATGAAACGGATTTCTGGTTAGCTGTGTTCCAAAGGAGCCACCGTTTCCCTTCTAACCTCTGGTGCCTCACAATGTGTACTGTAATTGATTGAAATGGTGCTTGTATCAGGGTATGCAAAATATTTTTATTACTGTGGAATGTATACTAACTACATTAAGTAGTTTCAGTGTTCCACAGTAGCTTATGTCCTTACCCCTCTGGCCAGTGGCAGAAATAGATATACCGGTACCTAGGTACAGCAATGCCGGTTTTTAAAGTATGAACTTCCTAGGACATGGAAGAGATGCACCCCTGACTTACATCTTGAGAAGAGCTTAGTTCACATTAGGAGGTCAAACTACAGTCGTATTTTTAATATTCTAATTAATTGTTTCCAGATCTGACCTGATCTGGGCTGAAACATAGATACTGCAGCATCCTCCACATTTTTGGATGGAAAGATTTTTTGAAGTTAGAGGTGCAGATTCATCTATTGTCTAATACTTCAGAGTGCTGGCTTTACTGAACAGGCTGCAAGCTCACCTCAAGGAAGTCAGAGTTTAGGTGTTTGCACACTAGAGCTCATAACAATAATGCCTGATCTAAAGATGAGATAGTTATAAAAGCGTCTTATGAGAAAATTGTAAACCTAGGCCTAAGGCAGAATGGCCTTTGCCAGATCCATGGCCCTGAGCAGAGACCTCTTACTAGATTTTTGGACAGTAACTTATGTACATTAAATTGAACCTGTAATCCCATTTCTGCGCACCATCAACTGACTGGAATGATTAAACACATCACTTGTGGGTCTCCATATGCAACTGTCTTCTTCTGATGGCCTGAGCTACATGACAGATTTCGTCCACATTTAAAGAAAACCAGTTGCCCATATTTATGACATGGTAGCATGCAGTGTTCTAATACTCCTGAAGCACAAATCAGAAGCCAAGGGAAATTCTAACTGCCACAGGCAGTAACAAAGAGGAAATGTACACTCACTACAGAAGTCAGAACAATTTTCCTTTAGTTTCCAAAAGAAAACCCAGACTATAATTGTAAGTCATGTTTACATAGCATTAATTTTACAGATTTCCTAATGAACTGAAACCCAGAATATAAAAGTTTATCCATGTTAAAAAGCAGTCACTCAAATGTTAATCCAGTATATCACTGAATACCACATTAATCTCATTACCAGTGTTTGAAAGTAATTATAAAAGTTCTTAATTTCTAAACTTTAATTTGTTTTAAGTTTTCTTCCCCATTTCAACACTGACAAAATGACATACCAACAGCTGCCACATCAAGATACATAGATTTGACATGGTTAATGCATTACAATCTAGGATTCAGGACCCTAAAATATGCACAGGACTTGAAATATCAGTAGAGTAAGCCACACTTCTGTTCAATCCAACAAGACAGATGTAACGTTTCAACATCCACGTGTATCGTGAGCACACATTTCAAGGAGAGGCTCATTTCCTACTTAAATTCTCTGCAGCTCATTGCAGATTTAAACCAAAAAAAAGAACACGCATCGCAGGTTTAGAATACTGAGACATGGTCAGAGTGGAGTTAAAGCCAATCTTTAAACACAAAAATAGTAGTAGTAATTAAAGTAGCATACCTAGGAACATGGTTGCATGTTGTCTGAAGAACTGTAAACAGTAAATCCTCATAGTCAGTGCTGCTCAACCTTTACACACATGTGCTCACAACTTTCCACAATATACAATGATGCTACAGGAATTTTCTTAACTAGTATCTCTGAGGACTCAATGCTTCAACCTTCTACTGCTAACATAAAACTTCTTTGAAAAAAGAAATCACAGCCGAGTACATTTCAACAAACAGATTACAGTATTGGCTTTAAAGACAGCTTCTAAGGCTCAGACTGAGTCCAAAAAGGCCTCTTATTGGGTTCATTCAAGCTCTTGGTTTGAACTGCATAACTGCAGTATAAGAATGATTGCAGCACGACGTCCACAGGTAATTTCTACATTTATTTTTTATACCAAAAAAAGTTATGTGCAACAAATAAACATTCTTATATATTTACATTGGTTTCTTTTGCCTGTTAGCAAAATTGTATCCTAAATTTCTGAGAGAGATTATCTCAGTGTATACTGATAAAAGGAACATCTGCCCAATGTCTCCACTTTTAACGGATGTTAACTCTGGCGTTTAAAGTACTAGTAATAAATATTAGATGGAACATACTATACAGAACACACACCTAATATTTAGGCCATGCTTAATACAGTTTTACGGTAACAGAATACTTCACCTTTTTTGGACTAGTTTTGTCTAGATCTTGTTTCAACACCACTGGCAGAATCAAAGTCAAGTTTTATCAGATTAATTATTTAAGTTTAGTTCAAACAAATTAGGAGTCACAGGTACCTTGTGAAGCACCTAACCAATCTTTCCGACCAATCAAGAGCTATCAGAGACTTAGTACAGCAGAACACAAGTACTCTAGAGCATACAGAAACTTCTCTCCTCGAAACAGAGATTTGTTCTCATCTCTGATACTTAAAGTGAAGGGAAATGTTTTGTTGGCCTTGTAGCAAATATCTTACAGTAAGACGACTTTTCAGGAATGTTTGCTTCCTAAGCAAGTCACAGGATTTGATTCTTCCTCTCTTGGAAAACCTGAAATGGCAGAAGTCCAAATTTTGAACAGCTTTTGTGCTTGAAGAAAAGCATTTTATCTTGTGAGGGCTGAAGCCAGTTAAGATTAAAGTTTCATTAGTTTGTTTTTTATGTCTGGATATTATTTGCCAACATTTAGCCTTCTTCTTGTACCCCAGTATTTCCAAGTAAGGTTACCAGAAGTTACCTTTAATTTCAAAAGAGCTCAAATTAGCATCTTTTAGTACTTTTAGCATGACATTTATTCTGGTTGGGAAGGAGGGGCTGGATCAAGTACTAGCTCAATTTCTGGCATACTACAATACGACCTGAGCTGTTTTACTGGAAGAAAAATTGTGTCTCATTAACAACAGTAAAGGAGAGGTCAAGAATTGGAAGCAGAAAGGTCCAAGTATTTATCAAGAATCTAGTTGCTCTGCCCTCATTCACACAAATTCATTAACTCTCACAGAAAAGAGAAACACAAGAAGAGGAAGGAGTTATTTCTAGCAACTGCTGCTTCCATTTTAGGATGACATATAAAGTAAATGCTAGAAAAGCACCCAAGATTTAAAATTAAGGGTCAGCTTTGCAAGAGCATGCACAAAGCATAGCTGCAAACTCTTGTGGAGGCCAACCCTCGTGTACACACAAACAGGGACTTCAGGCAGGTGCCTTTTGGAAATCTGGCCCTGGATGATTCTGCTAAACCAACTCTGAAGATACAGACCATGCCCACACCATTAAGCACAGGGATACAGTGAAGACACTCAACTATATTTTCAGTGGATGGTTTGAGAATTTTTATGCATTAAGTCGTTAATTAGACCAAATATTCATTTACTACTTGTGTCTGCTGCTGCTTATTCTGAGATATTAGCATTGGGACTAATTTCAAGCAGCGCCATCTTCACCTTTTTTTTTTTTTTATCTCCCCCCCTGGAAGAGATCCCTTAGTGTAGCAGATCACATGAATAATTTCAAACAACATGTTCAGCAGTGGTGTTTCCCCCAACCTTGAGCAAGGAGAGGATAAACCATTGAGGTACTCAGTTTAAAGTTGCTCATGTCTTATGTCAAAGTTTAAGGCTTTTGAGAGAGAACTAAACATCAAGACAAGCTTTAGCTCTACTCCAGTCAATATAAAATGTATTCAATGAATAACTGTCTAGAGTTGTCGTTTAGTGTTATATGTAACAGATGTTACTCATACTATAGAACTCTATCCATACATCAATCTCCACCTACAGCCAGGGTAAGAACCAGAAAGTTACCTCAATAGTCATTTAAATACTGTTGTGAATTCATCCTAAATATCTATTATCATTACATCATACTTTCACACAAATTTATTTTCAACACTTTAGTGTTTTAATCCATTTTATAGTACAACACACATAAGAACAGTGTCCCTTAAGCAGACTCACATTTAGTAGAATCAACTAAACTTAGTTTCTAAATCTGAAGATTTATTCTTTAAAAGATTTAGTTCAATCTAGCTGACATGAGGGCAGAAGAGGCATGGCACCAACTATGGGAAACTGTTGAATCAATGTATTTTGAATTCCCCCAGTTTCAGAGAATATAGTATTTAGGTTTCTTGAGGGTAAATGAAGTGTCAGATTATCAGCCCTATATGATCATCTTTAAGGGAACCCAATCCAATACTACTGCTACTAATTCTCATTCCAAGGACTAAATTGGACTATAGAATACTTTTCTACATACTGCAAGGGTTTGTTTTTGTTTTTGTTTTGTTTTTTTTTTTAAATTTGTTACAAAGCAAGGACACTTCTGCCTGCCAAGTTTAACACACAAAATATTTGGTTTAACAATTTAAGACAGAAGGCACTTTTAACATTCTGTTTCACGATATAGTGTGTAGAAACACTGCTTACAATTTTGTTTTTAAAAATAGTTTTAGAAAGAACAATGACAGCATTACTGTGTTTCATGTTCAAGAACACATTTACCTACTCATCCCACTGAAACCAATTTGACCCCTTCAAAGGCTAATATGTCAGTCCCAAAGTTCACTTCTAAATATACCGCAAATCAAAGATCCTAAAGAAGATCAATGAAATTTCTGTTTAGTCAGTGCATTACTTAGCCAGCTTAGTAAGTCATTGGTGCCCATTGTAAACAGCAATTCTGTTTTTCAGCCTTCAAGTGTAATCTCAGATTGCTGTTTGTAATGGTGTGTTAGTGTGTCTGACACCAGTTTAAGACGAAAAACAGGTCCACGTGAAAATTCAGATATTTCAAAACCTGCTACTCAAACGTCTTATAAGAAATTCCTCCAGTTTCTGAGTACCACCCTCCTTCTTGTGTTAAAGGTGGCTCTCTGCAGGCCATGGTAAGCAGTGCTATTCTGTACAGACTCTAATCACAATTTCATTGCTGGATATATTTGAAATTTCAGCTTTCATACCATTCTCATTAATAGGAAAAAAAAGATGGAGCAAAGCTAACCATCACTTGTGTTGCTGCACTCACTAGTGCTTCTCACAAGATACTATCTATATTGGATTATTCCTTCCATTATTTCAATCAATCAACTATAAGCTGAACATTCTTCAAGTTGCTACACTAACAAAATTGACTGTACACAGAGTTCTGCAGAATGGATCCAATATTTCTAGATATTTACAGTGTCACATTTTAATCAAATCTACATGTTTTAAGTCCATCCACGCTAAAAATGCAGTACGCATACTGTAAACAGGGCAACATTAAATATGGTACCTCTAGTCTATTGTACTTAATGCCATGATCATATTTTTGTCATATCTGAGGTTGAATTTATACACAGGAGATCTTCTAGCAAGTTTTACCCACTTTACAAATTGCAAGGAGTATAGATTTTGTGTGGCTAAGAAACTTCCTCAAAGTAAAGTTAAAGCTTGTCTTTGATTGTATTAGAGCTTTCTCTTTAGTAGCCATCGTTAAATTCAAGATTAGCACAGAAATTATCTAGGGCCCCTTCCAATTTACAGTGATTTAAAAAATCAGTTATGATTCTTGGGAAGTGTCTGATATGAAAAATAAAAAATTACTGCAAAATAAACTTAAATGGAAGTCAGGTCTTCCAGCTATCGGTCAAAAGTTCAAAGATGTGTTACTCCTGTTTGGGCTGGAGTTGCCGTTTCCAGGCCTCATTCAAGTAAACTAGTCGTTTGTAGTTGATGATGAAGAGAATGAAGTTCAGTAAATATGTGATGACACAAATAATGCAAAATTCCTTCAGCACGAAGTACAGAATGTATGCCAGGTACAATGACCCCACTACTGACACTATGGAGGACGTCATGAGGATTAGAGCTGCTACTGCGCTTGCTGTCATACCTGCAACAAAAGACAGAAAATTACTATGGTGAATTTAATGCCCATGGCTAAAGGGAAAACCTGAGAAAGAACCAACATTTTATCTCATTTCCATGCTGTGAGTTTGTATTCAGACAGCTCTCATTAAAATGCCATACATCGACAATGGCTGAAATCACAGTTTGGAACAGTTTTAGATTCCTTAGTAGTTCTTTTCTGATCAGCAATTTGAGCAGTATTTTCATTATCTTTCATGTTCCTGAATTATGGGCCATTTACAGGTTGACTATGAACATTTTCATTGGTTCTATATCAGATTTTATGGTCCAGGCAGAAATGGGTTTGCATGTGTTACTGGTCACACAGCTCACTTATTTGTCTGCCTGCCTGCCTGCCATGGTACTCCAGATTTAACTCGTACAAATCCAATTTGACTTTTCTTTTTCAAATGCATAATCAACCTTCAAGAATATGGTCATCAAAATCCAAATGCAGTCTTCATGCCTGTGCTAATATTAGCAGTATGGAAAAAGGCTAAAAGCAAACAAAGCAGCTCTTGATGTCGTTAGAGCTTTCAGTAGTTGGACAGCTAGAATGTCGTAGTTGGTGACTGGCACCAGTGCAGTCTATTGTGTTTTCATCCAGGTTTAGCAATGTTAATATCAAATATCCTATTTTAGTCCCATCTACAAAACAACGTCATCTATTTTAGACCACAAACAGGAGTTAAATACTTACCAAGTAACATTTGTAGTATATAAAATACAAGTCCAAAGACACTGTTTGGCTGATTTATTGCACTGTCCTTTCCAAAGATGGAACCCAATAGACCAAATCCTCGACCCCATCTGTAAAATAATACAAACACCAATAATCCCAGATTCGAGATCTCCTACTTTCTAACCCACATTTTCATGTTAATACCACAGGAGGAAGTCCTTGTATAACTAAGGTAGATCAGCCCCTATATGCTGTTCAAACTTTGCTTTAGAAAACCAGTAACTTGCCAGAGGGAAAGCTCCCTGGATACAACACTACCCCATGCATCCATGCTAGAAGTTGTGATTTACTCCATTCAGGCCCCGTATATCCACAAACAGTGCAAGACACAAGATATTAAGTCATTTGTTTCTCTGAGAGTTGTCAGTTTGAACAATCTTGCCAGAGCACATATAAACTATCATGGTAAATTAGGATTTAATGAGGTTACACCTTTGGCAAAATCTTGGTCCATGGTGTTATACAGACTGCAGTTCTGATGTAGCATTTCAACTGGGCAGACTATTACTTGTAGTGATAAAGTTAAAAAAATTTTAGTACAAAAAAGCAACTAGAGTATTATTTAAATCAACAATTCAGTATGTGTGCTAGGAACAGATAGAAAAGCAAAATAACTTTGAACACTGAAGCAGTGTCGTATTACAGAACATTAGAGCGGTATTACTATTTATAAGTTGACATCTTCAAGAAAGGGAGAAAGGAGGATCCAGGGAATTACAGACTTGTCAGCCTCATCTCAATCCCTGGAAAAATCATGGAGCAGGTTCTCAAAGAATCCATCCTCACACACTTGGAGGAAAAGAGAGTGATCAAGAACAGTCAGCATGGATTCACCAAGGGTAAACCGTGCCTGATCAACCTCATTGCCTTCTACGATGAGATCACTGGATTTGTGGATGCGGGAAGAGCCACTGATATGATATACCTCGACTTTAGCAAGGCTTTTGATACAGTTTCCCACAGCATTCTCACTGGCAAATTAAGGAAATATGGTTTGGATACATGGACTGTAAGGTGGATAGAAAACTGGCTAGATCAACGGTTTCAGCGTGTAGGAATCAATGGCTCCATGTCAAGTTGGCAACCAATAACGAGTGGTATGCCCCAGGGGTCGGTCCTGGGGCCAGTTCTGTTCAACATCTTCATTAATGATCTGGATGATGGAACAGATTGCACACTTAGTAAGTTTGCGGATGACACCAAGCTGGGGGGAACGGTAGACACGCTGGAGGGCTGGGACAGGATTCAGGGAGACCTAGACAAATTGGAGCAGTGGGCCAACAGAAATCTCATGAGGTTCAACAAGGACAAATGCAAAATCCTGCACTTGGGACAAAAAAACCCCATGTACTGCTACAGGCTGGGGAACATTCAGCTAAGTAGCAGCACTGGAGAAAAAGACCTGGGAGTCATGGTGGATGGGAAGCTGGACATGAGTCAGCAGTGTGCGCTTGCTGCCAAAAAGGCCAATGGCATACTGGGCCGCATCAGAAGAAGTGTTGCCAGCAGATCAAGGGATGTGATCATTCCCCTCTATTCTGCACTGGTGAGGCCACATCTGGAATACTGTGTCCAGTTTTGGGCTCCCCACTACAAAAAGGACATGGACAAATTAGAGAGAGTCCAGCAGAGGGCAACAAAAATGATCAAAGGGCTGGAGCACAAGCCCTGTGAAGAAAGACTGAAGGAACTAGGCTTATTTAGCCTGCAGAAGAGAAGACTGAGGGGGGATTCGATAGCAACCTTCAACTACCTGAAGGGTTGCTCCAAGGAGGATGGAGCTTGACTGGTCTCAGTAGTAACAGAGGACAGAACGAGAAGCAATGGTTTCAAGTTACAGCTGGGGAGGTCCAGGCTGGATATTAGGAAAAACTTTCTTACTAGGCAAGTGGTGAAGCATTGGAATAAGCTGCCTAGGGAGGTGGTGGAATCTCCGTCTTTGGAGGTGTTCAAGGCCCAGTTGGACAAAACCCTGAATGGGATAATCTAGTGGGAGTGGTCCTGATTTTTTTGGCAAGGGGTTGGACTAGATGACCTCGTGGGGTCCCTTCCTGCCCTATGATTCTATGTTCCCTACTATGAGTGTGTTCCTCAGAAATACTACGAGTCCACATTCTCTTCACCCTCATATTGAATACCTGAGAAATGAAATTCAAATATAAATATTAAAACCCATATTGCTTAAAAATTTGCTTTTCCAGTGTTAAAAATAGAAAAATGCTCAGGTCACTCAACAATCAAAGTGTGAGCAAAGTAGTGGTTTTTTTTTTTTTTTTTTTAAATTAATCTTGTACTAGGCAAAGACTTAAGTTTATGGCCCTGTTCATTAGAAGAAAGATTCCTAAGTCAAGTGGACTTTCAGACCATGTGTTATACTCTTTCCTACTTTGACCTCAATCCTGCCAACACTTATGCATGGGTCTGACTTTAGTCATAACGTCCCTCCCCAGCACTAAACTCATGGCAGTTTACGTCAACCTACATTTGTAAACTTCTGCAATAAAATGTAACTCCCACAGATGTGTTGCCCACTATGCTGACCTTTTAACTCCACCTCTTTTAAGTGCTATGCCTCTCACTCAATGTAGTTAGGGTAATGCAGTGTTGAGGACACTAGATTACTTATATCACCTGTTGGCTGTCAGCCATCGGGTGGGGTGGGGTGTGTGTGCATGCTACAGCTGTCAGCCATGTCTCTGTGTGTCTCCAGCTGTCAATCATGTTCTTCTAGACAAAGAACAAAAGGAAAAAGAAAAAGAAAAAAATTCACATATTTTTCACTGCTTACACAGACTGGGGACATGGAACCTTTTTACAATTCAAGTTTCCTTCAAAACTGGGCATGCCCATAACTTCCCTGCTTCATTCTGTCCTCTCAATTCAAAGTACAAAGAAAATCCCACTTTAGGGTTTTTATTGTATTTACTTTTGGGTACCAAGTCTGTGATCCTATTCTGTCTTTTTTTTATGTCTCTTGTAAATTAATAGTTCACTAATGTAGAGGGCTGTAGTGGTTTTGGGAAGCTCAGCTGATATATCTTGGCAAGAGAAGGTCTTAAACACTCTATGTCAGTGGTTTTTGGGATCAATATGAGCAAATGGTTTATTAATTTGTCTGCAACAGGTTGCCAGCCTTTCCTATTCCTGATGGAGACTGCCTCTATTGCTGATTGTGTAGTGTTCCATCCTCATTAAAACTTGTACAGTTTTAGTAAGAAAGGTGGCTTGAATCCACAGCTCACCAAACACTATTCAAATTTTAATGAATGGCTGTGCCACGCTGCACAAGATGACGTAGCTCTTCCCATAAATTGCACAAAAATGTATGGATGCATAAATCTGCTTTTTTAAAACAGAAATGGGACCCTAAACGTCTTGCATCTTCCATTTGGTGCAGAAAAGTTTGCTGTCTCTCAAGCTAGGGTATGAGTTCTAAACAAATGGGAAATCTTATAGAGATGTTGGTGGGAGAGCTTTTTCCTGACACAGAATCATAGATGTGAAAGTCGGAAAGAAAATTAGCAGCCTTACAAAACGTAACTTCCTTCAAATGTGTAGTTCAGTGTCCACACCAACAAAGGTCTTCAAATAATTATATTTGTGTGGTTGACCACAGTTATACACCATGGTGATGAGTGCAATGTACGTTAATTAAAATTAATAAGACTTTCTTAGCTAATAGTTGCACTAGGTCATACTATCTAGTCTCCTGATAACCAAGACTTGAGCCTCCATTAAAACACAGAGCTTCATCTCACAGAGTGCTCTTGGTAGATTCAAGTGCATAGTACTCTTTATACCAGAGTTACTGCTTGTTAACAGAGCTAGAATAACTTCTGACAACCTCAAAGGACAGATACCTCAATTGTGTAAGAGTTATTGGTGATTGAGATGATTCCCATCTCTTTTCTTAAGGGTGAAACAATGACAACACTGATTTATTTGTACTTTAGTCTGGCAAATCTCAACATTGCAATTGAAGATCGAAACTTCAACTCTTATCTTTCAGTTCTAGTAATCTGAAGTGCTATGTGCAACAAGAATAGGTATATTGTGCAGGCTTTAAGGTTTAAACCATACTGTTAGGGCACATGGTGAGGCTTTCATGGGCCACAAATTACCCCACATCTGCCTACCTTCTTACGCATTACTTTTAAGCATCTGATCTGGCCAGGATCAAAGAGGGGACAAGTCTCTTAGAACAGCAGTTCTCAGCATTTCCAGACTGCTGTACACCTTTCAGAAGTCTGATTTGTTTTGAGTTCCCCAAGTTTCACCTCGCTTAAACTACTTGCTTACAAAAATCAAACAATACAAATGTTTCACAGCACATTACAACTGAAAAATTTGCTTACTTTCTCACACTTACCATACAATTATAAAATAAATTGATTGAAATACAAAAATTGTACTTACTTTCAGTGTATATGATATATAGCAGTATAGACAAATAATTGCCTGTATGAAATTTTAGATTGTACTGACTTTGCTAGTTCTTTTTATGTAGCCTATTGTAAAACTTGGCAAACAGCTAAATGAGTTTATGTACCCCTGGAAGACCTCTGCTTTTTTCAAGGGTATGTGTACCCTTCATTAAGAAGCACTTTGAATGGCAACTTCTGGATTATCAGATTAACATGCAATTTTCACATTAAGCACATGGTTCCTTAATTTTCGTATTTTGTTATTCAAGGGCAGAGGATTTTCTGATGAGGTGGGTTTTTTATTTTTTTTAAATAAAAGCCAAATCGGTTCTTTAATAAAGAGGCTTGAAACAGCATAATAAGCCATGGATTTGATTTTGGAAGAGTTAGTTTTTCCATGCACAGGAAAAACAGGCATATGGACAGACTTCTATCTCAGCTATTATTACTAATGCTGTCAGTAATAGGACTTCCAACAGTTTTGGGATTTGTGGAGCTGTTCTTCCACATTGTCCCAAGGCCACTATTCCCAATACAGTGTTGCAGTTTCTTTAGGTTAATATGATGTTTCTCCAGAACCGTCTCCCTGATTGCACAATGTCCATTCCCTGTGCTCAAAACCCACAGCCATACAATCTTCTAGAGCTTATTTAGGTTAAAGGGCAGAATATGGTTTTGCTAAAGAGGCCTTTACAAAGCAAAGTATTATTAATATTCTTGAAAATCCCAGCCTGGTTCATATGAAAGTTCAATTTCTGTACTCAAAAATCTTGCTAGTTTCCGTTGCATAGCCAGTGAACTTTTTGGAGGAGATAAACTGCTTCTTTACAGCTGCAGCAAAAGTCTGATCAACTCGTCTGAGGGATCCAACAGACTTGGCTTTGATAAACTATGAAAACTGGATGCCCTACTCAAATGATAGTAACTGCATGGCACTGAGTAATTAGTAGAGCAATCAGTGCCACGTATTTTACCGGTTCTGTTATTTCAGACACTAAAAATGGAGCTATAATTCCAGTCTTGACTTTAGTTAACAATACTAATTTCAAGTTCCAAAGTGCTACTGTTTTATATACAGTGTTGCTGTCAATTACCTATTCAGTTTAAAGCAAAGTTACCATTCATAAAAATAAGGAAATTCCATTAAGACAACAATTAACAATAAAAGACGAATCAATGTAATAAACCTGAAAACACAAGAAAATGCACTGCTCAGGGTAACCCATTCCCTCCTCTTATTGACTTGTGACTACACACTCCTGGGCCATACAACGGTTCACTTGCCAAAGTCATGCAGATGAAAGTAGTGCGTGTTTCTGGTATTACAAAAAATTATATCTTACATATATATGATCAGCACAGGCAAGTTTCACTCAAAGCAGAGGCAATTTGTATGAATTTTAAGGCACTTTTAAAAGAAGCTTCCTTTAGGAAAGACTTTGCTGTATGCCTCAAAGAGAACTTCAGAACACCATTTTAAATTCTTCCTCATTCAAGTTACCACCTTGTCAGCTCTACTTATTAGCCATTAATATCTTAAATAACTTCATGACTTGAAAGGGTTTTTAAAAATTTATGTAAAGAAGAACCCACTGTGAAAGAATGCATCACACAACAGATTTAGAATAGATAACTAGCTCTACAAAAAAATCACTAAAACTATTAATACTGCACACAGTTCTATTCACACTATGTCCCTTTTAAAAGACGAAGATTCTCAAGCCCTCTAGATGTTGCTTATTTAGACTTGTGGCACTTAAAAAGGACCAGAAGCATAACATTCTTGATGTTTTACTAGATATATGCAATTACTGCTCTATGTGATACTTGTCTTCCTCTTGTTACAAGAGGTACAGACAATGTTCCCTCTAATTTTTTTGTAGACTGTGTGCATAAAAATTTTCTGTGTGCGCTAATATTAACACCGTTGAACTTCTTTGTACACACTATATTTTGTTGTGTGCGCGGGTTTCATAAAATCTGCGCGCAGGCACATTTGCACAGCTTAGAGGGAACAGTGGGTATTGATGTCATTTTGCCCATCCATGATGAACAATCAACAAATGCTTACAAACTGTTAATCAGTAGCTCTGATCTACTATGAATTTTACTGATGTTCAAGAACAACAAAGCCAAAAGAATACACCTGAAGAACAGGCTGTTGCATTATAAACTAAAAAAGGCAGCTAAAAAGCCTCCAAGTAGCATCTCCTATCATGTATCTCAAGGTAATTTACAAATCTTCAGATAAATAGTTTGCATGTTTAACACTGATTTGGAGCTGCAAGAGCTGTCAGTCATGAACTGAAAATGAATGCAATTCCAAGCTCGCTGAGCACAAACTTAAAATTGATGACCAAGAATCAATTGATCAGTATCCACTATATGCCCAATTTCAATTGCAATGCAAGTTCTAATAAGGTCAATAAAGCTGGCCCGAATTTAGGTGATGCACCTTTGATCTTTACATCAGCTTTTGATTCGAAGGACCTAGAAAATGTGCCAATATGTAGCAATGGTAAGAACCCTGGTGTTGCTTTCACACAACTTTGGTAGAGATTTTAGATTTAGCTGTGAACTGGGCTTAAAGGTCACTTGGGTCACTGACAGTTTTAAATGAAGCTCTTTAAAAGCCAACAAAGAATAGAGTAAAAGTTACAGTTTATAACCTTGCCAAGAGTGCTTAAAAATACATTTTTATACATTCACTTTCATGCTTAATTTTAATTAGTATACATAAGAATGAAGGTATTTTAAATTACTTAGAATATGTCCACATGTAAACCACTATAGTGTGTCAGTGCACACACTTTGTACAGCAACAAGAGAGATTCCTCCTGTCACTGTAGCAAATCCATCTCCCTAAGAGGCAGCAACTAAGTTGACAAAGGAATAGATTGTTGAGCATGTATGGTATGGCACATGGCAAGTTTCTGCACTGAAAATAATATTTGATAACTAGATCAGTGGTTCCCAACCTATGGTCCGGAGACCCCCAAGGGTCCATGGACATGTTGCAGGGGGTCCACGGAGCCTCCCCAAACCTGGGGCCAGAATCCAGCTACAGCCCTGATGCTCCCCACCAGGGCTGGCTTTCTCCCCCTGTAGCTGGATCCTGTGAGGGGGGTGGGGCCATGGCAACTCCCTGGCAGGGGCAAGGGCAGGGGGGTTATAGCTGCTGTGGCTCAGCTCCCCAGCAGTGTGGGCAATAGTGGTGGCAGCACTGCTCACTGGCTGTCCCACTGGTGTGGGCCAAAGTCTGCCTGTGTGGGCCAGATTATATAATCAGCCGGGGAGGGGGACTTTTTAACCAAAAAACAAAACAAAACAAACAAAAAAACCCAAAACAACAAACTGTCTCCTGCCTGAGAAAGGTTGGGAACCACTGAACTAGATCATACCAGAGGCTTTCAAAACAATGTTTTTCATACAGCAGAAATGATAAACCCATATTATAGACCAGGGGTAGCCAAACTTATGGAACTCAGGAGCCACACAAGTTAATTATTAAACCTTCAAGAGCCACACTAAGGCATTTAGCCATATACTTTTACCCACCAAACTGATTTGCTGATGTTCTTTTGCGAGCCACACTTTTTCATTCAAGAGCCACATGTGGCTCCTGAGCCACAGTTTGGCCATGCCTGTTATAGACTAACTGCAAAAGTTTTCAAGTATCAAGTTATTTTTGCTCTGCATCTGCCTAAAACAAAGACTATACACCTTCAGGTCAGTGTGAACTACAGTAGCCAAGTTAAACCCCTCAGAAAACATTTTAGAATCAACCATGACAGAGCCGTTTTTTCACGTAACATAGCTCCCTTTGTAGCTTAAATGTTATAAGAGTTACTGCAGCTCAACATCTGCATTCTCTGACCTTCAAGGAAGATCTATGACAAACTATTTTTTGCTGCACTGAATCAATGATGTCCAACAAAAATACTAGGAAGTCACAGAAGCCTAACCAAAAAGCAATCTGGATTTGTGTTTCACTACTAAAGAATGAATAATACTAATAAAAAACCACTGGTAAAATTTTAAATATTAAATTAGCACTGTTTGCTAAGCCAGCTCACGAAGAAGGGGTAGACATGGTATTTGGCTTTCTACCTCAACCTGCCTGTTTCTTACACCTTACCTCAATCGCTAACAGTTACAGTAGTCAGGGTTAAAAATATTTAAATAACCTCTTGAAGATACACCAATACAAAAGTGCTGCTGTTAGTGGACTTACCATTAAACAGAAAGATTACTGCCATAAAATGTTCTTAACTTGGAATCTAGCAAAATTGACAGATATCAAGTTTACAGGAACTGCCTCACAACAGAACTGAATAGGAAGCTGCAATATAATCATCAGGTTAGGTGTGAAGTCAAAGAAGCTTTGATTTATGTCCCATTTGTTTAGATAAACTTTAGGGGGTGGTTCTTGTGAACCTGACCTTAATTATACATAAGAACTGGTCTACTCTCAAAAGTTGTACTAGTATAACAATTCTGGTTAGGAATATGATTAAAAAAGTATATTGGTAAAAGTTCCATTATGGGTGTGATCACACTGGTCTTTACGTCATACTCCTCTTTCAGTTCAGGAAATAAACTTTACTGGTGTGAGTATTTTAATACCAATATCAAATATTCAAAATAGGGAGGTTGCACTTAACTATGCCAGCTTGTTATAGAAGTACAACCTTAATATTGAGACAAACACTAATCACTATTTATTAAATCGTACTGGATAAACTGGTGAACAGATACCATACTATGAAGAAAAATATTAGCAGTTACATGGCAACACTCAGCAACTTCACATGAGACAACTCAAGAACTAAGTAGACTCATCCACAAAACAGCACAATTTTCTAGAATATACTTATAAACAGCTGCCTTTTTAAAGCCAACTATCCAAATATACTGTATTTCTTCTATGATACAGTCACCAACTTTTTCAGCATAGAAAGGATTTCAGTTGTTGATAGCCCATGTCCTACCCCATGTTGTAACAACCTGAATACAAAGTTCCTGAAATAGCTTGTTCAAAAGCGTCACACCCAAATCAACATCAGCTCTTAAAAGCTATTGGACTTATCTTGATTCTACAACTTATCTAATGGGTAAACAGAAGGTGCTAAACTAGCTCAATATTGGCTATTTCCAAACCATCCACACAAATCCACTTGGATTGTTCAAGGTGTACAATTAAACCTATCCTAGTGGTCACTCACACTAATCACAAGAAATCTCTTTCAGACTTGCACCAAAATACTAACACACACTGGATTACGAGGCTATGCATTAATAGCCATATATTGACATGTTCTACTTCATAAGACATTTAAAAATCAAACTGGCAAATGGTCAGAAGCAGAAACACATCAGAAGTCCTGGAACTGTCCTCTAGCATGCAAAGGACAAAGCAGAGCTAAAAACAAAAAAAACCCAAAAACCTAAGCCATTAAATGAGAGGATTTAAAATTTAAATTTAACTTTTTAACCTGAAAGTAGGATTGCATTTGCATATTTCACCGTGGATTGTTTTGGTTTGTTTTTTGTTTTTTTTTTAAGCTACTCTGGGATAGCCTACTGCAAGTAATATCTAGACCAGTAGTTCCCAACCTTTTGGTCTCAAGGGCCACAGATATCATTGTTAGAACAGTGAAAGGCCAACAGTCTCCACCAACAGCCCTCTCCTCATCTCACGACTGCTGCCAGATGGAAGGAGTTCAGCAAGGAAACTGCCTCTTTCCTCACTGATCTGTCCCCCTGGCTGCTGCAAGGAAATCGCATGTGTCCTGTAGTCCCATGTACCCCACCTGGGGCCATAGGCTGTGGCTTCCTTCTGCAGCCAGTACGAGGGGAGTCTTGTTAGTCTTTAAAAGTGCCACAAGACTCCCTGTTTGTTTTGCTAAACTAGACCAAAATGACAACCCTTTTGAAACTTATAAAAGAATTAAGTTATTAAAACTACTAGTGTAAATGTCAAGTGAAAATTTTGCATGTTTTCTTAATTCCTAACATTTTTCTCAGAAGTAGTCATATAAGTTTACAACGTGCTTGTTAACTTTTGCATTTTACCATTCGGTAGTTTGGAACTCCCTCCTGGATTCAGTAACATTTGGATGTCCCCCAAAGCCTTCCCATGATACTGAAGAGTCAACACAAAGCTAGAATGCATTCCATCTCCAAAGGAAGATAAAATGGTAGAAAGAAAAATTACTATGTAACACATACGAGGTATTATTATTTAACTTATTCAGTAATCATACTACTAAAGAGTCGTTTGCCACAAAACACCTATTTTAGGAAGTTAAAATTAACTCAAAACATTTTCAGTTAAATATAAGCATTATATTTCCTTATTTGAGCAAAGTGTGTTAATTATAAAATTAGGCCCTTTTTATGCAATTTGCCATTTATAACAAAATAGAATCAATATTCAAGTGTTCTTCACTATGTTATTCTTATAATTATTAGAGGGAATGCTATAAAAAATGGCCTTGTAATCTTCGTGAGTAAACTGTGATTTTAGGGTGACCTGATAACATCTTAAAATCAACTCAACAGAAAGCTTGTATTTCACATATAAAAATGAGAAGCTAGGTTTCTCTGATGAATTCTTCAAGATTAATAAGTCTCCAAATACATGATTTTCCAGTTCTATGTATCAATGGTAGCCTACATGAATTACTTCCATTTTCAATGGAGAGGCAATACCTAATTCAGTTTATTAATGAAAATAATATCCTCCCAAAAGACCAGAAAATGTATAGCCAAACGGATCAGATCAAAGGAGATATAAATTAGTTTACAGATAAGGTAAGTTACTTATCTACTTTCAATCTAAACACATCAACTGTGCGTTTTTATTCAATCAACCAACACTTTAAGAAAAGGAATAGTGGATTCGTCTACAAACCATCAAATCCCAGTCACAAACCTAAGGTAAGGAAGAAAACCGTTGCACAGCATTAAAGGCTGTTCTACACTACAGAGCTTGGTCAACAAGTCAGCTTTTGCCAGCAAAACAGTGGAGATGTATACAGTGAAACGTTCTTCCTGCTGATGTAACTCCCCTGCCAAGCGGACATAATAGAACTCATCTCAACAAGAGATGTAGAGCTTACGTTGCTGTATGCAGGACTATGCAAGTCCTTTCTCGAGCTGTTGACTGTCATTCTCGTCTATTTCTGGAGCCATGAAATTGAAAACAAAGCTAAGCAGGAAGACCCCAGCTCCCCCAACTCCCCAGCAGAGTGGAGTGCCTGAACACCACTGCTGGCTGGGAGCAGGGAGGCATGGGTTGGACACCACTCCAGGCACCTGTGCGGCAGCCAATCTTCCAGCAGGGATCTATCAGCAAACCTCAGACTCTCAGCACCCCACACTGCCCCTCCTAAAATCAATAGGATAGCTCCTCATGAATATACCACCAATCGAAGGAGGATACTGTGGACATCAGCCACTGCAATAATTAATGCAGTGGATGTAAGTGAACTTAGCACTGATAATTTATCTTTGTAGAATGCATAAGGCCTAAAAAATTGAAGACTAATCTTTCAGCTACAAAAAGACAGCTAAGTATTGTTGAAGTGTGAATTAAAACAGCTGAATGACATGCTAAGTTATCACTAAAATGAGTAGCATACCTGAAAATGCTGGAACACCATCATTTGAACCTTCACTGTCTCTGCCAAGTTCAACTGGAACTTAAGTTCCAACAAAACAGTACTATTGCTGGAACTGTCAGCAACTAGTAAACTGAAATACAATGAAAGTCAAGAAACAATATAAAAAAGAAAAATCTCCACTGGGTGTTTTTCTGAAGAGTTACTCTTCTTTCAATAAAAATGAACAGCTCCCATGCCACTGCTAGTCCTCTCACTTCAGTTTTGAAAAGTTGCCCCCCACCCACCCAAGTGCATTCTTACAAAAGCACATTCTTCTCCAAGTATGGTTTTGACCTAAAAGAACTTGCATCTCAATATCACCTGTTCCACCTGTTTTGAGTTATTTCTTTGGTTCTTGCACAGTTACTCTGAGCATATCAAACTTCTGCTACTTTCTTGATAAAAAGTCATGTTCTGAAGCTCTTGAAGGGTCTATTTATACAGAAAACACAAAAAAGACCACGCCTCAGAACTCAACACTTAGGCTGCAGTAATATTAGTAACTGCTCTAATTACACAAATGCTATTTAGCAATTAAAAATTCCTTTAAAAAGTTAGAACATGCTTGCACATTCAAATACATTATAAAAATTCATCACAAGACTGTACTTTCATTATTTACACACTTTAAACTTGCGGCCTTTTATTTACGCAGCATTTCAAACACAGATGTTAAAGAAAGGGGACGTAAAAACTTACAGGCTAATCTTGAAAATGTTATTTAAGACTACAGTATTACAACTGACTTCAATGTTCCCTCTAAGCTGTGTGGCCGCACAGCCCCCTGTTGCTGCCCAACGCAGGGAACACTGTGGACCATGCACGGCCAGTGGCTGCAATCCCTGCCCAGCCAGAAGACAGAGTCTTCCGGCCGGCTGAGAGCGGCTCCGAGCTGAGAGTTTTTAAAACTCCCACTTGGAGTGAGCTCTCACTCAGCACGCGCGGAGCCTCTGTGCATGCTCAGCTTGAGCTCCTTCAGCTGGAGGAGTGGCCAGGGATCAGGCCATGCCGCTCCAGCGGCCTGGTAAAAAGGTGGTGGGGGAGGGGGATTGGGGACAGGACAGGGTGGCCAGCCGTGAAAGGGGATGGAGGGCTGGAAGGAAGACAGGGTCAGGCTGGCTGAGGGTGGGCGGGATTGGGCCAACAGGGGAGGCAGGATTGGGCAGGTGGAGTTGACAGAATTGGGCCCACACAGTGAGCAACATAAGTTGCCCAGCTGTGTTAGGGCCCTAGAGAGAACATTGACTGACTTCTGTCCAAAGGTTAGAAAAATTGATAACCATGATTCTTGTCCTACTCAGCCAAAACACACAGTATCAGGCTTCTGTTCTCCTCCCCCTTCCCCCCTCCAAGCTGTGGTAATTATATTGTTTGATGCCTGGGTAGCTTAACACGTCTTAATCATAGTTGTAATTTAATTGTTTTACTTGTTTGACCCTCTTAAGCTGAAGAAAAAGAAGATGAAGTTATTTCTCACGGAGACAGGATTAATTCTTAAACCTTCTTCTTGGCTGAAAGGTTAACCTGGTTCACTAGCAGAAAAGCAAAAATGACCCAGACCCAACAGAAATCCCCTTTCAGATATCTGTACATACATATCTCAATACAGCACCCTGCAATCACAGTAAAACTATGTTAAAGAGTAGCACTGCTTGCAGAGTTACGTAAATTTGAAGACAAAGTCCCACGCCCTTTTTTAACTTATTACAGGATTCTTTTTCCCATGAAAAAACCCTGGTATGACAATATGATAAATGCCGACAGTACAATAAATGCTTAAAATAAGCTTTTTGACTGCTAAAATATTAAAATTAAGTAGGAAAAAAGACATTTCTGCAAGTCTGACTGAAATTCAGGGTTGGTGTGTGAAATAATCAATGATATGTTACCACAAAATAAACCAATGAAAAACAAAACAACACTTTTTAAAACAAACAATTCAGTTGTTTGGAGTGTTTATTAGGCATGTTTGTGGAAGGACCAAACCCCCATTCTCTACAGCTTTTCTAACGAACAACTGAACTGCTGTCTTTGGCTAATCCCCTTGTTTCTTAGATTAAGGAATCATTCCTTTTTTTAAAAAAAATCACATCAACCATTTCTGATAACATTAAACAGTCTAAACATCTAATACTTTAAATATTTGCCTCAAACGAATCCTCCTTCTCCTCCCCATTTTATTTTGATGAACCACATTTTGTCCAAAACCGCTTGTCCTCCTAAACTCCCCCCCGGGCCACTACACAAATGCTGGCCGTCCTCTCACGCCCTCTTCGCCCTCCACAGAGGAAGCAGCAGAGCCACCCCCGACGGCCAGGAGCGGCCTTCTGGCGGCCTGGACCCCCACCCCGCAGTTATGCGGGGCCGCTCCCGCCAGGCAGGCGACAACCATTCAGGCCGACGGACGCCCCCGCAGGGCCCCTCCACCCTCGCGCCACGGACCTTTTCAAATTCATCCCAAGCGACCAGGTCTCCGCGTCCCACGGGCCCCAGCCCAGAGGGCGGCAACGGGCGCGTCTCCCCCGGGAAGGAGGAAAAACCGCCCGGGGTCCGCCCCGCCGGAGCCGCGCCACCCCCGAGTCCGCCCCTCTCGGCTCCCGGCCCCGGCGGCTGCCCCCTCACCGGGAAACGATGGCGGCGGAGCAGCGGACGCGCTCGCTGACGTCGCACAGGGCCCGGTAGTGCAGGTCCCGGCCCTTCTCGCGCTCCAGGTGCCAGGCGTAGAGGGAGAGCAGGATGCCGGCCGCGCACACCACGTAGCGGGCCACCCGCTCCCAGCGCGGCACCGACACTCGCAGCAGGACGGGCGCCGCCATCTTCCCCCCTCCCTCCGCCTCAGCCCGTCGCCACGGGGGCAGGCGCGCAGGCGCGCGCGGAGCTCATTGGCTCCCCCGCTCGCCCTCCCGACGTGGCGATCCGCGACGCCGGCACGTAACCGAGCGGCGCCCGGCGGAAGGGGTGCGAAAGGGCGAGGCCGCGCGCCACCTACAGGAAGGGGTGTGGCGCGCGCGCGCGAGCGGGTCGGAGAGCGGTCAAGGGCGCCGCGTTGGGCTGCGAGTTCGAATCCCGGCTTGCGACCCGCCGCCCTGGGGGGCCAGCTCAGGCCCACAGACGAGGGGGAAATGTTTTTCCTGTGCTAAGTGAATCAGTAGGGTCAGGAAACTGGGGAGACGACGAATTTATCCCAGGTGTCAATTTACTTGTGCTGTTTTAAGCTCTTGGGCACACGCCTGTGTACAAGGAGTGGCCCCCTGCAGCCCAGTGCTGTGTACAAAGGGCGCTATCGCCTCCTGCCAAAAGAGTGGCCTCCTGTATCCCACTCAACCTATTTACAAAGATGACAGACTTTGCACACAGAACTGGGCAGTAAGGGGCCGCTCCTCATAGATGGACTAGTGGGCAGGGGCGCTCCACTTTGCATTTAGCCTGGTGGGCGGGAGGACGCCACTTTGTCTGTAGTCTGGTAGGCAGGGGGCTGCAGCACTCTGTATATAGTCTGGCGGGTGGGGCACTCCACTTTTTGTATGGGGGCACTTTGTATATAGACTGGGGGGTGTTCCATACAGACTTGCAGGAAGCCGCCCCCCTTGTGTGTTTGGGGCGAGGGGCATGGCGCTCCTCTTTGCGTGTGGCCCTGACAAGCAGAAGGGAATCCTCTGGTACAGGCCTCTGTTTCCATAGCAACCGCAGGACCGCCCCCCCCCCCACGGGGCCGCCGAGTAGTACGTCGCGCACGTAACGCCGCGAGGAGAGCGGGCGGAAGCGTAACGTGCTCTGTGACGCAACATGAGGGGGTGGGGTTTGCGGTGAGTCAGGCCCGCTCTCCGCGGCGGAGCCAATGGGAAGCGGGAGCGAGGCCTGGGGGCGGGAGGCAGGCGAGACGGAGGCGGAGCGGGATGGCGCGGCCGGAGGAGCGCTGTGACCCGTACGAGTGGTACAACGTGCGGGATTGGAGCGGGCCGCGGGGCCCAGGCTCCGGCGGGAAGGGCCGCAGCCGCCGGCAGCGAGAGCTCCGCACCAACCGCTCCATCCCCGGCGGCCACGAGAGGAAGATCGCTCAGAAACTGCACGACAGCCAGGCCAAGCGGCCGCGCCGGGAGCAGCGCGGGCCTCGCTCCGCCCGGCCCGGGACTAGGCGCAGCGGCAGGGCAAGTGAGGCGCCAGGCCCCAGGGCTGCCTGGCGGAGAGCCTGTTGCCGCCGCCCCGCAATCAGTCTCCGCCAAACCGCTGAGCCCCCAGCTCCATGCTGCGGGGAGGGAGCCCCCAGCACAGCTTTCCCCTCCCGTCTGCTCTGAAGCGGCAGCACATGCAGCCTAACGAGCTCTGTGGCACTTAAAGACTAACAGATTTGTTTTTTGCGTGAGCTTTCGTGGGAGAACATCCCACGTCCTCATGCTTTGAAGACGAAGTGGGATGTTCTCCCCCGAAAGTTCATGCGAAAAATAAATCTGTTTGTTTTTATGTGCCACCACGACTCCTTGTTTACCCCCCCCCCCCAACTAGACTAACACAGCTGCCCCTTTGGAACTTGGCCTAAAGAGCAGCTTGTAAAGATCCTTGGGCGAGGACAGTTTCATGCAGATTAGAGATTTGTCTGGGGTGAAACTTCAATCCACATCCCACTTGTAAAAATGGTGCATAGGGGACAGCTGCAGAATCACAGGGCTCCACTGCTTATAAAGGAGTCAGGTTGGCTTATGTCATGTTTCCATGTTCCAAACAGGGAGCTGTGTTAACCTGTTTCCTCATAACAAGTGAACAGTCAACACATTTAATCACATGCACTTTCATGAGAGAAAATGATAAAAGTCGGATTTTCTCCCACAAAAGTTCATGCACTAAATGAATGTTGGTCTTTAGAAGTGCCACTAGATTACTTGTTTGTTTTATCTCATGCTGTAAATGAAACAATCTCAGAGTAACTAGTCCTATATTTAAGAGACTATACTTTGTGTCCATTTCTTACAGGCTGAATAAAGGACTGGATGTTAAACACCTTCCTGCATGCCAGCTGTTGCTCCCCTTAGGAAAAGGAAGCTCTGTTGAGGGCCTGCTATGCAGTGAGATCTTCTGATAACCACTCCTGTTGCACTGTTTAAATAGCATGTCTTGTAGGACAAATAAGTGACACTTTTCAATAAGACCATGGTCCTTGGTACATTTGTCTCACTGTGTGTTTATTTTATATACACCAACAGCATGCAGAGTACATTACAGCCATGTTTGAAATCAAGGCGTCTGTCTCACAGACTTTACATTTGAAGGCACCAATTCTACAGTCATATCTGTTAGTGTGGAGACTTGTGCCCACATGAAGCTTCATTGTAGTCAGGGTTTTCTGCTAATAGAGCTGTTGCAGGGTCACTAGACAGTTGACTAGTTGCACTGAATTCAGTGAGGTTACCCAAATGTATAAATAACTGCAAGATTGGTTGCTGATTAACACCTTGATTTTACAAACTCGTGTAGGTGGAACTCCTGTACAATACTTCCAAAAAACCCATTGAAAACAGTGAATGAAACTCAGTGTGGGCACTAGCATCCAACTAGACATGCGAGTTTAAAAGATCACAGCTTAAATAACAGACCTGAAATTTTCAAAAAGGCCTATGTCGAGTAGGGTTTAGACTCTTTTCAAAATTTCAGACAATGTTGAAAATTTATGCCATGAGCTTGAAATGAGGAAAGTGGCTCCATTTGTTTTAAAGGAGAAAAAGAAGGTATTAACATTTTTGCATTTTCCTGTTTTCAAAAAAATTTCTGTCCCTTATTGGTGTATGAAAGACTCATATAAATCAAGAAAACTGATTAAGGCTCCTATCCTGTAAATTTTTATGCACATTCTTTATTGACAGGGTCTACAATGGGGAGGGGAGGAGAGGGGAAGGGGGAAGCACCTGCTGGTGTGCTTAAACCAGGGATCTCAAACTCAAATCACCCCAAGGCCTGTATGAGAACTTGTACATTAGCCTGAGGGCCACACTACTGAAACCTTTTCATGCAACAATACTGCAAATGTCAGTAACAATAGTGTTGTTGAGGGCCTCAGGAGATAGCTTTGGGGGCTGCACATGGCCCACAGGCCACATGTTTGAGACCCCTGGCTTAAACTTACCTCTGTTTGTATGAAGGACTGGGGATTAAGTTATATTTACAGTGGTAGTAAGGGGCCCTTATCAGGATCAGAGCTGTATTACACTGGAGGCTTTACAAATGCAAAAGGATTATGGATACAGTTCTTGCTGTGAAGCATAGGCACATGAGTAGTCAGTGATTTACATAATGGGTGTTTGCAGGATCAAGGACCTAAAATACAAGGGAAACTACATATAAAGTGCTGTCATATACACAAAATAAAAGCCCATACATTTTCATCAAGTTCTACTGATCTTAGTTGTTGTAGCAACAATCAGTCATACTCTATTTTTTTAAAGTATGTCCCTTTTAACTATCTAATTAGGGCAATGTTGGTGTATTTTGTTTTTAAATGACTTGTTATATATATAGGCATCGGTCTGTCTTAGTACATATATATTGATTAATTGTACATCATATCTTTCTTTTTAACCTGATAGCTGCATGAATATATGTGAAAGATTTTTTTGTTTAAATGAATGTCTTTTATTATTAGTAAAATCATGAGAAATTGGATTTGATCATAGCAATTTTGAAGAAGAGGGTCATTATGTCAGTTTCCTGTGTGCTCTTAAGGTTATTTTTTCAGCTTCAATCCTGTAATGAGCTGTACACAGGAGACTGCTGTTACTGCACAGAATGCTGGAGTCATGTTAATAGTGTTGCCAATCAGCTTTTACTTCACATTTTTTTGTTTTCTGGACAGCTCTCTAATGTGGATGCAAAAGTGAAGCACACATGCTGCTTGGGGAACTTGTAATTTAAATATGGATAGATATAAAATGGAAGTCAGGGCAGCAGGGGATGAAATAAAAGAGGAGATATACATCTGCCATTCTGCATTCAGCGTTTTTATAAATTGCTTTTAACTGATAACATGCAGCAGAGAACAGGTGAAACTATTAATAAATGGATAAATATTTAAAGGAAATAAATTTGTTAGTCTTTAAGTGCCACAAGACTCCTTGTTTGTTTTAATTAAAGGTAGCAATACATTAAACAAACAGTAGTTTCTTCACATGCTACCCAGTTGGTTTCAAATAGATAACACTTTAGGGCTTTATCTGAACACTGACACAACAGGTGTCCTATTACAGAGCACTTTGAATGTGACTTTGTATCCAGGTAAGCTTTGAGATGCAGTCTTAGCACAAACATGTTTCAGATCTACAAAAACTTTTCACATTAACTACTTAGCTTAATTACTTCTAAATTCATTTAAGCACACAGTACAGTCAGCTGCATTCACAAGACTACTTGAGTGTAGATGCCTTTAGTCTGCAAGGCTTTCCTATCAAATTCATTTATCATATCTGTAGTCTATTTATTAATTGGTTCCCTCTGAATGTTTTTCCTTCTGCTTATTTTCAACAGGGAAATTGGTGAAGGACTTAACAAAAATATTTTTACTATTAACTCACATTTCTGTTATGATAGCATTCAAAAGTCTCTATCAAGAGTAGGAGCCTCTTATGGTTGATGCTATACAAACATTTATTACCATTCTTCTACCATGTTAAAACTGACTTTATAGTTAACATTTGATCCATAACTGTTTATCACTTCATGGATAGTGCCCACCTGCTCTTCATTTTCATTGGCTGGTTTTTGGACTGTACAGATAGCAGTGCTTGAGTTTCCAACAGGGCCTTCATTGGATTTGCATCCATATCCACCATCAGCCTAGCTATAGAGCAGGCATGGCCAAACTGCAGCTTAGGAGCCACATGTGGCTCAGGATTTTCTCTTATGAAAGCTCATGCAAAAAATAAATGTTAGTCTTTAAGTACCACATGACTCCTTGCTTTTTTTCATGGAAGAATGTCTGCAAATCAATTTGGTAGGTAAAAGTATATGGCTATATGCCTCAGTGTGGCTCTTGAAGGTTTAATAATCAACTTGCATGGCTCTTGAGTGCCGTAAGTTTGGCCACCCCTGCTATAGAGTGTTAACCAAGGACGAGGAGCAACAATAGAGTTTTAGGGATGCAAGGTGGCTCTTAAAGAAACCCCTACAGAGACTCCCTTCCCGGACACAGACTTGGAGGAAGAGATGAGTCTGAAAGGGCAATGGATGAAGCCTCTCCCGCCCATAGCACAGGTAGGGAAGCTGGACTTCACCAAGCTACTTTGGAGGCAGAAAAACAAATCTGGCGCCAGCAAGGCTCCTTTAAAAACCAGCCAATTAGCTACCGCTGAGTATAGCCCCGCCCCTAAAGAGCCACCACCCCAGGCTCGTGACATCATCGGTGTGCGACAACCGTGTGAGGCCGGTCGGAGCGTCTCCCGGAAATGACGCGACGGTCAGGCGATGACCTTCAAGGGGCGGCCGGCGGAAGCGGAAGAGGAGTGGTGACGGCTCGGCGTTTACTCGAGCGGCTGGCGGCGCGTGGGGGATAGTGTAGGCTTTGTCATCCGGCCGTTAGCGAGTCCGTTTGCAGCTGCCATCATGCCGAGGGGGAGCCGCAGCCGCACGTCCCGCGTGGCGCCGCCGGCCAGGTGAAGGGGGGCACCCGGGCCGGTGGTGCGGGGTCCAGCCCGTTGGCCTCAAGCGCCATCTATGGGCGCCGGTCTCTCCCGGGGTGTGGGGCTCTCCTGAGCCTCCCTAAGGGGGCAGCCGAGCGCCCTGGGCGGAGGAGGGGTGTGCGGAGTCTCTCCCGGCCTGGCGCGGAGGGAGGCCAAAGGCCGCCGCCGTTGTGTAACCGGCTCCGCCTCTTCCGCGCCGGCGCGGACTAACAGCGGCGGCCTTGGCGGGGCAGTAAATATTTAACCGGCTTAGGGAGCAGCGGATTAGGCTGTGCCCTTGTAGAGCTAGGTGGGGCCCGTGGTGTGGGCTGCCTGGAGGTCAGCCTTAGCCAAACCTAGGTGGTGCTGGCTCAAAGAGTCGCCATGTTCTGGTCAGCCACATGGTGCCCACGTTTGCTGTTGCCGTTGAGATCATGGCTGGGGTCTGTTTGTAAAATCTGTAGGAAGCTCTAAAAAAGGGTGTTTCTCTAAAGTATGAACAAATCTGTTACATCAAGAAGCTGTCAACCCAAAAGATAAGAACCACTTTTAAAAATTCCTTTGATAGTCAAAGTGTCTTCAGGGGGTGCAGTTGGTGTAGTGTTCTGGGGGAGGAGGAGCTGGGCCAGGGCACCTGCCACAGGGTTTCCTGACAGGGAAGTGTGGGGGGACCTAGGGACCAGGAGTGGCCCCCTGGTGGCAGTGGTGGGGCTCCTGGAGCTTGGCATGGGCCACCTGCAGGGTTCCCTGGTGGGGGGGGGGAGTGGACTGTCCAGAGATTACCTGGGGGGCCTTGAAGCCAGGACCCCAAAGCTGCGAGGAGGCAACTAAAGAGCTGCATGCAACTGGCGCTGCAGGTTGCAGACATCTGGTTTGTTTAGTCTTATTGCACAGCATGGTGTATGCACTGAGTATTGATTTCAGCTGTTAAATGGAACTTGTTCTTCACTAACACTCTTTATTTTTCCTAATGCTCCTACAGTCGTGCGCCGCAAATGAGAGCTGCACCTCGTGCTCCAGTACCAGCACCTGCCCCAGCGTCTGCAGTGACTTCTACTGCTGCAGCACCAAGGCAGCCTGGTTTGATGGCACAGATGGCTACAACAGCTGCAGGAGTTGCAGTAGGCTCAGCTGTGGGCCATACACTAGGTCATGCTATCACAGGAGGATTTGGTGGTGGAAGCAGCTCTGAAGCTGCAAGACCTGACATCACTTATCAGGTATGATGTGGTCTCTTGGTATGATCTGAGCTATGAATGAAAGGGGATAAACTTGCTAGTCACTATGGCTCACTTAAATTAGTGGCCTAATGTTCTTCCATACTAACTGCATGGGTATAGTAAATTGGGATAGATATATAGTTGCTCACTAGTAGATATATCTTGCAGAGCAGTTATCATCTTATCTATACCAGAGGGATAGCTGTGTTAGTCTGTGTGCAGTGAGAGGCCTGTAGCACCTTACAGATGAACAGGCTCTGTTGACTGTTAGCTTTCATGGGCTTCAGTCCACTTGCATCTGATGAAGTGGGTTGGAGTCCCTGAAAGCTTGTGCCCAAAGAAATCTGTAAGGTGCCATAGGACTCTCATAGTTCAGTTTCATAAATAAGATGAAACAATCTTAAAACTCAAATGAATACTGTTAAGAGGTGCTGGGTGTATATGTTTAGAAATAACTGGCTACCAACATTTCCCCCTCAAATAGTGTGGTGCCTGATCTATCAAATGGCTTGATTGGTAAGTCAGCCATCAAAGTAATGGGCTATGTTAGAGGTGGAGGTTTTGAGGATGTTCAAGACTGAATGAATAACTGTGTTTCTAGGATACATTAAGAATTAGAGATGATCTCAGTAAGACTTAAGTGCAAGAAAACTTCCATCTGCTGCCTTCCACTCAAGTAGGAAAAGACTAGATAAATTAAGATGGTCAGCTAGAGGCAAAGGTCAAGGAGCTACATTTAAACATGTTCTACTTTTACCCAAGTCTTCACTTTCCACATTATTTTAGCAAGATTATATGTAACTTTCCATTGGTGCCCTTTCTGATCACTTCTTTCAAATGCGGACACTCATTTTTGCAATCCAAAATACCAGCTCATTTATCAACAGCTCTTTTAAATAAGGGGAACAAGAACATACTTCTCAATGTGAATTGACCTCCATTCACTAATGTGATGCTTGGGACCTGGCTTTTGTGAGTACTTTGTCTGGTGTTACTGTATTGGGCTTTGAATCCCACTAAGGACAATTCTTGTGCACTCAAATACTGGATGAGATCCACATAAGTTAATAACAAGACTCGTTTTGGTTTCAGCAGGGGCAGGATATTATCTCTAGTATTCACAAGTTGCACAGTTTTCAAGGGAGGCACCTGCTGCCGCCTTCACAGAAAAACTGGAAACTTGCCTACTATTATCACACCCTAAGAGGACCTGTTCTCTGTAGCTGGAAGTCTTCAAAGTTTATGGTTATTCAAATCTGTGAACTTGTGCTTCTGTGGCTGCTTCTTCAGGAGCCTCAAGGAGCCCAGCCTGTGTACCAGCAGCAGCAGTCCCAGTTTGCCCCCTGCCAGTATGAGATGAAGCAGTTCCTGGAGTGTGCACAGAACCAGAGTGATCTCAAATTGTGTGAGGGCTTCAGTGAGGTGCTGAAGCAATGCAGGTTTGCTAATGGTGAGTAGCTCATTTAGTTGTGTGTGAGTGTATTGGTACAGACATAATAGCTACCTAATCAGTAAGGTATCTCAAACAGGGCCTGTGTCTGGTCTTCATATCAGAAGTGGACAGGAACTAGCATAGTATAGCCATCCTGGCTTGCATGTCAGAGCCCAGTATAGTCAGTTGCAGTGAAACCAAAAAAAGCACAAAAGCTTGTGTTAAGAGATTCAGCAGTGGAGGAGAGAAGTCTCAAATGAGCTGCCACCCCACTTACTAGTTGTGCAAGGTGTGGTCTGCTGCTAATGCAGTGCTGTCCTGCAAATGGGTGTTGGTCTCAGTCAGACACTTGCTGTTTTTTGTTGAAGAGAAATAACCAATTCTGCAACTGTTCATCTAAACAAGCACAGCTGAAATCTAGTGATGCCTAATGTCAGTAAGGAATTGAGTTCCTGAATCAAGGTAGTGTGCACCTTCTCTTAAAGCACAGGTTACTTGCTGCCTGTGAATAAAGACTTGTTCAGCATTAATTTGTCTTGTCTCTAACTGTAAATTTAATTTGCAGGTTTAGCCTGAAACTCTACAGAATGAAGAAACTGAAAACAAGCATTCAAAGATCTAGAATTGAAAATGCTTCAGCAGTAAACTTAAGGTGTTAAAGCTATGACATTTAGTTCATATGTCTGCAGCTGATTGCCTAATCCTTGACACAACTTAAAGCCCTTTAAATATTTTGTCACTCAGATAAACATGTTGTATTGTCACAAGGTAGTCCTCAACTAAAATCAGTGGTGGGAGTAGTACAAGATTCTGGGGATGGGTGAACCATTTCAGGGGGCTTAATTGAACCTAGTTCAGCTTGTTAGTGCTGTTATGTAAATGTGAGACTAAGATTAAATAAAATTATTCAATGTTTGAAATGTTTAAGCCTCTGAATTAGGATTTATTACTTTCTCTAGGAATAAAATGTGAAATTAGATCTGTAGGGGAAACACCCTTGTCAACTTGAATGGTAGTGACAATCTGGGAAAAGAAATGGGTATAGCATCTAAAGGGCAAGGGCTGCAGAGGGTCATGCTTTTAATAGTTCTGCAGACATTGCTGCTTTATGCTGCTGGTGAGTGCTCCTTAATGTCTTATCCCTACTGTTGATTGGCCTGGATTCTCAAGAACACTCAGAGTATGGGGGAATATTTCATATTCCTTATTGCAGTATCACTCTGGAAAAACCTCAGTCATAAGAGGCCAGCCACACCATAAATTTGGGAACTGCTTTAGCAAATTCTCAAGTGTATTTAACTTCCCCATCACAATCTGGGTCACATGGTCTTTTCCCTAAGACAATTTCATATCAATTAATACCTTAAGGTCAGAAGGGGCTGTTGTGATCTAGTCTGACCAGCTGTGTAAGGCCCTAGGACTTTTTTCAAAATTCCTGTTTGAAATTGCAGCTTTAAGAAAAGCTTTATTTAAAAATTGCTACTGGAGAATCCAATACAGGCCTTAGAAAATTGTCTGGCTAACTACCTTTAACTCTTAAGTACCTTATTTGCAGTCTGCATTAATCTAGTTTTGGCTTCCAGTCTTCAACAATTCTTGATAGCTGCCAATTCCCCTCCCTCAAGCACTTGTAAAGGCAGCTCTCTTAAGGTCTCATTTCTGCTTCTCAGCCTCTCACTCAAGCTTGGGACTGTCTAATATCCAAGAATATTAGCACTGTGGGCTCCAGACAGCTCATGGCACCAAAGTTGAGAACAACTAAAGCAGTTGACATGACGTCACTGAAAGGTGTTTTAGGGATTAGCCACCATGCTTCATTAGAATATTGGTCTTCATATGACTGGTTCATTAATGTTGCCCAAACACATGCCAACTTGATGAGTTCATACTCCAGGGGGGGTTCTGGAGGGGATCTAACAGTGCTTTCATTAATGTAAGGCTATTGCACTGAACAAGAGCAGAATGAGGGCCAGTACAGCAAAATGCTTTACAGCTAAAGGATGACACTGTTCTATTGCTGTTTCCTAGAATGTGCAGTTCATTAGAACATGCACAGTCCTGGCTCTGCAGAGCAGCAGAAACAAATATGTGAAATAATAGTGGCAGGTTCCTTTCTTCCTCAGACAAAAGGATGATCAAGCAATACTAATCAGGTCAAGGTTCTTAGTGCAACAAGCACATCTCACATGGTGCTACAAAGTTCTGTTACCTTCTACAATTGCTTGGTGGTTTAGCACTGCTACTAGTGATCTATACAACTTGGCTAAAAATGCAAAGTTGAAAGTCAGTTGGCCTTACCTGTTCTAGGATGCCTTCCTTAACTGCTCCACCAGAGGGTGTTGGTGTCGCTGCTGTTGAAACAGCCAGTGTGACACATGAAATTCAGCTGCATTTCAGTTCTGGGTCAAGGCTCACCAAATACTTAAGTTTCATGCAACCCCTGAATGGAATCATGTTTGCAGTGGCAAAAGGCAGTAGGCTTGCAGTGGAGGGCTTTGGTGATCTCCAGCTGGTGTCAGAGGAAGGAAGTGGAAGAATAGATAGCTTCTATGTGAGTTGCTTTTCCTCATTCAC
The DNA here is from genome assembly GCA_007922195.1 of Podocnemis expansa. Taxonomy (NCBI): domain Eukaryota; kingdom Metazoa; phylum Chordata; order Testudines; family Podocnemididae; genus Podocnemis; species Podocnemis expansa. The sequence continues at coordinate 17,040,056 of ML681971.1, read as the reverse complement.
CCACTCCTGTTTTGATCCAGCATGATGTTTATCCTCCTTTCCATTGGCAGCTACATATGAACATGCACTGTTGCTGTTCCCAAAACATTCAAGAGCTATGTCTGATCAAGACTTCCTGAATGAAAGACATGTGCATTAAAGACAAATTTCAAACCACTACTTAACTAACCTGTAGCAGGCAAGAACTCCAGAAGAAATGAAGATAATTACTCCAACTGCAAAAGAGACTAGAGGAAAGACTGCATCAGCTATGCTAGGCACACTGATGCTTTTCATGCTTCAGCAAAAGCTGCTTCAGTGTCTGGTATATCTTGCATCTATAAGACAATCTGCAATGTACAGTGTTTAAGTGCTGGTGCAATTAATGGTGGATGCTACACAGGCATTTGGCATGGGAATGTAAGTGGAAGAAAATTCAAATACTAGGAAAAGCTTGGTAAGTTCTGAGCAAGTACAAGTGGCTTTGTAGGCTGAAAACTTCCTCTTGAAAGTAGTTTCCTTCTCCCCCATCCCCCCATCACAAACTTCCTATTTTAACCTCAGAACTACAACTGTAGGCACAGCCTAAGAATTAGGGTTAGCTGCTCCCATGGTGTTTTTTAGGAACCAAGGTAAGAATTACCACAGTAGATGAAGTGGTATGATGGCCTCCCCAGATGCATGGGATTTAGCAAAAGAACTGAGACAAGAACAGGGGAAAGCCAGCTGGTGACTCATTTCAGAGGTTGGGAAATGGAGTACAAGATGGCCAAACATTCCCTCAACCTGATTAAGTTTATACATTAATACACATGTTGAAAGATGGAAATAAGATGATGGACTCAGGAAGAAGACCCACAAAAGGACCACTATCTAATCTGAGATGAATTAAAACTATCCAGCAGTCATTCATGCTGCTCTCCCTGACTTTCTGCTCTTAAAAACAGTCATTAAATGAATGTTGTGGCAAAGTACGTTTATGTCTGAGGCTCTGGCGGTGCTTCAAAATAGCACTGCAATTTATTTTTGGCTTTGCAGTCCTCACAGCAAAGCTGATCTGCAATAAGTTAGCAGCAGAACTGATGCCTCAGTTTTATTGTTGAACTCAAACTAGTCTACCTTAGACCTTTATTGTTCAAGTTTATTTGGACTTTTGTGATCATGTGATTCCCTCATCAGTGCTCCAGGAAAATTTTGGGGTAAAATTGAAGGCAGAATCTGCAGAGACCTAATGGTAAGTAGGGATCTGCTGTGTCCAGAAATAAGCTCTCTTTAAGGGAAACAAGCACTTTTGGAGTAAATTTTCAAAACAGAGTTTGGCAAGAAATGTATGAAGCAACAGATTAGTGCAACAAACCAGTGATACTGTGATGTTTTAGCACCTTGCATGTGATTATTGCTGAGTGATTTCCACTAATTTGTGATGCAAAGATCCTTATTTTCTTACATGCCTTTTGGTACCATTAAAATAATTCCATAATTCTGTTGAAGGCCTTTCTCAAACCCAACAGTGCATGCTAAAACCAGCAAGCTTTCTGAAACAAAAGTATATTGTCTAATCATGTCTTTGGATTAGATTGTGTAAAACTATGCTTTACAATAAAGTCAGTGTAACTCTGAAATTACTCCATTTACTCCAATGGTAGAAGTAGAAGTTTGGGTCTCTGTCTTTCACTATTGATCTTTTTCCCTTTACCAAGTACATTAATTTAATAGATTTATCAAAAGTAAACAGACTGATACTTATAGTTCAGATAAATCCTATTCCTGTATTTGCTGTATTCTTTAGGGTTTAATATATACATTCAACCAGTTATTTTAGGCTATCAGAATTTTTAAATACATAATGAATTGCAGACTTGGTGTGGATTTCTATGTCTGATCATTCTGAGATGGGGATTTTCCTTCTCCAGCTAAATTGTAGCATTACCCTGACAAATTTAACTCCTTTTACAGGACAAATACTACTGGATTGTCCTGGATTAATTCTTTATAGCAACTGCATTTATAGGAGACAGAGTTTTTAAGCAAATTCTCTTGGGCCAGAACTTGCTGTATCTATTGCAGTACATGGGAGCCCTCCAATTGAAGGTAACTTCAAATCTAGGTCTTTTCTCCACAAAACTAGCCAGACAAAGATCTTAAAAAGTCTGATATTGCAAGTTGCTATGTGTCTTCCTAGAGGTACTGAGCATTCTCAGGTCCCATTGTGATCTGCTGATGAGGCCCTTAAAATTTTAAAAGGGCCTTGGGACCCCAACTTTGTAGGTTGTTGAGTGCTTCAGGGTTGGTGGCCCTCAGTGTTAGGATGGAGCAAAACCAGCCAAACCCAAATACGCTGTTGAGTTTTTTGTCAGAGGGTAGTCTCTTCTCTTTCTGGTTGTCCTCATTGAAAAATATCCTTTCTTTCTTGCTTTTGGTATGGGTTTATGTCATGCTCATGCACTTCTTAACTTTTATGTTATCTATGGCAGCTGAAAGAGCTTACAGGGTATAGGCTGCCCTTTAGAATTAAGTGGCCATATTTGGTGATTAAATTGTTTGTTTTAATTATATAAAGGAGCACATGCAGCTCTTATCACTGATGTGAATAAGCCAGACTGATATTAAGTGACCCAGAATAGACCATAGGCCTGAAGACTTTCAAGAAGAGCTTTCTGTTTCATAAAAGCAGGCCAGGACAGATGTCATTTGAGGACATATGAATGCACTGCAGAGGAACACAAACACTTCTGCAATTACTGTTGTGTTGCTTGTAGGACAAACAAAAAGCCATCAGGGAAACAAAATTGCAATGTGGGGACCCTCTGTCTGGATAATTGCAACCAGCCACAAAATAAACTTGAACAGTCTCCACACAGCTTTATGGCATTTATTTATGAAAGTTACTTCTACTACCAAATGCCTTATATGAAAGGCCTGGTTTCTCCAGTGGTGCTGAGCAGTCATGCAATGCCTGGACAGTTTCAAGAATGCAGGGCACAGCAGTAAACACTCTGCGAGTTCAGTTCCTTGTAGAACCTGACCCTAGCTATCTAGCAGGGGATGGATAAACAAACAAACAATAGAGGCCACCTGTGAAAGTTACCGTCTGACTCTACTTCCTTTGAAGTCAAGGGAACAGATGATTGCCTACAATGTATTTCAAAAATTAAGGATGGTTTTCTTAGCACTCCTTCTCTACCCCTACTTATTTTCTCATCATTATTATTAAATCATAAGCAATACTTTTGTTCACCTGCTGCTTTTTGCGGCATCAACAAACCCCAAAATAGAAGCAGCAACTTCAATGCTCCCTCCCCCTGTTCTGTGTACTCACAGAAAGAAACACAGGTAAGAGTTTGTATACAAGCACTGAATGTCTGTTGGGTGGGTTTGAGCATCCAGAATGCTACCTACAGTTCCTGAAAATTGCTGGGTGCTGACCACCCAACCTGATCAGGTACTCTGTGAATAGTTCTCACACTGACTGTTGGAAGTTTGGTTTCCAAGCTGCTGTATTCCATGTTGGTGGTGCGGGGAGATGTAGAAACACAGAGCTTATTACACAAATCTTGACCTTATGAAACTGATCTGCTATAAGCACAGTGCTTGGTAATGCTGACATGGGAGCAGTGCAGATTTGAATGTCTCCATTTCGCATAACTAAAGTTCATGGCCAGCTGTAGAATGTCCTCTGAGCATAAGCAGCAGCTCAGATGTCCTCCAGCTCTAAAACTGGAGTTGGATTGTCTTTTCTTTCACTTAGGAGTAATTCTTTGCATTTTTAAATGGAGTTTTAAACATCCACATGCTTTAGGCAGTTCTGTAGGGCTTAATGCTTTTTTTGTAATGCTGACAATGCTACAGAATTATGGGGCTTCAGGAATAGCTAGGCAGTTCATCTTATTGAGATGCTGTAGTCTATTGCAAATTTGACCAGCCAGTCAAAGGTTTCTAAAGTTTTTTTTTGACTTGAGGTGCCCATGAGGTGCAGCTTGAGACATTTCTAAAGGCCTGATTTTTCAAAAAGCACTCATAACCCACTCTCTGAAAATCTGGCCCATTGTCACATCTCGAGAAGGCAGGTATCACTAGGTGCTTTGGAAATTTTGTCTCTTAGCTTACTGTCCCATCTCTGTAGCATCCCGCATAGCAGAGTCCCTTTTGAAAACTTTGGGTGCACTCAGGCATGTTCCTTCAGCTCACTGTCTCAGTTTCCCCACCCCTTCTGTAACATTAGGATAGTTACCTTAATTCCTCCCCAGGCTTGGGGCTATGGTTCAGCAAACTCGCCCTATTCTGGAGGTATTTGAGCCACTAGAGAAAATGGTGAGAAATTCCAAAGGGGTAGGCATGTTAGTCTAGTTCCACAAAACAAACAAGGAGTCCTGTTTGTTTTAGAAAAAATGTGACTCCTGCAGATCCATAAATGCTTTACTGAATTGGGCTATTGGATGGGTGATAGCACTTCAAAGGGCCAGAACTTGCTTTGCTACAGGAAGGACTGTCCTTCCACCACTAGCACCCCGCCTCCCCCAAATGCAGTGTCATTCACCAGCATGTTTCCTGCAGGAATTTTAAAGGACCTGTAGTATGACCAGCAAGTTATTGGAGTCAGTGATTGCTCTCTCTAGGCAAGAGGTTAGGCAGATCCTGTGTGGCAGTGCTGTGGTAACAGAGACCACATTCCTATGTCTGTGGAAGCTACAGACATGCCTGTGCTCACTGCAGCCCTCTGCTGCACAGTATACTATAGGGACCGGACAGTAAGTTAAGGGACATGATTTCCACAGTGCCTAGTAACTTGGGGTACATCAAAGTTCTGTGTCCCCAGCCTCAGACATCTTCTGATGGTCTGATTTTCAGGTGGTTGGTGCTCAGCTCTTTCTGAAAATCAAGCCCCACAAAGGCAGCTCAGTTGTGGAACCCAAAAGTGGAAGCCCTGTAGTCAACTGACCCTCAGCCTGGGCTCAACCGTACTTTTGTTGAGTCCCTGGTTCCTTGACCCCTAGAGAAGCGCCCGCCCTTTGAAAATGGAAAGCATTAAAGGTTTGATCCCATGCCTACTGAAGACAATAGCATATTTCCACTGGCTTCAATAGGATTTGCATCTGGTGCTGAAAAGGACAGTTTCTCCTTCCCCACCAGTGAAAAGCTTCCTGTCATGTTGTCCCTGTCTGTTGCTCACCCTTTCTACTATCATTAGAAAGAAGCGGAAACAAAGCCAACTCCCATGAGCACTGCAGTATGCTACCTCATAATCAGAGGTGTGTGCGCAAATTGAGAATGAATGGACATGGTCATAGGACAGTGATGAATAAAATTTTGTTTGGATTCTAGACCAGATCCTCCAGTGTAAGCAGAATCCTGACTCCCATGTATTTCAGTGTCAACTAGGAACCTCAGTACCTTTGAATTCTGAGTCTCTGTCTTTAGTTCTAAGATCTATCAGACATCAGGACTTGGAATAAAATAAAGACACTTGGAACTCCAATCATATAACAATGCAAGTCCATTTTTAGTAATTAAGTGTAAAGGTCTGGTTACAGAAAACTTAAATGGCATTGTTTAGTTGCTGTTTTCTTGTTGTAGCTGCTTGTTACCTTGAAGCAAGCCTTTAGAGTGGGTGCAGCCAGGATCCAAACATGACCAAGGAGGAGGAACTCCCAGACTGGCATTCGGCCAAGGAATTTTATCAGAAATATGAGCCAAAGGAAATTCTGGGCAGGTAAAGTGGGGCTTCTTCTGAGTGGCCAGTATTTAGTAAACAGAAAACCCATAACCTGTTTGCCTTATTCACACAACTAGTCTCACTGAATGGAATAGGACTACCTGTCAGAAAGGCTTTAGCCATACCCATGTGCCATGTATAAACAATGATGTGGCACCTTTCATCTCCAAATATTTTTACTAAGTTGTCCAAGAATACTGAGAGGTGGTTGATTTGGAGAAGAATTGTACAGCTGTTTAACAATGAGGAACAGGCCTGACTGACTGTTTAGGGCAACAGTAGCTGGGAGAGAAACCTCATCTGATAAAAAACAGTTTATAGATTCCTGCTTTTTGTGCAGAGGCATTGCATTACTAGTACTTTCTTGGGTAACCAGCACTGTACGTCCCTGTGTTACCCCTTCCCTCAGCACTCAACCACAGTCTGTTAACCACCCAAACAATCTCCTCAGGGCTCTGCTAACCCTTCACTGCCTTGTAGGTTAACACTTGCGTCTTGATCTATGAAAGCCTGATTTGTGAGGAAGGGTTAAAAAAAGAACCCCAAAACAGTCACATTTAGTCTTGAGAAAAGACGACTGATGGGGAACCTGGTAATAGTCTTCAAATATGTTAATGGATATTGTAATGAGGCTGGTGACCAATTGTTCTCTGTGTCCACTAAAGGTAAGACAAAAAGCAATGGGCTCAAGCTGCAGCAAGGGAAACTTAGGTTAGAAATTAAGAAAAGCTTTCTAAGGCCTGATCTACATTTGCCACGATTTTCAGCGGCAGTTGAAGGGACAAGTGCAAGCTACATAAAATAACATGTGTATCTTCCTTTTACTGCCTAATGCCTACTTACCATGGCCACTCCACTGTGCTCAGCCAAAGGGAAATGGTCTCCCTTCAACTCAGTGCACCCTTTTTCAGGGGGCAGATTTAACAGGTTGACTTCCTGACCCAAACTCCCTTGCTCCATACTGTGCTAGTGCGTGAAAACCAGGAAGTGAAGCCAACTACCAGAGCCATAACTATGGCAGGGCAAATGGGCCTTTGCCTGGGGTGTGCCAGAGCAGCTCAGTAGAGCCACTCTATTCAAAGACATGTTTCGTGGCACTGGCCCCAATTGCCACTAATTGCAAAGGGTGCTGAAACAGAGCTTTACGGCTCTGCTGACTAAAAACTTTCCTCTTAATCCAAACTTTTCTTTGTCTTGGTCCTGGCAGAGGGGTAAGCAGTGTGGTTCGTCGTTGCATTCACAAACCCACCAGCCAAGAGTACGCGGTTAAGATTATAGACATCACAGCTGGTAATTTGTCCCCTGCGGAGGTCCAGGAGCTGAGGGAAGCTACTATCAAGGAGATAGACATCCTTCGGAAGGTGTCAGGACATCCTAATGTCAGTAAGTCAATGTGTTAGTCTGACTGGGCACCAGGATAAGACATCCATCAATAGCTTTGCCTTCCCCATTTTCTGATATTAGTATTCACAAGAATTTTCAGATTTTGATTGACTACCTTGGACTCCTTGGGCTGAAAATTCTACAAGGAAAGGACACAGCTTTTTTGGATGCCCACTGGATGGTCTGAAAGCGATAACTTGCTATGAATCTGTGAAGATACCTGCTTCAGGGCAAAGAATGTAGCTTGGTCTAAATAAAGCTCATGTCAGTATAACTACATCACTCAGGACTGTGGCAAATTCACCACTCCTTCCCCTGAGTGACATAGTTATGCTGACCCACCTGTTGGTGTAGACAGAGCTACATCAGCAGGAAGGCTGTCCTTCAACAAAGCTGTCACCTTTCCCATCGGCACAGGTAGCATCTTCACTATGTGTTACAGCAGCACAGATGCATCAGTGCAGCACTGAACATGTAGGCAAGCCCTGTGGGTGGCTAAAACTTACAGATTGACATGGGGCAAGAACCTTGCTTCAGAGCCTGCTGTGTTCACATTTGATTCCTCAGCACCTTGGCTTTGGTCTGCAGGCTCGTGTACTATATATGGAGCCTGAAATTTCACCCCGACACTGCTGGTGTTGTGTGTTCCACCTGTTAATGACTCAGGTCTTCTGAAAAGTACATGCCGTGACTTCCCAAACAAGGTTTCCAGCTCTGCCTGATGAAGGGTGTCTAGCAAGTGGAAAGTTTGCTTAGCTGATTCCTGGGATTGGTTAGCTTCTCTTTAAACAATTCCAGGAAGTCCCTTTCAGTGTAGTGCCATTAGATTAGGATTTGACCAGAGAAAGGGCCATGTGACAGGAACAAGGGGTATAGCTAGAATCTCTTTCCCTGCAGGGCAGGGAATCTCATCCTACTGCCAACAGTGTTAGGCAGCAAAGCTGGTATTGGTGACAGCTAGAAAATACTCCCTTTTCTCACCCTTCTTTGGAAGGGAGAGGAAAAGCTGTACAGGAATTCTGTGGATGGTAGAGACTCAGAATGTAATTACCCCCAAGGGGTATTTGGCCACTGGGATGACATACCCTTTAGTGCCAGGAGGCGAGTATAAATGGTCAGGATTTAGGCTTTCATCTCCTCTGAAAGGGGAGGCGTCTAGTAGTCCAATGATCCCTAACTGTGCTGAGACATTGCCTTCTCTCCAGTTCACCAACACTGCTTTCTGCAGCACCTGAGAGCTCCTTGCCAGTCTCTCAGCCAAAGACTAACCAAGCTCAGCTCTACTTATGCCCCTTAGCATGACTCCTGCAATGTGTTATGCACCCTCAGCTCCTATTAAGATTGGTGGATGCATAAAGCACCCAGCCACCTTAGAAGAGTGGGCTTTCATTTGGGAGCTCTGAGACAAGTTCACATTTTCATCTTTCAGGGATTCAGTATACTGTAATCTTTTGGGGCAAGGAATGTGTCTGATTGCACATATAGAAGGCCCGTATACACTACTGCACTATAATGATAATCTATATGTTTTATTGCAGTTCAGCTGAAGGACAGTTATGAATCTCACACCTTTTTCTTCCTGGTGTTTGACCTGTAAGTACCAGCTAGATGTCTTTCTCCCCGTGTCTGCCTGGTTAATCAGTAGGGGTACCTTCTGTTCAACTACACCCATTCATACCTTAATGAAGTCAATGGTGTTTACAGTAATCTATCAAACAGCTAATCTGGCCTGTGGGCTTTATAGATTTTTCCTCTTAGTTGTTGCTCTACCAAATTGAAGTGGAGACTGTAAAGCCATATGTCCCCTCCTCTCAATAGCCCATCCTTAGCCTGTAGTCTGAAGGCTAGCTATAAAACATATATAAGGCACATAACAGCTGTTTCTGGCCTGACTCCCCTCCTGGCAATGGCTCTAGAGGGGATTTCCTTAGTCTCCTGGCCAAATTTTGACTGTCCTTCACTCTGTTTAGGACCCAATTCAGCAAGGTGTTGAGCAGCTCTTGCCGTGTGCTGAGCTCCTCCTGCTCCCAGGGGCCTCAACGGGAGCAGAAGGGAGCCAGTCACCTCAGTACCCAATTCATACACAGCCGCAGTAGAGTTGGAAGCTGGGGGGAGAAGTAACTGTCAGCCAATCACCCTTAAACCAATTACCTCTAAACCTTGGAAGCAATGGATTTGTTCTTCCATAAAATAAACCAGGTGCCATGTGCATTTCTGTATGAACCAAGCAACCAATGCAGAAAGACTCCCCAGCGCCTGATCTGGTCTGATTCTTGAACACTCAGACTCTGGCTAATCAAACTGGGCTTCTGGTTTGGATCCAGCTTGAGAACTGAGGCAAATGAAGCTGCCACAAGAGCAAAGCAACTGACTCACATCCCTGCAGGTCTCTCAGGAGCTCAACCACCTGTGCACTTTGGCTATGTCTACACTACAAAGGTTAGTTTGAATTAATTAATTAATTCAAACTAACTAATTCAACTTTAAGTTGAAGTTATTAATTTGAATTAGAGTCTTCACTAGAATCCTAATCTGAATTAATGCAAGACTTAATAATTCAAGTTAGAGAGTCTACATTAGACTCTCTAACTCAAACTGGGAGAGCCTTGGCTCCCAGTCTAGGGGAACTGCAGCTCCTGGAGACAAGAGGAGCCCTGGCTCCCTTCTCCCCAGGACCTGCAGCTCCCTGGCAAGCAGGAAGCCATGGTTCTGCACAAGAAGGGAGCCTCCAGGGCTCCCCAAACATGAGAGCCCTAGAGAAGCGGCTGCTGAGCTTCTCTGTCCGGGGAGCCCCCTTCCACAGGGGAGTCGCAAGAAGCGGCCACTAGTGCTCCCCAAATAAAGGAGCCTCCAGGGCTCCTGGGGAAGAAAGCCACTGGCACTCTCTTCCCCAGGGCTCCCCTGTCCCTGGAGCTGCTCCCCAGTGACTGGAGCCCTAGAGGTTCCCCTGTCCCAGAAGCACCAGGGAAGATAGTCTCCAGCGCTTCCCGGATAGAGGAGTCCCCAGCTGGTGGGGTGCTTTCCCTGCTGGCTGACAGAATAGGCCAGCAGGGAAAGCGCCCTGTGGGGGATCCTGGCAGCCAGCGGGGAAAGTGCCCAGCCAGCCTGGGACTCCACTCACCGGGGAGTGCTGGTGGCTGTCTACCCTGGCACTCTGAGACAGGGGAACCTCCAGGGCTCCCCTGTGTGGGGAGTGCTGGGGAAGACAGCTGTTAGCACCTCCTGGGACAGGGGAGTCGCGAGGAAGAGAGCGCCGGCGACTCTTTTCCCTGGAGTCTAGATGTTCCCCTGTCTGGGGAGTGCTGGTGGCTGCTTCTCTGGCCCTCCCCTGGCCAGGAAACCCTGAAGGCTCGCTTCTCCTGGGGAACTGCAGCTTCGTGGCAGAAGGAAGCTGCACTCCCTTCTCCCCTGGACCTGTGTGGCTCCATGGGAGAAGGGAGCATGGCTCCCTTCTTGCTGGGAGCTGCAAGTCGGGAGAAGGGAGCCACAGGAGCCATGTATGGCTCCCCAGCAAAAGGGAGCCGCGCACGTCTCCCTTCTTTCAGGGAGCCATACAGGGCTCCCTTGTTCCCAGCCAGGAAGCCCATTTAATTCAAGTAAGGCTACTCCCCAGCTAAAATAGGGTTACTTTGAATTAATAATTAATTCAAAGTAAAAGGAGGTTTCATTAAGTCAAATTAGTGCTTTCTTATTTCAAGTTAAGGAACCACTTAGTTCAACTTAATGAAATGCCTCCATGGCCAGGGAGTATGTTATTTTGAATTATGGCTCCTTAATTTGAAATAACTAGTTAAGTGTATATGCACCCATACAGTTGGCTTCAGCTGGCAGCGGGAACGTTGATCTATCATGTAGCCTGTGCCAAGCAGCGTTAGTTTTACAATGTGGCATAATGCAAGAGAGCAGCTGAAGGCAGGTTTCTTTTTACGTAGCTGCTTCTGCCATCCCAGCCCTAGGCAAATCAATCACCAGAGTGGTCACTGGAATCAAGTGGGAGATGTGACGTGTGAAGACAATGACAGAGGGAAAACTGTGGTAACACTTTGCACTTCCCTACCATCTTCCATCTGAGGGCCCCCAAGAATGTTACAAGTCAAGTGCATTAAGCTAGATGTCCCTGTGAAGACAGAAGGTTTTGTCACCCTCACTTTCCAGCTGGGGGAATGGAGAGGGTGAGTGACTTGGCCACAGTCACATACCAAGTCTGTAGCCAAGGTGGAAATAAGTGCCCTGTTTACCATTGCCTGTCTTATAATCTTGGAACCTTGCTCCTGATTATATGCAGGTCACTGCTGATAACTCCATTCTGGTGCATGAATGCTTAGCCAGGATCATGAACATATCCCTTGAGCCTGCATGAAGGGTCACAGAAGTCTGGCTGCGGGGGCAACATAAAACTGCTCTCCAGTATAGCCGCAGCATTGCAGGCGATAAACAGGAACTCCCTAGCCCTGGAACTAACTGAGGGGAAAAACTTAGCCCGGAATGGGGATAACCAGACTTCATTCGAGACACCAAGTGAAGGCAGCCTTGGTGGCTAGGATGTTGGTCCAGCTAGTGTCTCCGTTCCCACCTTGCTGTTCTTCATCCCTGTCTTTTGAGGGCAATTCCCTGTGTACACACACTGAGCCAGCTGGTTAAATGAGAAGTGAGTGTCAATCTCCTATCAGCAGACACCAGGCAGGTGGTTTCTGTTCCAGTAACTGTTGCAAAAGGGCGTTTGTGAATGGAATTTCACACAGCCCAAGACACTGCCAGGCATCCAGTAGCACTTTGCAACGTATCACCCCATGCCAGTCCTCCACACCAGCCAGCCATGATTGCCAAGGCCACCGCCTCCTCTGCCAGCACAGGCAGCCCCCTCTTCTCTCTCTGGGTGTGAGCCTGTTTGCTCAGGTTTTGCTGAAACCTTTGGTGAGGTCAGCCGTAGATCCTGGAGTCTATTTATACATTTGGCCCCATCTGTGTCTTGTGTCATGCTTCAACATCTGATCAGTCAGGGCTTGTGGTTTCAGCCAGCTCTTTAGAAAGTAGCCACATGGTGTGGGAAAGGGGCTAGTTCTGTGACTTAAACACACACTATGATGTACCAGTTCAGTTAAACCAGTGCAACTTTGTGTATGGAGAAGCCAAGAGAGGAGCCCGTCTGTGACTGCTCTGAAGGGAACTGAGCTAACTGCTCTAAGGTTGCTGAATTAACTCATCTTATGATTGGGAGCCACTTGAAGCAGAAGAGCCCCTGGATCACAGTGCGTCCAGAGGGGCAGTCTAAACAAAAACATGTCTCCTGGGGGAAAGCTCCAAAAGGCAATTCGTTGCATTGGTTACAAAAACTTGCAAAAAAAATCACTACGTGCATCAGGCAAAGAACTTCTGGTCCTGGACAGCATCTTGCATGATGTCAGGGCACTAGGGAATGCAGCTCTGGCTTAGGCAATCAGCTTCACTGGATATGATGCCAGGGTGGGTGTGGGATTAGCCAACACTCAAAAATGGAATTCAGGAGATCTGCAACCAACCCTGTCTTGTCTTGGGCAAGTCACCTACAACTTACTCTTCCTTTGGAGGTCAGCTGTGAGTTTTTACAGGGGAGCTTGGCCCCAGGTGTCTGAAGCTCAGCACCCCACCAGGCAGATACCCACAACGTGGAGAAGTCCCTTCTAAAAAGAAATTAAAACTTACTTTTTGAGACTTTTCAGCTCCCCATCGGATGCTTCCAGCCTCACTGGGGCTTTTATGGGAATAACTCTATTCATGTTTGTGTGGAGCTGAGACTCTAGAAACCACTGACCATGTATTTTTGAGTGTGTGTGGGGGTCATAAAAACTACTGTTAGTAGTACAAAAGAATTGGAGAATGTTCCTTTAAATAGTTTGAGAGTCTCTAGTGCAGCTCAGAGTGTTCTAGGTTTTCGGAGCTGCCAGAACCCAACCAGAGCAGCAGCATACATATGTAATGATGCCTTGCTCCTTGTGTATTTTCAGTTAACATGGTCATTTGGACCCCCACTGTGCCCCCTTGGGTTCCTTCATATTATGTTTGTGGTGTAAAAGAAACAACATTATTTAGAACTGGCAGTTTTTCATCCACCAAATCTACTTGCTGTCGATGTTTGAGTCATAGGTCTGCTCTTTAGTGACCAAATAAAGGGCTTCCTTATCTTAGTCACAAATAATTCCAGGAGAGGGATTTGGTTTCTTTCCTGGCCCTGCATCAGTAGTTTTGTTAACCAAGTTCATTTGCAAAACCTTTATTACTGGTGATGATGCAAGAACCAGAGAAAACTCAGCTTGATTTTAAGATCTTAGGGTCAGAGTACAGGGCTGGCTGTTGGGAAAAGAAAATCCATTCCTTTTTACTTGTAAATGGAGTAGAATTCAGTATTGCCAACTTTTCTGATAATCCTAATACTGTTTGGTGTTTTTCTTAATCACTTGTCTCCAGGAGTTGAAGCTTTATGCGAGCCCCCAGCTTTCATTTAAAGAAGCCCTCATGGTTCACAGAGAAAATCTTGAAAACAACCCTAAAGGCTCAAAGTTCAGAAGATGTGTCAAAAAGAGCCCTGCTTTAAAATCATGAGATCTGTAAAAACAATCTGTTAATTTTTTGAGACCTGACACTTGATTTTTGAAGACTGGGGTTGGCCATACTGAGATCTGCTTGAGGTCCATGACAGACAAAGAACAAGCCCCTTGGGCCTCTTCTAGGGCTGTAGCCACAATTAAATATAGCAGTTAATTCCAAAGGATAGTATTTCCATTTTACATTGTGACTATGACTCAAGGAGATCATCTTTAAGTGCCTTTTCTTCCTAAACACAGAATGAAGAGAGGAGAGCTCTTTGATTACCTCACAGAGAAAGTCACCTTAAGCGAGAAAGAAACCAGGTACAGTGAGATAGAATTGCACTTTGCACTTGTTAGTTGTAAGCACTGTGAAAAGGCCTAGAGGTCTGAAACAAGGATCCTTACTGTCCAAAACTCCAACTCTTTCTGCTCCTGAGGTTGCCCAAAATGGCTGCTTTCAGCTGTCACTTTACACGGCATGCAAGGGGCTGCATTTACAGGTACCTTTTGCGCCACACCCAGATGCAACGGAACACAAGGACGATCAGTGTCTGTTCTTAGCCCCATGGGCTAAAGCTGGCTACCAGGATACTGAGTCAGACACTGGGGTTAAGAGCTACAGTGCTCATCTCGTTGCTTAGAAGCAGGACAAGCTAAGTGTGTCTCCATCACTCTTGGGCTGGCAGTGGGGAAAGGAGAGGAAGACATTGGAAGGAAATGGGATCTCTTTTAGGATGGCTTGCTTGGTTGAAAGAGGACTTATCTCATCTCATCACATCATCATCCCTTCTAGGAAGATAATGCGGGCACTGCTCCAAGTGATTCAGTACCTCCATTCCATGAACATTGTCCACAGAGACCTGAAGCCAGAGAATATTCTCCTGGATGATGACATGAACATCAAGCTGACAGACTTTGGCTTCTCTTGTCAGCTGAATGGGGATGAAAAACTCAAAGGTGAGATGATTATTTGATTGCAGCAATTAGAGGGGAGAAGACAGATTCTCTACATTCGCCCCTTGGTAGTGCAGACTCGCTCCTTCATCTGTTCTCCAGGACTTTGTCAAGCCTTTCTATAACAATCTTAACAGACAGGGCTTCCACCTCCTCCCTGGGAGACCATTTCACCGGCTCCCTCTTAGGAAATTTTCCCTCTCTCAATTTTTGCTAGTTATTTCTAGTTATATGCTCCTGCATCATCCTAGAATAGCTTCCCCTGTCACGATGTTACATGCAGTATTCATTATTTCATAGCCCAGTGGCATGAGACTACACAAGGCACAAATGACTGTCTGGCTTTGTCTCTGTTCTCCTTACCCACATTACAGCCTGTAACTTGTGAGGAGAGTCAAATATCAAGAGCCCCATGGTGCATAGTTAAGGGGTATATAATACCCTGGAAACATTCTGGCTAGCAGCATCCTAGCAGTGAATAGTTATTTATAGGTTCCAGGGCAATTCAAACCTCCACAGGGTCTCTGCTGTTAAAGTGAAAAGTTCCATCCCTTTTTTGCAGAAATCTGTGGTACTCCCGGCTATCTAGCTCCTGAAATATTGGAGTGCTCCATGGATAAGCACCACCCAGGGTATGGAAAGGAAGCTGATATGTAAGTAGAACATTCATATAGTGATGCACTTTCCTGGAGCCAATATCTGGGGTTTATTTTTGAAATTCTTATGCTTTAGATTGATAGGAAAAGTAAGAGTCCCTTATTCTAGCTAGTCTCCAAGGACAAGAGACATGAATACCAGCCACAACAAAGAGGAGGCTAAATGATGCACTGAACAAATAATATGGGCTATTGGGCTACACATACAGTAGGACTGAGTGCCAGGAATACCTAGACATCTAAGCTCAGCTCTGATGAATGTTCTCTGCCTCAGTTTCCTTATCTTTGCTTATTATGTGAGTGTACAGAGCAAAAGTAGTAGTATTGTTTTTTGTCAGCTATCTAGGCCATGGGGATAACAACCCTGCATATTCAGAGACTCTAAGATCAGAAGGGACCAATACAATCATCTAGTCTGCACATTCTTGCACAATGCTGGCCACCTATGCATGCAATAAACCTCTAACCTATGAGTTAGTTATTAAAGTCCTCAAATTGTGCCTCTACTGTGGGTGCTGTGAGGATTACTTAACAGGTACTTTGAAGGTGAATAAAACAAAGGTCGAGATCCAAAAAGGTATTTAGATGCCCAACTTGCACTAAATTCAACCAAGGCCTTAGTGCTGGACAGGTGGGAAGCAGTAAGTGCCATTAATAACAGCAATCTGTGCCAAATATGGTCCTTTACCTTTTCACATGAACTGAGCCCTGAAACTGAGTTTTCAACACACATCAAGAGAGCAGGGAAATGAAGCTCCTCTAGAACCAGAGCCTCTTCCCAGGGAAGCAAACAGAAGCTTTTCCACTGACTTTAATGGGGGCAGATCCAGGCCAGTGCAGATTTAATAGCTGTAACAAGATACCTGACAAGCATGTGCACAAAGGACATTTGCTGTGTAAGGTCCTCGTGTTTTGGCTGACCAGCCTGTGACAGATCAGCAGACTCCAGCACACTCATTACAGGGAGCAAGGACTTGTAGGTGAAAGGCACGGCATTACAGGGCAAGCTGGCTGACTTCTACACTGCAAAGATAGGGTTGGGTGCACATGAGGCCAGCTAACTTTACCACTGATAGGCAAAACAGCCCTCGCTCTCATGGCCCACCACAACTTTCCCACAACCTAACGCAGTGAAATCAGGACAGGTCCAGAATAAAAGGCTCTAAGCTGCAGCTTCTTTGGGTTAGCAGAATGTACCCGGTGAGCAAGGATGGCCACACCACTCTTCTTCCTCCACAGCCTACTTCCTGTTCTTTCCCACATGGGGAGAAGCCATAATTTATTTCTCGTTCCATTCAGCCTCTAACCCAGCCATGCTTCCTGTCCTAATGAGCCCCACCTGAGGGAACTCTTTCCTCCTAATTACCAGCTTGAGGCAGTTTTCACAGTTGTGGCTTGTGCCCGCCCACCTCCCAGTATTCAAATACGACCAAGGTTATTATTCCCTTTCTCAGCTTGTGAGGTTCTAACACCTCAGGGTAGGCTCCAACTCTGCTCTGGATTCCAGTTGTATATCGCATCCTTTCATTGTCATGCCAATACCAATGGATTTGCTCAGTGGACCTGATGCTGGTCCGGTTTGCCTTTGGTAGGTGGAGTACCGGCGTTATCATGTACACCCTGTTGGCTGGCTCCCCACCCTTCTGGCACCGGAAGCAGATGCTGATGCTGCGCATGATCATGAGTGGGAATTACCAGTTCAGCTCTCCAGAATGGGATGATCAGTCTGACACAGTCAAAGATCTAGTGAGTGCTTAACCTGCCCTGGAAGGAACAGGAGAAACAAGGAATGTCTCTCAGGCTTTATGGGTGGGGTGGCCTGGCAGCTACAGCAGAAGCATAGCGCTCTGAAGAGCTGGGGGTGTCTAGTCCTGGTTCTCTCCTGTGTGACCTTTGGTGGGTCACATGGTCTTTGTGCCCCTTTTTCCCACTCCCACACATTTATCATCCCTATATGTATAGTCTGCAAGCTCTTTAAATTAGGGACTGTTTCCTACTGTGTCTGTAGAGTGCCTAGAGAATTGAGGCCCCAGGCTTGGGTAGGGCCTCTGGGTTCTACTGTCATACAGCTAACAACTAACCCTCAAAGCATTTCTAGACACAGCTCTTCTTATACAATCTCACAGCCCAAGGAACCAAAGTAAGAGAAAAATCCAAGAGCAGGGAAACCTGAAAGAATGCTTCTGGGGACCAATAAGGAGGGAGGGCACATCCATCTGTGTCAGTCCATCTGACTGTCCCTCCCTGCAGATTTCCCGGCTTCTGGTTGTGAATCCTCACAAGCGCTATGCAGCCAGTGATGCTCTGGCCCATCCGTTCTTCCAGCAATACATTGTGGAGGAAGTGAGGCACTTCAGCCCTTTCAGGAAATTCAAGGTAACGGAATGTGGTTTTGAACCCTTCCACGAGGATGGCCTGCCAGTGAACTCTCAAACACCTTAGGTTGGAGATCATATAAAGCCTTCAGCCAGCTTATTATTCATTGATTGTGGTCAAAAGACACAGGCACCAACTCTAATTTGGCTCTTGAAGATGGGCTCAAAACATAACTATTGATCCAAACTTTGGGACTGAATTTTATAGGTTGGGTTCAACTCTAATGAACTGGGAAATAACAGGAGTTGAACAAAATGGGCCTGTCCAATATAATAGTACTTTGAAGAAACAATACAATACAGGTACTTAATATAGACAACCAGGTAAAGGCCAGTTTCAAAGCAGTGCCCATGTACTTTATCTTCTTGTATATTCTAGTGGGTTTATCACAGAAATGCTTAATGCAAGAAGTGCGTGAGACAGGAGGGTTTGAACAAGGCAAGGGTGATATTTTGGTGGACATGAAGATTTTCCAAAGATAGGTCCATACAAAAAAAATGTAAAATACTATTACACCAGTGGAAACTGTGAAACTGACTCTCTGTAGAGTGCTGTCAAAGGCACAAGGGTTCAGATTCCCCACTGAAAGTAGAAGCATAAATACCTAGAGGATCTGTGCCAAAGCAGAAAAAAAAAACCCCCAGAGAATTTCCTCCCTCCCACAGTTATAGGAATCTCAGGTATTATTTGTAATAATATTAGGCTCAGAGAACAGCAACAAAAATTATTAAGAGCCTGCAACAGCTTTCATATGAGAAGACTTTAAAAGCACTGGAACTGTTCAGCTTGGAAAAGAGAAAATTAAGGGAGGAGATGATAGAGGTCTATAAAATCATGAATGGTGTATAAAGTGTTATATACCCCTTCATAGAGGTCACCCAGTGCAATCAATAGGGAACAGGTCAACCAATGCAATTAATAGGCAGCAGGTTTAAAGCAAACAAAAAGAAGTATTTCTTCACATAATGTACAGTCAACCTGTAGAACTCATTGCCAGACGATGTTGTGAAGGCTGGATTCAAAAAAGAATTAGTAAGTTCATAGAGGATAGGTCCGTCAATGACTATTAGCCAAGATGATTAGGGATGCAACCCCATGCTCTAACCCTAACCCAGATGCTAAGACTGGACTACTGGATGATGGGCAATGGATCACTTGATAATTGCCTTGTTCTGTTCATTCCCTCTGAAGCATCTGGCCTTGGCCAGTGTCAGAAGACAGGATACTGGGGTAGAGGGCCCATGGGGCCAATTCAAAGGCCATTAATTAATCAGATTTAAATTGATAGCCTTTAAATTAATTCTACTTTTGCAATGCACTTGCCATTCCCCATTAAATGGTTACATTTCATTTCAGGTCATCTGCCTGACAGTTCTCGCATCAGTCCGCATCTATTATCGCTATCGGAACGTCAAACCAGTTACCAGGGAGGTGGTGAGGCGAGACCCCTATGCTCTGAAACCAATCCGCAAACTGATTGATGCCTGTGCCTTTCGAATCTATGGCCATTGGGTGAAGAAAGGAGAAGCACAGAACAGAGCAGCCCTGTTCGAGAACACAGCAAAGGCGATTTTACTGAGCTTAGCAGCAGAGGAAGAGTTATTTTGATTTACCCCTGAATCAAACTGTTCCCAGCACCATGTTAGCACAAGGTTGTATGAGCTAAAGCAAGCAGACCCGTTGAAAACCAAGAGCAGTCTCCTTTATGTTTTCCTAATAAAAATCTCAGCAGATAACAATATTAACCTTAGGTGTGCCAAATCCCAACAGCCTTAGTTGGCCTCATGCTTTCAAAATATCCCATGTGCAGACCTGTGTGCCTCTGCAAAGCCCATCTCTCTTCAGTGAGAGTTTTTGAGGGAAAGGATTCCATGATTTGAACTTGCCATACCAATGTTCAATTCTCCTCCAAAATGACATTTAAGGGCTTGATTTTTTTTTTAACAAGCGGCCTTTAATTTTGCAGCTAGAATTGTATGTTCATGTAAATATGGCCTCAGATCAGCCAAGTGAACATCTCAAATGGCAGCATTTTTGCTCCAAGTTAATTCCACCTGATTTTTTTTTGCCTGGAATGACCTGCAAGCGCAAAAAAAAAAGACAATGATATGGACCTCTTTGTAAGGCACTTTGAGACCTACTGACCCAAAGTGCTGTATAAAAGCTAGAAATTATTCATTATGCTTTCTCTTCTTTCAGCTTTGGGGCTATCATGTTTTCAGATCTATTTAAAAGTAAAAGCCAATGGCCTGTAGTACATTTTGCAGTTGATAACTCAGACTTTAATACAAGCTGAAGAAATCTTCCCTGCCTGCTTGTCCATAAGATCCTGAAAAAACAAATTTGTGACACAACAACCATCCTAGAATTTGTTTCAATAGGAAAAATGGACCTTTCCAAATCCACCAGCTGTTGAAAGGCAGCATGTGTGTGTGAATACAGCTATCGGAGTCTTACTCTTAATGGACTAAATTGACTCCTTCCTTTCAGTCAGGCATGGGGCATATACTGAAGTGTAAGCGGGGGGGATGGACCTGCTCTTGTGGGGAACTTCCCAGACTTTGTATACCACCCCGGTGAAGGTGGGTAGCAAAAGGATCTGAGTCCCTGCTCCCATTTCCTTTACCCCAAGGCCTGCCTGACCTCAAAGGCTCACCTCCCAATCTCCTGTTTGGAGGAGTCTCCAGATGGCTGCAGCTCTGGCTCCCAGCTGCTGCTCTGGTTCAGTGTGGCTCTCTGGGGCACTCCT
This sequence comes from Podocnemis expansa, assembly GCA_007922195.1. Lineage (NCBI taxonomy): Eukaryota > Metazoa > Chordata > Testudines > Podocnemididae > Podocnemis > Podocnemis expansa. Next base: position 17,019,680 of record ML681971.1, on the reverse strand, counting down.
CCGGCTCCTCTGGTCCTCCTGCTGTCTGCACAGGCCAGCTCAGCCCCTTGGCTCCTACCCTGGCCTCCTGCACCCAGCTCCAGATGACTCCAGCTCCAGCCCTGCTTGGCTCTCTGCTGGTCCAGCTGCTGTGGGTCTGCTCTGCAGGAATCAACTCAGCCTGGCCTCCCTTCCTGGGTCTTCTGGCTCCCAGCTGCTGGCTGCTTAGTGCTTCCGCCTTAGCTCGGCCCCACACACACTCACACTCCCTGGCTTGCCCAGGCATGTCCAGCCTGCAGTTTCGGCTCAGGGGCGGGGGAGCACTTTCAATCAATCAGGCCATCCTGGGACACTGGCCTCTCCCATTGGCCCTGGGGCTGGCTGTTTCAGAGCCCTGCTTCCAGGCGGGAGTGGCCAATCAAAAGGCCCATTCACTCTCAGTAAGGGGCTATCAGTCCCCTTACAGAAGGATGACTAGCACCTCATGTTGCCCTCTTCTTAACTAACGGATTTGATTATGTCATTATCTCTGCTAGTTACTGCCACAAAATGTGGAAAATGTTTTGTTTCTAAGGCTTCTGCTTTACATTGAAGAGTAGCTATTCATTTTAGGTACCTACAACTTAAGCTGAGGTTTTTAAACAACCTTCAGGTGAAGGGAAATGTACATTGCAGCTAACAGTGCTCTGTGTACTGCATGTGTATTTAGGCAACATTTTAAAAAAAGAGGAGGTAATACAGACCTTACATTGGTCAAAATGGTCAACGGGTTCAGGTTATTTATTTCTATTTATTTTGTCAGTGCATCTGTAAATGGTTTTATAAACATTTTAAATGGCAATAAAGAGGCTCCATTTTACTTACCTGGTGCTATATGGCATCGTTAATCTGCTGTCTGTTCCATGCTTACTATCAAGCAATGTAATAATCTTAGGCTGTGATTTGCTAAAGGGCCTACAGCATTAGGTGCCCAACTCCCACTGGATGCCAATGGGAGTTAGATGCCCAACTCCTTTAGTTTACCCTCTTTTATAAACCACAGCCTTAATACTAAGTATTTATGTTCTGCCACTATGTAATTCATCATCCCAATGAGGTAGGTAATTTTATTTCCTCTTTTTGAGGTGAGGAAACTGAGTATAGCAGAGGTTAAAACAGATCTGCCCTAAGTGTAGACCTGCCCTAAGCGTTTCCAGAACTGGGCCCATGGGGACAGATGACTGAGGTTAGCTGAAAAGAGAGCAGTATCTTCTTAAATTCAAAAGGAATTGAGACAACTAGATGAACAACACCACGTCTGAACTCTCCATTGTGAAACTGAATATGAGTTACAAATGTTTATTTTTTAGAACTCACCAAACTTTGATCAAACATAGCTGCAGGGAATTGCTGCCATCTCCAGAGGAGAAAATGTCTCAGGATTATTCTGGTAAGTGGTTTCATCACAATTCTGTTTTACTCTCTGTTTTCAGAGTTTTCTGACTCAGGATGTTGGCAGCGCAGCGGAAACTCAGGTTATCTGAGGCAGAGTCTGGTGTGTTTCCCATCCTAGGGAAGGACAAAAAGCCTCCTAAGTAGATTCACTCATAGATTTTTAAGGCCAGAAGGGATGATCAGATCACCAGCTTTGACTTCCTATATAACACAGGCCATAGTGATCCCTCTTTTGAGCCCAGGTTCCTGCCTTGAACTAATGTACATCTTCAAGAAAGGCATCCACTCCTAAAATGATACTAAGATATGGGACCATTTTCAAAGATCCCCACTCCAATTTCAGCAACTAAATAAGTGGCCAGACTTTCAAAATAACTCAACCATCAACATATATTGCTAATTTAAAAAAAGCTGGCCATTTAAATTAAGGGTCTGAAAGGGAGCAGTGTGTTGCAGAGTTGCTGCAGAGGGACTGATGACAGATGCAATTCCTACACTCAGCTTTTTAAATTATATCTTGTGACAATGATACAGAGAAGGAATGCAAAGTTAATCACTCAGAAATGATGCAGCTCTTATAGACTCACTGACAAAAATAAGATTGTCCGTATGACTTAAAACTGGTGACCATGTTTCCTGACATTAATTACACTTTAGTTTAGTAATAATTTGTATCATCATCAGCAGTTATTTTTCTTTCCCTCTCTTCCAGAGGTGGCTGCTGCACATATTGAATTTGAGAGGTGTTTGGGAATTTATTATTATTCAGAGGAAAGCAGTCTTCACATTAGTTAAAAGTAAATAATTACTAAATAGTAAAAATAAATTAACAAATATAGTATTAAAAATAAATCTATATATTAAAGATGAAGTTATTGTAGGCCTTCCAATGTGCTGCAAAATAGCCCTTAGCCACAGCAGCGAGCCAACCTACCTTGTAGTAACGCAAGCTTTGTGATTGGCAGATCCATCTACTGTGTCAATCCAGGATGCACCCCGCAGGACATACATTTTCTGAGCATGTTGCCTTGATGCACGTCCATGAGGTTGATACTCTGATGCAGTCCACTCCCAGGTGTTTCCTAACATGTCGTAGAGCCCTGTGATATAGCAATAGCTTGTCAAGATCCATAGCAGAACACTTGCACTGTCAATACACAGTTCTTTTGGACTGCACTTTGGCGTAATGAGGATCGTGTAGCCCATCCTTTTTTGATAGTCTAAGGACTAGAGTAGGTGACCAAGAATCAGAAGCTCTGGGTTTTGTACCTAGCTCTAATGCACACTAATGGTGACCATGGGCAGATTGCTGGACTTCACTGTGACTGTCTGTTTAGTGGTTTGGTAATGCTTGCTTATCCCCAAAAGGGACTGTAAAGCTGATTTAGGTAATACTAACAAAATAATTTGAGAGTCTCAAATGAAAGGCATCACAGAAAGACAAAAAGAGATTGATTATTATTATAAATCATTGCATGGAATTTTGTGCTTGAAACATTAAAATATATAAGGGCAACATCAGCCAATTAAAACAGCATTCAGAATCTCAATATGTCCGGCATCATACCTAGATGCCAAGAAACTCAGTGTCAGTTTGGGGTTTAAATTCCACCTACAATCTGGAGAGTTGATTTTATTATTTCTAAACTGAAATTAACAAAAGGATTCACTTTCAAACTGGGGCAAAGGTGCCTACTAGTTCATACCATAATTGTTCTGAGGAGCGAATGCTTTCACTGGGGAAACACCATGGTAACCATCTTCTGTGGTATCAACCTTTGGGAAGATTCCCTGTGTGAAGAGAAGATTTTACGCTAAGAAGGAAAAGAACCTTTCCAGGATGGCAGAGAAAGGAGCACAAGTGGCTGCAATTTATAGACCTTCATCATGCTTAAAATAAACAGTCTAACAGTTGTAAATTACATAACATGAAGATACTAGAATAGAAATCAATAGCTCAGCCATTCAAAGTACTAAAGAGGGAGTTCCCTCCCCCATGAAATTCTGGATCTGAATAGCACCAAATGTTGAAGAATCTTCATTCAAATTTCCCCATAGAGGGTGGGGTGAAATTGCTGCCTTCTAATCTGGATAAATATTACCTGGAGGTGGGGGAAGACAGTTAAAATGTGGCAGATTTAACAAGTGATCTGATGGTCTCACCAGATGATTTTCAATATCTTGAAGACAGGTCAGTATGATTTACTAGCTAACTGCTTCCTAAGGTCACTTTTGGGCATTTTTCTTCATCACTAAGCCATCAGGACAAACCACTACAGACATGATGGTATTAAGACCCTACCTGCCAGAGATTCATACGATTTGACTGAAACTTGTTCCCCCAAGGATATACTCTGCCTGTCAAAAAAGAAGAGAGATCAATTATTTCCAGTTTTATTTATTTATTTATTTGTTTGTTTATTAAAAGAGTTTCAGGATTGCCCCTTCCTGTTCAGACTAGGATGCAATGAAAAATTGTCAGCTTTACCCCTTCTCGCTGATATATTAGGACCAGTGCGTTTTAACATAGTGACCTGGAAACAGGGGTAAACAGTGAGCTAGCAATGTTTGAAGATACTACAAAATTACTCAACATAGTTATGTCCGAAGATGACTGTAAAAAGTTACAAAGGGATCAGACAAAACTGGCTGACTGTGCAACCAAATGACAAATGAAATTCAGTGTTGATATGTACAAACTGATGCACACTAGAAACAATCCCAAGTAGACATATAAAATGGGGTTAAAATTAGCTGTTACCACTCAAAAAAGATCTTGCAGTCATTGTAGATGATTCACTGAAAACATCTGCTCAATATGCAGCAGCATTCAAAAAAGCTAACAATGTTAGGAACCAATAGGAAAGGGACAGATAACAAGACAGAAAATATAATGCCACTGTGTAAATCCATGATACATCCATACCTTAAGGGCTGCATGCAGTTTTGATCTCCCCATCTCAAGAAAGATAAACTAGAATAGGAAAATGTACACAGAAGGTAACAAAAATGGCTAGGGGTACAAAACAGCTTTCATCGGAGGAGAGATCAAAAAGATTGGGATGGGTTGTTTTAGAAAAAAGAGGACAAAGGTTATAAATTCATGAATGATACAGAGAAAAGTGAATAAGGGGGGGAAAAAGCACGTAGTCTTGTGGCACTTAAAGACTAGCAGATTTATTTATCGCATGAGCTTTCATGGGAGAACAGCGTCTGATGAAGTGGGATATTCTCCCACGAAAGCTCATGCGATAAATAAATCTGCTAGTCTTTAAGTGCCACAAGACTCCTTGCTTTTTTTGGCTGTGTTCACACAGCCCTCTTATTTTGAAACAACAGAGGTTGTTTCGAAATAAGATTTAGGCTGTTCACACGACGCACGGTTGTTTTGAAACAACGGGTCCCGTTGTTTCGAAACAATGGCGTTGTTTCGAAACAAGTTAAACCCCATGTGGGGACGAAACAATGTTGTTTCGAAATGATTGTTCCGAAACAACACCGTGCGAACATGTTGTTTCGAAACAACAGTGACTTGTTTCGAAATAACTGTTGCCTGAACCTGCTATTTCACTTTGAGCTTCTTTCCTTAATTCGAATTAACAAACTGTTAATTCAAATTTATTTCAAAATAAGGTGTTATTTCGATACAAGTTGTTTCGAAACAACCATATCGAAATAACCCCCTGTGTGTGAACACAGCCTTTGCTTTACTAGACTAACACAGCTGCCCCTTTGAAACGTGAATAAAGGAGTGCCTATTAGTCAAAATCAGGCATAGCAAAACTATGGCTCGTGAGCCGCATGCGGCTCTTCAAAGAAAAAGTGTGGCTCATGGAAGAGCACGGCAGGCGAGGGTTGAACGGTCAGAGACTGGGGGAGAAGCATGGGATGGTCAGATGGGGGAGGGGGGGAGTGCAGCATGGTCAGGGACTGCAGGGAAGCACAGCATGGTTGGAACCACCAGGGAAGCAGCAGCATGGTCAGAGATGAGGGGAAAGCGTGGCTTGGTCAGAGCTAGCAGAGAAGTGCGGCATGATTAGACGTGGGCGGGGGGTGGAGTGCCGCATGGTCAGGACTGCAGAGAAGTGGCTGCGTAGTCGGGGCCGGCAGAGAAGCAGCGGCATGGTCAGAGATGTGGGGCAATCATGCCATGGTCAGAGCTAACAGGGAAGTAGCAACATGGTTGGGGATGGGGGTGGGGTGGGGAAATGCAGCATGGTCAGGGACAGCAGAGGAGCAGCCACATGGTAAGAGACAGCAGGAAAGCAGCAGCATAGTCAGCGATGGGGGGGGAGAGAAGCATGGCATGGTTGGGGAACCCTTGGCATGCTTAGATTTTTTCATAGGCCCTAATGCAGTTAATATCTTGTTAAAATAAAATCATGTTTTACAAGTCCTAAACCTGATGTGGAATAATAAGAAACAAAAATACAGAGGAGAAAAGTTTAAAACTGAATGTAGATTACTTTCAATTTTTGGTACAACTTACAGCTGTGAAGCATTGCAGTCCACAATGAAATTTGTTAAATTCAAACATTGTGCAGTACTTAGAGATCAGCACTCGAGAGATCTTTTACGAACTGCACTGGCAAGTTACTGCCCAGATTTTAAAAAGCTCTCCACTAGCCTGAAGTTTTCAACATCCAGCAACAGCTAAGTTTCTATTGTATATGCCTAGTTTTCATGGTAACCTTAAGTAATTATGGGTATGTCCACAAACACTTCTTATTTCAAAACAACAGAGGTTGTTTCGAAATAAGAAGTGCCATGGCCACACGACGCACGGCCATTTTGAAACAAGCAAACAGCTTGTTTCAAAATGGCCACGGTTGTTTTGGAACAGCTTAAACCTCCTTTGGTTTCGAAACAGCCCTGTTCGGACATGTTGTTTCGGAACAAAGTGTTCCGAAACAACATGTGACCTTCCTCCCAGGGTGCTGAGCACCCTGGGAGGATGGGCTGCCCCCTCAGCACCCTGGCCAGGGCCCCCCCCGCAGACACCCTATTTTTACAATAAAATTAAAGTGCGCAATGAATTTTAAGCTTAGTAATTTTGGAGCGGGTAAAAGTATGTGGTTATATGCCTCAGTGCGGCTCTTGAATGTTTAATAGTCGACTTGTGTGGCTCTTGAGATCCGTAAGTTTGGACACTCCTGGTCAAGATAGTCAAGGAAGAATCCCCACAGATGGGGTGTTCCTAAACCACTGACAGCCAGAATGTGGGACTGGATGATAGAAGATGGATCACTTGATAAACTGCCCTATTCTTTTCATTCCCTCTGAAGCATCTGGCACTAGCCACTGTCAGACGATAAGCTACTAGGCAAGATGGACTATTTGTCTGATCATGTATGGCTCTGCTTATGTTCAAAAGGAAACCATACACTGGTTTTAAAAATAATATTTTAACTTTAAAATGTGAAGAGAGTCATTTTTAAAAGAATATATGAAACAAAAGGATACAGTGGGATTAAACAATGACTTTTCACTTCTAGAGCATCCTTCATTTCTAAGAATCCCATAGTGGTTTACAGATATGAACTACACACATGGATCAGTTCATCCACCACTAAAACATAGTTGGCTCGGGACTGGGGGGGACACTGGCAGCATCAATCTCATGTGACGCAGAGGACTATAGTATCTGAAAAGGCAAGAATTTTCAGGCTGAATATAATTTAGAGCTGGTACTTGACCAGGATATCAGAGCTAATCTCTCTTCGCTTACAAAAAACGACAATAACACTAGGTGATCTTGGGGAACGAAGGAACTGACAGACTTGACCAAACCCATGGGTCCACCTGGTCAAGTACAGTATTCCGTCTCTAACAATGGCTTTCAACAGATGCCAGAGGAAGATGGAAGAAACCTCATGTCGGCTAACTGGGGATAATCTACTCCACATGCAAATTTCCTCTCTAGACCAAATAGCAGCTGGTTTAAACCTTGCAGCACATGGTCTTCTAATCCCTTCCCAAACTTTTTTTTTTTAAGTTTTACCTTACTGGTTATAACTTGGGATATTCTTGTTAGCCTAGAAATGACCAATCCTTCTTTGAAGCTTCCTAAACTCTTTGGGCAAAATCCTGGCTCCATCAAAGTCAGTGGCAAAACTCTCATTTGACTACAGTGGAGTCAGGATTTCATTCTTGGCCTCAGTAACACCTTGTGGCTATACGTTCCAAAAGCTTGGATGTTCATGTCTCATTTGTAAGAGGATACAGCAAAATTCACTTCTCAGGGTCATGCCCCATAACTAAGCAACTAATGCTATCCAGCTCTTTCAAGCAAAGCATATCTTTGTATCCAACTTGAGGACTGTCCCTTATCCTCAGTGGAATGCACAGCAAAGCATGACTATTAAGGGACAGATGCAGCCCTCTTTACTAAGAAGAGAATTTGGCCCTAACGGCTTTAGTCAGAGAGATGGATCCAAAATATATTCATTTAATAGATTTATGGGTTTTAACGCCAGAAAGAAACATTATAACATCTAGTCTGACTTCCACCCACACCTCCACATGGACACCAGGCAGAAGAGAGGGCAGAGCTTTGAGTGTGGTAGGATTTCATTACTTACGAACACAAGACCTTTCCATGGCCATTGAGTTCAGATCCCTTCTGTTGCAGACCACCCCATCAGAGAAATGTGGTGACTTCATTTGGTTTGAAAGAGATCAGTTCAAAGAGCGTTTCTTACGTACTCTCTAGTCCTCCCCTTGCAGCAAATTCCCACTCTTCCTCACTAGGGAGCCTCTTCCCTTTCCACTTGCAGAACGCCTGTGCATCATTCCAGCTCACATGTAGCACTGGGTAGTCCAGCTTGGTTTTTATCCCAGATCCAGGACCTGATGGCTGAGGCAAATTTCATTTAACAGATTTTCATTGGGCCTTAACAGCTTTCAGTAAAATAAACCCAAACAAGAGGAGACAGTAGGAAGTCTGGTAGGGCTACAGTTAGACACATCAGCTAGTCTGTGCCACCATGAGCATCCACCACCCACTTTGCTCTGGCTATCTGTAACGCATGGAAATGTACAGGAATCATGGTTTTCAGGTGCTTTCACATGTAGGATATTTATACATTTCTATGGCTTGTCAGCTCCAGTAGCAACAGCTTTGAAATCTGTGGTGGAGAAAAATCTGGGGACACTTTAAAAAAAAACAAAACAAAACAAAACACCAACAACATTCATTAACCTAAGACAACTTTCTGGAAGCAGAGAGTAAAAATGATTATTACTAAGCCAAAGGACAGCCTGGGGCAGAGCAGGGAACTGAAGCCAGATCTCTTAAGTTCTAGGCTAGTGGCCTAAATGGAGGAACAGCCTTCTATACATGACTGTTATAAAAGATCATGCCCTGAACTTCTACATGCCTTAGAAATACATCCTTTCTCCAGTTATTTGGGCAGGAATTTTTCAAGGATCCTAAGGGAATTAGGCAGCCCCAGCCTTCAAATGTTCCAGCTCTTTTAGCTTCCTTTGAAAATCATAGACTGTAAAGTCAGAAGGGACCAATATGATCACCTAATCTGACCTCTTTCGCAATGCAGGCCACAGAACCTCACCCACCCACTCCTGTAATAACCACTAATCTATGACCGAGTTATTAAAGTTCTCAAATCATGATTTAAAGACTTTAAGGTACAGAGAATGCACCAGCAAGTGAGCCATTAGCCCTCAATTTCTCCTTTCATAAGAATGAAAGGACAAACTTTGTAAATAAATGCAGTTGCTTTCCCCAACTGAAGATCAGCCTGTAAGCAGATAGGGGGATTACAATTCGCACCATCAAAGGACAGCTCACCTGTCGCCAAAATGCCTTGTCAATCGGCAACCACCAAGGGGCAGACTGAGAAAAAGAAAAGAGCCCAGATTAAATCTGATCCTACCATCTAACCATTCTCAATCTGAACTCTTGGCATGTCACCCATTTCACAGAGAAGTAAGGCAGAGTATTTTTGAGTTTGGATACACTTATGTTTGATGGCTCGATAGGGACAGCTGGTTCATTGTAAAGACATTTCTACACTGCTTGTAAGTACAGTGCAGGGGGCTGTTGATTTTAAAAAGAAAATTCAGGACTTAAAAGAATCCGTAATAAAATGCAGGCATCTCTTTTTCCAGTTCTGATGAATGAATAGCGTGAAATGCCTTTCTCTCTCCAAGTTCACCAACACTCTAGTGGGCATTACTACACACTCTGCAAAGAGTTCAAAGAAGTAATCACATTTCAAAAATTAAACTCTGTCAGGCTCAGTCATGCTCTTACTGCCATCATAAGAGCTTTCCTGTTGGTTTCAATGGGAACAGAATCAGACAGGGAAAAAGCCAAAATATTACACCAGTTGTTAGCCAGTGGTAACATTTAGCAGATGTAAATACCCATTGTGGCATGATAAACAAATAAGGTAACAAGGCCAGAAATTTAAGGGGAAAACTCCTCATTGAGGGATCCAGTTCCCTCCAAATCGCAGGGGTGTGAAGCCTAAACTTTCCAAACACTTGCAACCCCACTGGGCACCTGGCTAGGGAAAGAGCTGAAGTTAATGTCTCCTTTCTTTCCATGAGGCTGTGAGAATTAATGGTAGAGTTTTCAGGAATTGATCTGTTTGTGTTTATTCCACCATCCTGACATCACTCGGAGTTCTGAGTGGTCACAGCCCTCTTGTCACCATTATGAATCAACCCCTTAACATATTGTTCATGTCACTTTACACACCCCAAAGGGACTTTACCTCCAGTTTTTGGGTCACTTTTTTTTTCAGTTCTTCGGATACAAAATCCTCAAAGACAAAGCTCCAACCGAAGGCTTCTGCTTCTGTTTTATATTTCGTTTCTCTAACAAATTCCCTGGTATAAACATGTCAGACAGGTCTCTGGGTAGCAATTTCACAAGGCTAACACCAAAATATTCAATGATTCATGTGCACAATAAGTTGATAAAAGCAAATGCAATTTACAAGAGCCATTCACACCATGTATAGTCTTTTGAGTGCCAATATAGAAAGGATAAATTCAGAGATAAAACTGGCCCAAGTATTATTGGTCACATGGTACTGTTATATCGAGATCAACTAGTTTTAATATTTGAAAATAAAATCTATTGAGTTCATTTATGTTTATTAAAACAAACAAAATCAACCCCCCAAAAACCATACCTATTCACCTGTTAATAGAAGTGCCCATTCCTAAGCTGTGAGTGCACTTTGCAAAAATTCACATTGAATAGAAGTTGCACAGAACCACTTAAATCCACTGCTATCAGATCAGTTCCAAACTTTAATCACCCAGTGCACTAAATAACCCTGCCCAATCGGCATTCCATGTCTGGAAAGGATTCATCAGGATATCTGAACATCTTGCCAATGTGGGATAGTCTCTCCAGGACATTTACTAGAGTTTTGTACAGTCCTTACAAAATATATTGGAGGGAGCAATTGAGAATTAACAGGAGGGGAGAGAGACTCTAATGACTAGGTGGCCCAACTTCTCTGATTGTGAGTTATGAAGAGCAACATACTTCAGTAGGAAAATGGAACACTGAAGTTGAAGGATGAATACATAGCAGTTTCATAGCAGACGAACCTAAGTATTTAGAAATGCAGTACTAAATAGAACATGATGCTTTGGTATATTACCCAGGTAAAACTGCAAACAGCTGTAAAGAATGTTTGATAACTAACATATTGTAAATGCAAGTGAGTTTTTTGTTTATCATTTCTTCTCAATAGAATATTTGCCTTCTAGTTTGTTTGAAAAGGCATTTGAACTGAAAACTGCTAAAGTAAAATGATAACTTGCAGCTTCAGTGATCCACAAATTTACAGCAGGATTTCATAACAGTCCAGAACAAATTTCATTTGTGTTTGACAATTTTGAGATTCTCAGCCTTAAAAATTCAAATTTGTTTTCTTTCACAGAACAGGCATAGCCATGTACAGAACACATTCACATGCCACTCTCCAAATGTACCCTCACTTCGACCCAGCGGGATCAGCTCTAGGTATTGCAGAATTAGTTCAGTGTATCTACAGTTAGTCTTTGGCCTCTTTGCTGAGGCTGCAAACAAAGATGGCTTTGACATGGACAATGAACTTGACCTGAAATAAACTGAAGCCCTCCAAGCACTGACTTTTAGTTACTACCCCTCCCCTGACTCACCCACTCCCTGCAAACTGAGCAAATGCTAAGTGTGGGCCTTACCTGAAATCCGCACTGGTGACAGGATATTTGTCAATAGCAAAAGACTTCACTGTCACCTCCTGGAGAGGTGCTTCATTTTTACCATTGGGTGAACTTGTTCCCATTTGGAATGTCCCGCCAGGCAGCTGTACCATGTTGCCATCATCTCTGAAAGCTATGAGAGATGTTGTAATCCAGTATCACTATCACATTAATTAGTACCGATAAAACCTTGGTGTGCATGCATTCTTTGCTAGAGGTATGTCTTCATGCAGCAGGAGAGGGATAACAGAGGTTACTAACTTCATGTAACACCTGGCGTGTGCTTTATATCTTGAAAACCCTTTGCTGAGACTACACTGAGCTTATTCCTGGTGTTAACTCCCTTAAAACATCCCTGAGAAAATTTAGCCGATTCACTAGTTCTCTTTACTCTCTTAAGAGGAAAATAAGCATGTATTGTTATTCCCATTATATGACTGAAGCCACTGAGGAAGAGATGCTAAGTGACTCACTCTGGGTCACGCAGGTGGTCAGAGCAGCACAGCTAGAAATCCTTGTACACTATAGGACCACTACAGCTAAAGATATGGGGATTGGAGAGCCAGGCTCTCCGTCTGGGGATAGATGAACCACATAAAGGAATCAGACAGGCAGCACAAGACCCTTCAGCCCACATAATCTGGATCCACCTTACGGAAGTCTTGCACATGCATAAAGGCTTTGTAAAGAGGTATTAGTGTAAAAGAATCATTAAAGAACTGACATTGTAGAGGATTCACTGATGACAACTGCAGCTCAGACTGTTGCTTTAGATCAAACTCTGCACTGTATGATAGCAGTTTACACACAGAGACATCCCTGGGTGTTGCTTTGATTCTCTGGTCTCGCGTATCAGTTTTTGCATGCAGGATTTCAAGCCACCACGGGAATCGCCTCTGAAAATATTCTACACAGTCTATCCCTTGTCAGTTGTGTCAAGTGACTCTGGATTCACTAGAAACTCTGAAAGAAGTAGCCCCTCCCCAGAGGAGCAGAACTGGGTAAACACTGTGGGCATGTCTACGTGAGGGCAGGATTTTAAGTTGATTTTGAGCCTCCTAATTAGGAAACCTGACCATGCTCCTTGTGCTGGGCTCTTGTGGCCCCATTGCTCATCATTGCTTCAAATGGGAATGCACTGCACTTTGCGTAGTCACCCCACAGTACCCCTAGGCACTGCAGCTTGTGGGAAGGCGGTTGTCCTCCTTTGATGCAACATGCTCCCTTCCTTCTTCTCACAAACAGGAAAAGCTTTTTGTGTGATTTTTCTCTGCCCCCCAGCATGCATCGAGCCCACTCAGCTCTGCAGCACTATACTATCATAAACACTTCTCAACTTATTGTGTGGGATTTTCAGCAGCACAGCAGGATCCGCAACCCAGAAACCTGTGACGTTACTGAGGTCATCCTGCTAGAAGCCATCGAGCAAAATAATTCCTTCTTGATGCAGATTGTAATACTTAATCTGCAGTCTACAGAGTGCCATTTCTGGGCCTTGGAAACACAGACTGGTGGGACTGCATTGTGCTGACCAGGTGTGGTGATGCGCAGAGGCTGCACAACTTCCATATGCAAAAGGGTATTTTCCTCAAAGTTTGCAAAGAGCTCTGCCCAGCCTTGCAACATATGAATACTCACTTGAGATGGGCTCTTACAGTGGAGAAGCAAGTGGCCATCACTCTGTGGAAGCTAGCAACCCCAGACTGTTACTGGTCAGTTGCAAATCAATTTGGAGTTGGAAAACCCACTATATGAGTTGCAGTCCTGCAAGTGTGCAGGGCTCTAAACAGACTTACTGAGAAAGGTAGTGACTTTGGGAAATGCACAGGACATATTGGTTTGCTTCTGAGATTCTCTAACTGTGGGGAGCCATTGATGGGATACATCTCCCCCTGTTAGCTCCAGCCCACCTAGGCACCAAGTATATAAATCTCTAGGGGTACTCCTCTATGATCCCAAAGGACCTTGTGGATCACAAGGGGTGTCTGATAGACATTAATGTGAGCTGATCTGGGATGGTACGTGATGCACACATCCTTAGGAACTCAGGTTTGTTAAGGAAGATGCATGCAAGCATTTTCTTCCCTGACCAAAAAATAAGCACTGGGGTGTTTTGAAATGCCACTAGTGATCCTGCATATCCTTTGCCCTACACTGGACCCCTGGACACCAATAAGGAGTGTTTCAGTCATAGGCTCAGCAAGTGCAGAATGGTGGTGGAAGGTGCGTTTGGCAGTTTAAAGGAGACGCAGAAGAGCATACTCACTGGGCTTGACTGATGTGAGAAAAATATACCAACACTTACAAATGCTTGCCGTCTGCTCTGTAATTTGCGTGAAGCAAGCAGGAAAACGTTTCCTCAGAGCTGAGTGGCTTGGCTGCCAATTTTGAGGGGCTAGATGCAACCATTACAGTGCAAGCTCCCTAGGGCCGTAACTACAGCGGAGCCGACAGGGGACAGCCCTGGGCGGCCCGAAGTGGCTCAATAGAGCTGTGCTATTAAAGGGGCGGCTTTGTGGCGCCAACTCTGAGCGCCACCAGTGGGAAGGAGCGCATTCCAATTAGAACATGCCCAGGGTGGCAAAACGCCGCGTTACGGCTCTGAAGCTCACCGTGCATCAGGAAAGCACTGAAAGCACAGTTTTGTAATGAGCATCAATGATGTTTTTGTCTATCATCCTTGTGCACTCCCTCCCTACTCCCTATGCTCCTCACCACTCCCTTCCCCTTGTGTCGCCATAAAAACGTGGTAGCACAGCACCAAATGAACACATATTTTGAAAACAGGTTTCAATTTATTTTCTTACAGTTGTCTGCTATTGGGGGATGGATTGGGGGCAAGACAGGACTCAAATGGTTCATATCTTAAAGGGAACATCACTTGCCCGCAATGGTGCCAAGGTAATGATGTATTGGAACCTATCCCTCCTCCTCCTTGATCAGGGGTGGGGCAGGGCTGGTGACCACAACTTGAAGTGCAGTTTGCTGGGGCTCTAGGGGGAGCCTGTCCAAACGCTGCTCCTCTTGGAGCTGGACCAGGCGCCGCAGCGTGTCGGACTGATCCTGCATGATCCGCAGCATCTCCTGCTGCGTTTCCCAATCCTGGTCCCGTGCTGCTCTTCGGTCCTCCATGTCAAACTTTAATTTCTCAGACAGGGAAAGCCGCCATGCTCTGAGCTCTGTATCAGCTGCTGCATAGGCACGCATAAGCTCTGAAAACATGTCATCCCGGGACTTCCGTTTCCTCTTCCTAATCTGGTTAAGGTGGTCTGCAGGAGTGGATTGTCCCAAGGCTGATGAATCCCCTGTAACAAGCAAATTACACAGTTACTGTTGTTAGGTGAGCCAGTATACTGCAAAGCATGAAATAGTGTTACCAGAACTCCCCAAAGTTCTCAATTAAAGGTTTAAGTAACACATTCCAAACCCAACTGCTTGAACTACCTTTCATGCAATGGTAAGCTGGGGTCCCCAATCATCCCAGGAAACCCCCCTTAAAGAATTAGAACAGGAGCATGGTGATTCTCCACCAGGTGGGAGAGGGTCAGGGGAGGAGCAGCAGTAGGATGCCTCTGATTAACGGCCCTGGTTTTCCAGGAAAGAGAGAGCATGGTGCTTCCATGCTGCAGCAGGAGGCTGCCCCCCCAGCTACTAGCCATGGTATTCCAGGGCCATCCCCCAATGACCAACTGAGAAAGGACAGAAAATATTCTGCTGCCCTTTTTACTACTTCATTCCTGTAGGAAGAGGTGGGCAAAGAGGATTACATGAGACTCTGGGCCCTGAATGGGGTTGTAGAAAACAGGGAGTACAATAATCCAAAGGTTATTGGTGCAGCAGATGTTGCCATGCCCAAGAAGTACAATGCAAGGCAGGGGAAGAGAAGACTTTGTTTAATGACTTGTGCCATTTTCCTAGGTGACCATGCATGACATCAGTCTCCTGAGGGTCACACTGACTAAAAGGGAACAGCTGCTGCAAGCAGTGGGGGGCAGCCCTGACCCTTATGCCACCATGCTATGTGCTATGGTCATGCCTGCAGCTTTAATAGCAAAGTGGCATGGTAAAGTCTACTTCCATGCTGGGTAAATAAAGTAGCCCTCTCCAGAAGCCTTCTTGCAAGGATTCAGGAATACCTGTCTGACACTTTCTCAGACATATCCCAGGGCAATTGCTGGACTGGAGCATTCGCTCACCCACAAAGATTCTGTTCCAGTAATCATGCTTTGCTAAAGTTTTTTTTATCTACACATCCTCCTCCAAAAGGATCCCTCTTAAAAAACAGCTGAATCCAAGCTAACAAAATGAGCACAGGAGAAAGATTTGGTCCAAGCACTCACCAGACGTGCCTTCCCCTGCATCACGGTCACTGATGCTATCCTGAGGTGGGGCATGCTGCTCTGAGTTGGCAAACTGATCCTTGTCCTGAACAGTCGACACCCCGCTCTCCGGAACTCCATTTTCCTCATCCTCCAACTCCTCCTCATCCACAGAGTCATCATCATTTATCTTGGACTCCTCTGAGGTATCAATGTTGCGAGGCGGCATACTGGTGGTGTCACGACCAAGAATCAAATGAAGCTCATCATAATACCGGCACGTCTTCGGCGAGGATCCTGAACGACTGTTCGCCTCCCTAGTCCTCTGATATGCCTGTCGAAGCTCTTTGATTTTAATGCGGCATTGCTCTGTATCCCTGTTGTGGCTTCTCTCAATCATACCTTGCGAAATTTTTTCGTAAATGTCGCGATTCCTTTTGCTGGCTCGGAGCTGAGTGAGCACAGACTCCTCACCCCACAGGTTGATGAGATCTAAGACCTCCAGACGACTCCATGCTGGGGCACGTCTGCCGCGTTCAGATGCCATTACCTGCTCAGGTGAAAAGCAGTCCACACTGCCTAAGCAGCAAATGAAATTCAAAAGGTCCTGGGGCTGCAGGCAGGGGAGGAGCTATTTGCTGATGATGTGACCAAGGTGTAGCAAAGCAGAAACTGCAGAGCAGAGAGAACAGGGAATTCTGGGATAGATCTCAGAGGCCAGTACCATCAAATTACATAGCTCTCCGTCTACACTGAACTGAATTCAAACTATTAAATTTGACCAAAGTGCTACACCTCTGGCAGGGGTGGTGTTACATCAAACTACAGCAGCACTGACTTCAATTTTATAGCTGTGCATGTGGAGATGCGGGCAGAAGGTCGACATAAGTCACATTACGTTGACCTGCGCTCTTAGCGTGGACCAGCCCTGCATTAACATATTTAGAAACTATAATGCAAGCCTTCAGAAACAGAGAAAAAAAATACATCGGGGGAGGGAAGTTCCCAGCCATTCAGACCTGGGAAATTTGGCAAGGGTAGAGGCAGAAATGAAGGGAAGATGACTAGGAAAGGAATTCCCCTAACTTCTTCATCAACACAAGTCACTGAGAATTAGGTGCTAATCTGACTGCCCAGTCACTGGGCCACCCTATAAACATCCAGTCTAGAGCTGGACTTCAGGGGCAACCAGACTGAGGGCTCTATCTTAAGTCTGGGGTGGAGCTCACATCTGACTTTGCTGATCTTTTTACACTGCTCATTTCACTTATAGCTGTTGGAATACATTTAACAGTTTAACCCATATTTAAAGGAGAAGATAGACCCTTATTTTCAGGAAGTTAAGCATTCATTTTAAGGCAATACTTCAAGTCTCCCTTTTGGGAGAAGGAAGAATTTTACAGTTGGTGTGATCCACCCTTGAAATGAGTACCAGTTAATGCAGCCTGAGCACAGTGGAAAAAGCCCCTGTGTGGGGGAAGAGAGCACTTATAAAGCTCTGTTGCATCGAAAGACAAAACAGGTGCAAAAGGAAAAACATGCTTGCCTGGATACATGAACTCACCTTGCAAACTGTAGCTGCTCCCTAACACACAGGCGCCTAACAGCAGAGCCAACTGCACTCTTCCAGCAGAGGAACACAGTAGCATTGCGAAAAGGAGGAGACATGGAGGAGGTGCAGTGACCCAGAAGTACTGTGCACTTGGCAGAAATGCTTCCGGGCTCTGGGGCAAGAAGAGAGGCCAGTCAAATCTCTTCTCAGCACAAGTCCCCGCCTCCCTCCAGGGAAATGCAAGCAGGGAAATTGCAAAAGAGCAAGAGGATGTGTGTAAGCAGGAGGGTAGAGCAGCTGAGTACTTGGTACATGGAGTCAGTAAGTGAGACGTTGCATTAGGTCATATGTAAACCACAACCAAAATGCAGCCAGCGTAGGATTATCCCGGATGGTACATTAAAATTAGTGCACAAGGAGTGTTAAAAGAATAAAATTAAGTACCTTCCTTCTTCTGACTGAAGGGTTTTCAGTAGGATTGTAACCCCTAAGATCCCCTCTAATAATTTAAAGAAGTAAAATGGTGGGTTACTTACCAGTAACCGTCCTTTGAGATGGGCTGCTCGGTTGGAAACCTTTTGGCCTTAGCCTTTCAAAACAGGACTGGCGGCCACCGCCCCAGCCACCCTGTGGCTATATATGTGGCCACCGCCCCATCCCTCCTCAGTCCCTAAAAATCATCAAATCCAAGTAGCGGGGATGGTGAGAGGAATCTGAATGAATCCAAGCAGCCCATCTTGAAGAAGGACAGTTATTGGTAAGTAACCCACCATTCTTCGAGCGCTGCTCAGATACATTCAGTAATAGATGACTGCTAGCTGTGCTGATGGATGGTGGTCGGAGTTGGGTTCTTTTCTGCTTTCAGCACTGCACCCCTGTGGAGGAAAAACTTTTGTAAGCAAAACTTTTATAAAGGCAGCTTTAGGCCTGATAGGTTTTAAACTTTGGTCAAGAGAATATAGGGAAGGAAGTTTTTTTATGCACTGAAAGAAAAGATGCGAAGAAAAAGCAGATGTCTGGGAAACTAAATTGACTGTGGTTGAAACTGAATACTGAAGGTCATAAATCTGTAATAATGTAGACTTGAAAGAAAGAATGTGTTGGGAAACAAGCTGATTTGCTGTTACCTTGACCCAGCGGTTTCATAAATCTTTTTGTAGCCAAATAATATAGCCAATTAAGGTACCCAATTAATAAACAGATGTATCGTGTGCTAAGTGCCTATACTATCCAATAAATACTGCTGGAATTTGGCCTGTGATCAGAGTTCACTTGATCATTAGGAGACCACTTTGCTGTACCTATTGATTAATTGGCTCTCCTGCAGCTACAGAACAATAAACAAGTGTCTTGCTTTAACCCAATGAAACGAGTTATTAATTTTCAACACCTGTAATGGCCAGTGGTCCAGGCAAAGGGAAGCCAGTAGGTAGTACAGCCTAGCCTAAGTGGGGAAAAATAAAGGCCTACACCTCTCGAGTGCTCCTTGTCTATGATCAACAGGAGCAGCGGGTGGCCTGAAGTCACCTTATCATGGGAAAAAATGAAACCGCAGCCACCAGTTCAGGGATTGGTGAGGCACCTTCAAGTAGGGGACATCGGAGGCTGGTGATAAGCACCCGTCAAGGAAGTGCAGACAGGATACATCCCCTGGTCTTAGGCCTACAATGTGTACCTTAGCTGGTAATGGTGAAGCTAATGTGGGCCCTGGAGGAAAAACTCAGCCTACTAGCAAGCACATGGAGGCAGAAATGGAAGGGGAAGGGGAGAAGAAGAAAAACCCCATTACTTGTCTAGCCAAGGAAGAAAATCACAGGGAGGTATGGAGAAAATAAACAACCACCTGGTAAACGTAGTTCCTCGGTGGGCAACCCCAGGTGGCAGTTGGATGCAGAGAGTGCCCCTTCAGAGACCCGTGGGTAGATGTAATCACCAACAGGTGAAGGAGCAGGGAAAACATGAGGCCAAAAATGGTTGAATGAGCCACAGGGTAAGAGGTTGAACTACCACCTTAGAGCAAGAGCAGGAAGAAGATGTTAAAGGTATAGGTACATAAGGAAAAATGACCCCAGCTCTGTTTGATAGATGTTAGGGATAGGGATATAAGCACTGTGTTAGGGTGCACTCCCCCCCATCGCTAGGAGTGCAGCAGCTAGGGGGAGGGAATGGATGAGGGCAATAGTTGACCAAGGCCATAAAATTCCCTTGGAGCATATGACGTATGCCTCTCCAAGTAACAGTTGGCAGAGAGTGAACTGAGAATGTGAGCAAATATCTGGCTCTGGGTAGAAAGACTCTTGAAGAGAGTGGTATAGTATGGTGGGTGACTGGTTACTCCCTCCGTTAGGTACCCCAGAGTGAAAAGGAGGAGCACCCGAGGTTGACCCTGATGCTGAGGGTATGTTAGAGAAGGGAGATGTCACATATAAAGAAAGAGGGGAAAACAGGACCAGGGCCAGCTGACCACCACCGCCAGAACTGGACAGAACCAGGGAAAAGGAAATCCAGGTTGGGATACAGGAGACAGGGAAAACAGACCACTGAATGTAGTAGCACGCAGCTGGAATAAAAGAATTGCTGTCAATCTGCGGCTTTACTAGTGACCCTCTTGGAACCGGTGGGTGAAGAAAGTGACACTGGGTGTAAGACCCAGAAGCCCTCTGAACTGCTTGGTGGGTTCAGAGTGAATTGGGAGAGAGCCAACTTCATAGTTAGATGGAGATTCATTCCTACCTTAGGTGGAGAAGGCCACATAAGGAACTACCCAGGTCGAATTGTTGTTGACCCGATGGACTTATCAAGTGTCCTTGATTCTGCTCTCTCAGTGGTCAGGGCAGGGCTAGCTCGGGGGTGCATTCCTGGTCCCCTGGACAGGACCCTTGTGTAGACCCTTGTGCCACTTCCACCAATACACAGTGTTCTGGAGAAAAGGAGGGAAGAAGCCAATGATCTTGATGGCTCCAGACTATCCCAAACCACACTAGCGCTATGATTCTGCAGGACCTGTCTTGCACCTGGTGGTTTGGGGATTGAGCAGTTAACTGATCAAGGGAGACTTCACTCCAACAAGAGACATTGGCGTTTCCTCTTCTAGGTGGAGGGAAATTAGGGGAAAAACAAGCAGTTGCACTAGGGTGAGGCGTCTTTAAAGTATGTTAGCATGGAGGACCGGGAGCGGCCTGACCAGGGAAGGAGAGGTATAACTGTGCCAGAGGGTTTTCAACTGAGGGGGCCTCTACACAGGAGTATAGAAGAGCACATGTGCATGCAGGGAATTACCAGCTACGATGAACATCAGCTACCGGCTCTGCACTCAATGGGGAAGGGGTCCAAAGGCCACCGATTCAAATCCTGAGGGCAGGCATAACCAAGTTGACAGGGTCTCACAAACCTGAGGCGAAGAGCCCCAAATGACCTGGGGGAGGAGGGGAAAAGGGCATGGAGCCCACACCGTCAGTAGGCCGATTAGTAGAGGGTTTTGGGGTTTTTTTGGTTTCGAGGAGGCGGGAGTCACCAGAGGCACGAACAATGTCAGTGCCCAGGACTCATGAATTGCATACGGGAGGTAATATTCCCAAGAGGGGAAGAAAGTGCTGGCCTTCAAGTAAGTACAATGCAGGGAGCCTTCAGGCACCCCTCTTAACTTCAGGAGGGAGCACCTTCTAAGGAAAGGGGAAATATTAAGGATGGGAGTATTAGGGACCATTGGGAAATGGATCCCTGTTGGTCATTCGAGGCACCTGGAAGTGCAGAGTATTTGGTACTACAACCCCTCATGTATAGAACCCATCAAGTTGCCTAGTGATGGCATGTTCTGCTATGGGGAAGGGGAGGGCAAGCGGTCCCTGATTTCGAGGGTAGCTTCTTCCAAGGTAAATAAGAGGGCTACCCAGCTATCAATCCTTATAGGTCTTCGAAGGTAAACAAGGTATGGCACCGGCTAAAGGGGAGGGGGGGCATCCCTCACAGAAGAAGAATCCTTAGGGGATTCTGAGGGAAGCACTGGGTGATTCTTGTGGGAGGAGGGTAGTACCCTGACTTAGGATCTTGGCTCAGGGTCACCCTCCCATGCAGGGTGGGTGCACTTCTCTCTTGGTACTCGAAGTAGACCAAGTAATGTTCTTCTGAGATGGGGGGAAGTGGGAACCCTGATTTGATGTTAGGCTAGTCGGCCCACCAACTGAGGGAATGGGCGGTTTTGCAAAGTTCAAATTGTACCCGTAACCTTAAGAAGGGTGGAAGGTACCCACTGGAGCAAGCCTGAAGGGCACAGGGGAAGTGTTGACTGCCCCTTATGGGCTAGAGGGGCAGCTAGTAGGCCAGGAAGGCAATATGCCTAAGTATTTTACATACCCTTGGGGGTCCTGGGCACTGTGGAACATGGCATCCATTTTGGCTGTAAACAGAGGCCCATCTTCAAAGGGGAGGACAAGTGTGACCTGCTGGGAGGAGGGGGGCACCCTCACTTCCAGGAGCCAAGCCACCCGCCGCAGGGCTATGGCTGAGGCCATGCTGCGGGTCACAGTGTCCGCAGTGTCCCAGGCAGATAACAACAGGTCCTGGGACACTAGTCTGCTCTCTTCAAGAAAGGCGTCATAGTCCACCCTATTCTCCTGTGGGAGTAAATATCTGAACCTGTTCAGGGACTCCCACACATCCATGACATACCTGGCTACCAAGGCCTGATGATTGGCTACCCATAGCTGGAATGTAGAGGAGGAGTAAGCTTTCCACCCCAGCAGATCTAACTCCCTTGCATCCCTCAACGCTGGGAGAAGGTTGCAAGAATCCTGCCCCGGGGCTAGCACTGCTTCCACCACCTCTTGGGGTGATGCCAGGTGGGAGATGAGGAAAGGAAAGTCTCTTGCAGGGATCTGATGTTTATGGCCTGCCATCTCAAATATGGGGCAATGGACCCAGGGGTTTACCAATGTGACATGGCAAGGTCCCGTATGCTAGGGTGTAGGGCAGGGGTCTGAAACTCAAGTTACCACGAGGGCTGCATGAGGACTAGTAGAGGGCCAGACAAGGATTAGGATGGTAGCCCAAGGGCTGCACCACTGAAACCTTTCCATGCAATGATATTGCAAATATTGGCAACGATCATGTCACTGTGGGCTGCAGGAAATAGCTTTAGGGGCTGCATGCGGCCCACAGGCTGTGCGTTTGAGACCCCTGGTGTAGGGGAACTGCTATGGGTTCAGATGAAGTGAATGCTGGGCTGAACAAAGTGTCACTAGGCTCTGTGGGAGAATGAGCCTCCAACCCCACATGAGCACAAACATGGCGAAGGAGGTTGAAGTGTTCTGCGAGGTCCCCACTGTAGGAATGGGGCATGGGGTTCTGGGCTCTGTCCAGTGCTGGAGGACACGGGGCCAAGCTGGGCTGAACGGTACCAAGGGGACCCGTTGGGGTCTCCTGGGGAAACGATTCATGGGGTTGGTACCTAGAGGGTGTTGGTACCGAGGGCCATGGACAGGGCCATTTACTCAAGATACCTTCCTCTGGGCTTGGGGATCAAGAAGCCTCCCGGGACCGTGTGGGGTAACATGGTGCCGAGGGGAAGACTCAATGGTACCAGGGCCTTCTTGCATGGCTGGCTCTGGTGCCGGGGAACTCGGCACCGATATTGGTGATGGAGTCCGGTACCACTTTTGAGGTGACCAGGCTCCTGAAGTGAAGGCTGATTTACCCCTTTTCTTGGGGGGGTACTGGGGTGGGAGGCATTGGCAGGAAGAGGAGCACCTTTGCTGCCTCAAAAGCCTCCAGAGTGGTAGGGACCAGCACCAACTCCTGCCAGTCCCAAGGCGACCTCTGGGTGGGAGACCTAGAGCAGTGCCAACACTTTGGTACTGAAACTGGTACCACACTCATCTTTGTTTGCTCTCAAGGAGAGTGGCACCGCGAAGGTTGCAGTGCCAAGCTGGTACGCAGTGCTGAAGGAACCCCCAAAGCTTCAGGGGTAGGCTGCCACACTTGCTTCAAGGCAAATGCACAGCGCCCTTTGCTCTCCATCTTTAGTGGTCTGTGGTTTGGACCGACAGATAGAGCACTCGGTGACCAGATGGGCTTTGTTCAGAAACCAGAGGCACTTCTCGTAGGGGTTGTCCCACAGGAAGGCCTTGCGACAGGCAGCACAAGGTTTAAACCCTTGCAGATGGTGAGTAGGAGCGATTTTCCTGCTCTGAAGCTGCGCACTCGATGAGAGTAGCACTTTTCGGTGGAACGACGTCCAGGAAGAGGTTCTCCCAGTTGAGCGAATGGCTCATAAAAGAAGCAAAGACAGGCTGCTTGTGCGATCACAAGGAGTGGGCTGTTCTGATACCATCGCTGAGGGTGGAAAATGGAACTGAGGAGGGACAGGGCAGCGACCACATATATAGCCACAGGGTGGCTAGGGGGCAGTGGCCGCTAGCCCTGTTTTGACAGGCTAGGGCAAAAGTTTTCCAACCAATCGTGCGCTGTGGCATGGACATGCCTATTACTGGATGTATTCAAGCAGTGCTTGAATAGCAGCTTGTTGTTCTTACTGCCACCCCTTGGCCCCACAAGCAAGCCCCAAACCAACTTTTGGGAACTTGACAGCACTTTTCATGTGATCAGTTCTGTGGTTTCTATATAGGGCAGTGGTTATCAGACTTGGGATTGGGACCCAGTACTGGGGCATGACACTCCTTGCTGCCACTGCCAAAAGACTGGAATGTATTGCTCAAAGATGTAAGTATTGGGTTGAGGACATAAATGATTTTTTTCAACTAGGCCCTGAGGAAAAAAGTTTGCAAACCCCTGATCTAGAGCAGGCAGTTTGCCTGCTCTGCGTGGGTTTTCATTACAGCAATGGAATTTTCTTTTCTTTAAAAAGAGACAGTGGCACATAAGCGAAAAAACCCCATAAAGGTATGTGGAAATACAGATGGTGTAGGTCTTGGAACTATTTTTGCTCTCCTCCATCACACTTTGTATATTGCAGCTCTTTAAATGGGGAAAACAATAATGTATATTTATTCCATCAGGCAGAACCCTTGGTCTAATAAAGGCTCAGGAAGAAGCTATTTTATGTTGAGCCTGTCTATTGTGTCATTACATCCAACCATACACCATGTATCAGCCTACTTGAACAGGAAATATGTAAAACTAGGGATCCAGACTAACTGCATCTACCATTCAGATCCAATACAAACCCAAACAGCAATTATAATGTGTGGCAAATTACATCAAGTTATCTTAGTTTTCTGTCTTATTCACACCCTTTCCTACCAGGGAATCACACTAAATATTAATATAATACCCTCTAAATAGCCTGTTTGAGATTGTTGAGGAACAAGAAAGGCAACAGAAGCATGGACTCACAACTTTGAGTTAGCCACCTTCTTACTGAGGCATACAGACCTGGTCTATACTTAACCAGCAAATTCAATGACAGCCAGTGGGAATCATGCAAGCTGTGACTTGTTTAACGCCTATCGGTTTTTTACAGTGTACTCTGTGCACCATCTCCACTCTGCTGAGCCAAAGGGAACTGCATACCCATGAGGAAGGGCTGCCTTTTTTGGAGGTAGTTTTATTGGTTAGACTTCCAGATTGACTGAGCAGGTTTTCACTTTGCCTCCATCTACCTGGATAAAAAAAAGTTGATTGCTGCCATCAGTGAAGGTAGCAGTGGGCACAGCTTAGCATTTTGACACGTATCTGGGATTTTCTTACACTCCAATATAAAATGTTTGGAAGACCGTCATTAAGATCCTACCTACCCAAGTCAAGAGGTGGTAAAGTGTTTCAAGTTATAGATAACACAAGATTCATTTTTCTTCGAGCGTTGGTCAGATACATTCAGTAATAGGTGTGTCTGTGCTGCAGTGCACAAGTGGTTGGAAACCTTTTACTCTAGCCTATCAAAACCTCAATCTCTTCTGTTGGACCAAAACCTCCTTTGCTTTGCCAAGTACACAACCCCAAACTGCTAGGTACAGGACAAGTTTTATAGTACCAGTGTGGATTGGGATAGTCTGGAGCTGCTAAGATCTTTGGCTCCATCCTCCTAGTCCTCAGAAGGATGTTTGGGTATTAGAGGAAGTAGCACAAGGACCTTCAAAAGGGCCCCACCTAAGGGTGCAGGAATGCAGCTGTGAGCTAGCCCTGTTCCAAACACTGAAAGAGCAGAATCAGCAACACTTGTGAGTCAGCCAGGTTGCCCATAATTAGACCTGGGTAGTTCCTTAGGTAGCCCTCTCCTTCTGAGGTAGGAACAAATCCCCATCTAACTACAGATTTGACCCTTCCCCAACTCACTCCAAACCTATCTAAAGGTTCAGAGGGCTCCTTGGTCTTACAGCTGGTGCCACCTTAATCTCCCACTGTTTCCATGAGGGTCACTAGTGAGCTGCTGATTGACAGTGATCTTTTATCCTGGCTGTGTGTTACTACAGTCAGTGGCCCCATTTTTCCTACCTCCTGTTTTCCTTTGTGGGGTTTTCCATTCTCCTCGGTTCTGTCGTCCTGGTAGGAGTGGTCAAAAGGCCCTAGTCCCTTTTTCCCATCTTCCTTCTTTGGTAATACCTCCCATCCCTAATGTACCCTCAGCGCCAGGGTCACCCTTGGACGCTCCCCTTCTCGCTCCACGGTACCTAATGGAGGGAGTAACCGGTCTCCCACCAGACTCTACCACCCTTCAAGAGTCTTTCCACCCAGGGCCAGAGATTCACTCGCACTTCCAGCTCACTCTCCATCACACATTATGTGGCCAGACATATGCCTTATGTGTCAAGGGAATTTATGACCTTCATCAAGTCGCCTTTTCTTCTCCCTCCCCTAGTTGCTGTCCCCCTGGTGGTGGTGGTGGGGGGGGGGCACCCTACCACAGTGCCATACCCTTACCCCTACCCCCAACCCTTATCTAATGGAGCTGGGCTCCCTTTCCTACCTAGACCTTAAAGGTCTTCTCCCTGCTCTCACCCCAAGGTGGTAATTCAATCTCTTACCTTGTGGCACATTTGATCTTTTGCAGCCTTGGGTTCCCTTGCCCCTTCACCTGTTGATAACTATGTGTACCTATGGGCCTCTGAAGGGGTGCTCTCAGCACCCAATTGCCAACCCAGGTTGACAACTGAGGAATCGCGTTTACCAGGTGGTCGTTCATTGTTCCTGTACCTCCCTGTGATTTGCCTCTTCAGCCAGATCAGCAAGGAGTTTTCTCTCCTCCCTCTTCCCCTTGTTTTAGCCTTCATGTACTCACCCCTAGTAAGCCGTTTTCCTCTGGGGTCACATTAATTCCCCATCAACAGCTAAGGGACATAGTGTAAGCCTAAGGCCAGGAGACGTATCCGGTCCACATGCCTTGACAGATGCATACTACTGACCTCTGATGTTGGCACATGAAGCCACCTCACCAATCATGAATAGGTGGCTGCACTTTTATTTTTCCCATGATAAGGTAACTTTAGGCCACCTGCTTCTCCCGTTGATTGCAGACAGGGAGCACTCAGGAGGCATAGGCCTTTATTTTCCCCTCTTAGGCCAGACCATCGTACCTGATGGTCTCTCCCACATGAGCCACTTACCATTAACTGTCCTTCTTTGAGACAGGCTGCTCAGATTCATTCAGAACCCTCCCACCATCCCTGCTACTCCAAGTTGGCAACTTTTAGGGACTGAGGGATTGGACGGGGGTCACATATATAGCCATGGGGCGGCTAGGGGGCAGTGGCTGCCAACCTGGTTCTGGTCAGAAACCTTTTGTCCTAGCCTGTCAATCGTGCGCTGTGGCACAGACACACCTATTACTGAAATGAATAGAAGCAGCCCATCTCAAAAGGAGGACAGTTACTGGTAAGTAACCCACTGTTATAGGAGTATTTTGAACCTACTTTTACTGAGAGGTGTTGAGATTTTCTGCACAGGTAATATTTTTAAACCCTGCCCATGAGCTCTTCTGTATATAAGGATTACAAAGGTTTGCTTTGCAACAAGTCTCCAATGACTGATTCCTCATGTATTGATATAGGACTGTGCAGTTTTGAGTGCTTTACGACTCACTTTTTCCTTTGGAGGCTTTGTACTGTATTCCTTGTTTGCCCAAACAATGGTTTGGGACAGCTCAGTATGCAAGGACTGATCTGGCCCATGCCCATAATCAATCAGAAAAAAAAAAAAAATCTAACACTCAAAAGATGCACTAAGATATTAGAATGGAAAAATTCAAAAACATAGCTAGAGTTGAGGGAAAGTGAATTTTTTTGATCCCCTTACAACCAAAGGCACATGAGACTGAAGACAAAAGTTTTGTAATATGGAATATATAAGACACATGCAATTAAAATAAGAATCTACATTACCAGTGGAAGGTTCCAGTGGCCTGAGGAAAGCAAGAGAATCAAAACTAGAGTTATTCACCTTTGATGGAATCATAGCTGAGTCTGGTTCAAGGCTTGCCTGATCTATCAAGAGTTCCTGCCCATCCCTGTCCCTAAAGTCCTCAAGTGACTGCTAGAATGGATTCTGGCATTGGGGACTTCCCATCTGAGTTAACAGATTCTGCCAATAAAATCAAACACTGCAGAAACACACCAGGAAGTCTGTAGAGTATTTTAAAATATAACGGAGGATAGACAACTATTATACATTATTTTATGTTATATCTAAATATATAAAAATTCTAATTAATTAGAAGAATGCCAAAAAACATAACACGGCTTTCCACCTACAATCATCTACCACTTTACTAAGAGCGAGGTAACAGTAATTTTGTTTGTAGATAGGGAAACTGATAAATATGGTGTCATGAGTTCTTAACTATGCTGCTGATCTATGACAAAGAATCCAAGTCCAACTCTCACCTAGTCCAGCATCCCACATGTTAAAACATCCTGTCTCCAAGACAATTAAACATTCTTCACAAATCCTGTGGAGACTTTCCATCCCAGCAAATCTTGAAAACCATAAATAGTTTGACGCAGTCCAATCTGCAGATGCATGTGAGCACAGAAAGTCATTCACGCCTGGGGTAGTCTAGCAATGCCCAGAATGGTAGTATTCAAAAGAGTAAATTCTAAGAAAATGACATCTTCTCCCAGTGGACAATAGCACTGAACTGTCCTGCAACATCAGCCATCTCAACCAATACAGAAGTTAATTAACAGACACCATTACAAGAAAAACACAGAGCAGAACTGTTTATTAGGTAAAAAGACTGCAATTTTAGTTGTACATTTCAGTGCAATTAAGAAAAAATAAATAACTGATTTAGAACCTAGTATTTGAGTAGGTGATAATATTTGAGAGTGGGCATGTTTACTCCAAAGAGACAGTTACATCTGTTACTGTGAAAATCCAATGGAGAAGTTAACACATTGAGCTAGATTTCATTTTTAAATTACATCATAGGGGCATCTTTCCACTCAAAAGGAACCACCACAGAAAGAGGGTAGATTCAATTCAGCCTTTGAGAGACGACATTCCAGCTCGCATAATTTCATCAACCAAAAGAATGTTGCTAGCAATCACCGTGCTAGAAAGAAGAACACATGGTAAAAACCGTGCTATTACACTACAATTCATTCAAACAAGAGTACCAAGTGCATCTCCTTGCCGCTCTCCTCCACCCCAAATCTGTAGGTTGATTCCACATTCACTAACTTGTCAAGTCTTGTTTCTCTAGTGAGTATGGATTTAAAAAGACATCAAAACCATTTATTTTTACATAACTATTGCACTCACTTTTGTTCTTTTATTTCTACACTGTAAATTTAGATTCCAAATCATTCCATCAAATCTGGCCAGAAGCAACAGAAACTTATCCAGTTTAAAATTATAAAAAAAGTCTATATATATATATATATATATATATATTTACCATGAATGAAGTAGTTGTTTTTTGACATTATAATTATCCCAAATTCCTGCTGCTGCTGCTACCATTGGTTCACCTGGAAATGCAAAATAAATCCTTCTATGAAAAGGACACATTTTAGCATTTATTAATGTAGTTCAAAATCTTTTCTTATCATCAGTAAGAAATCATAAGGGACTAACATGTCTTTTCCAAACATCAAGGCCTGCTGCTGCCACCAAAAGTCAGTGTCTCCCTACTTATCACTAAACACTGACCTTCATCTTTGTGCACGTTACAAAGAAAAATTTGTATTTTGTAAATGAGTCAGCCTCCAAAATGGGGAAGAGTAGTTCATTAAGTCAGTTCATTAATTCCCCTGCATAAAGCTACACAGAAGTTAAATATTCTTCTACTCACCTAAAAGAAGCTACTGACTGAAAAACTGCCAGAATGTCTTACAATAATTTTGCTCTTTCTGAAAGATCTTCAGAAGCTATAAAATATGAAGCATCCACTGTATCTTTAAAAATCCTGTTTCCGTCAACAGAAAAAAAACCACCACATTGCTGGCTCAAAAATTAAATTAACCTCAATTGTCTGAGCAACAGATTAGTTTCTTACCAGTGTTGAGATCAACTCCAATAAGCTGTCCTGATTCTGCATATTCAGCCTGAACCTTCACTAGTGTTTCCTGAGGGTCATAGCCAGAGTTTTGAGCAAGAACCTTAGAGAAATAAGAACATGTGTGTGTTAAACTTAAAGCTGTGAAACCATCTACAGAAAGTGTATCAACAACTGTTAATCTCCTCCATAGCTCTAAACAGTTGACATAATTCAGGCAAAAATTAAGCTATACATGCTTGCTTTCAGTTCAAGATGTTTGTTACTCACTTCTGTCTTCTGACAATAGACTCTTCAATGAAGCAGACAATAAGACAGTTACAGATTGCTGCTGAAAAATTACTGTTTTAAGCAGAAGAACCATTATACCTTAGGAATAATGAGTAGAGCATCAGCAAAAGCTTGTACTCCAAACTGGGCTCTTCCTTTTACACTGGGCTTATGTTTAACAAGAGCATCTGCTACTGCCACTTCGAACGCACCGGCTCCTGCAACTACACATCCTATAAGAAAGAAGACAGAGCACTGGTTTTCAAACGACGGATTGGGATTCAGTACGGGGTCACAGACCCTCCAGTACTAGGTCGTGGCACCCCCTACTGCTGCGGTCACAAGAATGGAATGCATTGCTCAAAGATGTAATTGTTGGGTCATGGGCATAAATGATTACAGCCACAATAGACAATTAAGCCTACATCAAGTCAGGAAGCACCCGTGGAGGCAAAAGGGTCGAGTTAAGACTATCTAATCACTGTGAGTGCCAACTGCAGTGAAGAGCACCATGTATTTTGGGGTGGAGAGTAAGTAAAGCCGGTATGATTTGTACTGTATTCACTAAAAAAATACTGAGACATAGTAATAATGATTTTTTTTTTTTTTTTTAAACTAAAAAAGTATTAGTGCCTGACCTGCTATCTAAAGTACTGACAGCAGTTGTGTTTTAGGCCAAATGGAGACACTTCAGGAAGTTCGCAAGGTTTAGTTCAAGAAGACAACAGAACCAATAACTTTCTACACAATCAGAAATTGGTATTACATGAAGAAGATTAAATAAACCACAAGGTCCACACAAAGTTTTTATGTAAGCAGTTGGCATTTCTTATGGGTCATTTTTAAACATCAAGAGCCACCTTTGTTATAAAGAGACTTTTTAAAAAAATGTTATAAATACATTATTTCCACTGATAAGAAATGCTAGTCTAATGACAGCTTCAAACTGAGAACGCAGAGTAATAACATCTATTCCTGGACAGCAAGCCTTTCCCTGGCCTTGTCTATGCTTGCTGTAACACATACAGTGCACACAGAGCTGTGAAAATAGGCTGTGTCCACACCGCATTATGTAGCGACACATGGCTGTGAAAAGCAGTGGCAGCAGAAGTGGCAGCAGCCAAGGGCTGTAAGTCTTTCACTGCAGCAGGGAAAACCTGACAATGGTTTTCTCCACTTGCTAGAGTCTTTCACTGGTGCAGGACAATAGTGGGACACTACAAGGCAGATGTGGGAGACGTTGCTTGGGCACGGAGAAATGATGTAGTGTTTATGCCCTAGGATTCTGGGATATCTCTACTCTGCTCACCCAAGCAGTGCCTCACTATCGACATTACTATTTATACTCCTTCTAGCTGAACGTGCACTGTCCGTATGCTACATGCTGCTGCAAATACAGACATACGCCTTGCAAGTATGGTTATGTGTTTTTTAGTCTTTCCACTCCCAAAAGCGGAATTCAACTAGATCTAAAATTTTAATAATTTTCTCCATAATCAGAAAGTTTTCAGGAACTTTACCTGCACCAGTTAACTTATTGTTGACATTACAAAATAGTTATTCTCTTTGTTGGAGAAAGGTGACAAAATGAATAGCATCATGTTGGTTAACATGTAACTGAAATTACAATAACTGATCAAATGTATGTACCCACATTAAAAACAGCAAGACACTGGGATCACTTCGAGTAGAAGTGTGCTTTAGCACAGTATCTGACTGAATAAATTACTAACAAAAGCTAACAATGTAGCCATGCCACTTGACAGAGGCACAGGTATGACGTGCCCTCATAAGACCTTTGCAATAACCCTAGAGACTTACCATCCTCAATTGCGTTTTTGACAGCACGTAGCCCATCTCTTACTGCATCCTTGATTTGTGTAAGTGTATGTTTATTTGGACCTCTGATCAACAGGGTAACAGAACGAGGATTGACACATTTCTCAATGAAGGTAAACTTCTCTTCACCCTATAAGCCAATAACAGCAAGCCTCTAATGTCACTTTTTTTGTTTAACACAAACTCCGTCACAACAAAAATATCCATGTAAATCATGAAATGAAAAATATTTAACAGTGCATCTGAGTATTTTAAGACTTATGAGCAAAAGATAATTAACAGCTTTGGACTGTTCAGGAGGGGAGGCGAGATATTAACTCTCAGAAGCTATGTCTTCCCTATTACAATTCAATTTTAACTACAGAACAAGTTTATTTCATGCTTCTCTTAAACTTCAAGGTTTTCTTTATTCCCAACAAATTCTAGCTGCAGCATCAACATCATGGCAAATGTTTACACAACAAATAGCTACAAGGACAAAAAGTGCCAGCAGCTTTTTATGAGACTTCCATTACGCTTTATAAGTTCTAAATGAACTCTTACTGGTGCCTAAAATGGAGACCAAGATCTCTGTGGTTAGAAGCAACAGAATCAACAAAAGTCTGAACTGAAATGAGTGCTGTAGACACCAGATAGGAGCCAGAAGAATATCTAATTCAGTCTCAGTTACAAGCTGAAGGTCTTACACACCAGTATATACTCATAGACAAGACCGGCATGTCCCAAACAGTCAGGAGTGAGGTCATCCACAGAGTTCATAGCCACGCCACCACAAGCAAGGGTCAATCTGAAAAAAGGGTGTATATAACATTTAAAGCAAGTTACATTTAAAAAAACAAAACAAAACACAAAACATCAAATTTGAGAGTGAAAATAAACTAGAGGTGCTTAGCTGCCCAAACAATCCTGTTTGATGCTTTTTTCACCATAACACAAATTGTTAACACACACAGGCTGGTCTCATTATTTGTGAATTTATTTAAAGATATTAATTATTGTTCATTCACGAGATTTATTTCCCAAAGCCCAAGTTTAAAAACAACTGAAGCCTCTTCTATGCCACAGAGTTGAAAACTTATTGCTGAGTACATAGTGCAGACTAGCAGTTTTCATCTTATGTTTGGAGTCACCACAGTTTATACTGAACTGATATACTTCTTACACCAATAAAAACGATGTGCTTGAGATGTTGGGATATTTTACCTTACTTTTAAAATGAACAAAATACACAATAGCTTAAGAATGGGTAAAGTAAAAATAGGGAACAGAAAAATCACTACTCCTGATCCAGGAACTAACCTCTCCATGTTCCTTCTTTTTGCTCTGCGCAGAGCTACTATTCCTTCTTTTGCAAGTGCATCCAAGGAAAATGGGTCAATTCCCTATGAACAAAGTGGGACATGCACATTAGGAAAACTAAAAATAGTTGAGTCCAGCACTAAGGACCAAATTCCACCTTTGGAATCATTTAATTTGTACTTAAGTAAGTGGGAGGCTTGCACATGTGTCTGAAGTCCCTGTTGCGCAAGCCTCATTAAGGCTTGCGTGAAGAAGCCTATGCAGTTAACTGAATAACACAGCATCAGGCCAGCCAATAAACAGGGATTTTTAGGTAATTCTTCTAGTTACCTTACATTCCCATTTATCTCACCTTCTGATTGATCACAATGAATCCTTTATCTGAATCACCACAGACTTTCTTTTTCAAATCTATTATTTTTTTCACTCTGTCTTCAATGAATTTTCTTTCAGCTTTTACTAACTTCTCTCTCTCTTCTGCACTCTTATAAAAGAATCCTGAGCTCACTTCTCTGAAAAGAAAAAAAAAAATTGTTCAGCATAACTACTACTGCTCTGTAATGTTAAAATAAGAAATACTTAAAATCAGAAAAGGATTTAACTTGCGTCTGTTAAGACATCCATTTACTAAAATTATTGCATGTCACTTCAAAACATACTGTCCTTCTGAACCCATGTCAAGCAAAAAGGATTCCTCCCAATGCAGAAGTAAAGCACTGAACTAATTCTACCACAACTATAATCAAGGGAACTAAGAAATATACTTGGGTGTTCACTGTGCAATGTGAGACACACTAGAGGTATAGCAGAGATTACCTGTCATTCCATGAGCCAAGACAAGGGACTATTATTATGTTAATATATCCACAGTCCAGCCCATCTAATAAGCCAAATCACCGCCACCTTTGCCAACTTCACTATTTTAGAGCAAAACATTTGACTTCATTTCCTTTTACACAGCCAGGCCTAGGTTTTTGTCTTTATTTAAATAAAAGGATCTTCTAGAATATTTATTATTCTTAATACTCTTTAAAAAGTTAATTAGACTTGTGTAAATATTAATGCACGTTTACCACAGTCAGGTATGTTTCTTCCTTGGTCTAACCGATGACTACTTACGTTTTTTCATATTCTAGTGATACATTGCATGTAAGGATGTAAGCATCCTCCACTCTTTTCTTCATGTCTGGATGACGAGCACCATGGTCCAAAACAAGTCCTCTAATCAGCCTGTAAAAGGCCAATAAGATGACCTATAAGAAATCCTTTATACAGAGGGCAGGAAACTTCTGTTTTCCTGAAATGCAGTCATGGAATTCATACCATAGTTGATTAGATATACCCAGTGGACTATTAGACTAAGAATTATTTGGATCATGTATCCTACTTACATAGACATGCATAATACAAAGCACATCATTAGTAATAAGTGAAAGAAGGAAATATAATCTAGCACAGTGTCTGACTGCATTAGCTACTGAAGAAGCCAAGGCAGAATTCGTCCATGCCACTAAAATTAACATATCTAGGCAATTTTATTTCCACTGGAAGTGGACTTGCATTGCAAGAGACACGAGATAGTTAAAAATAACAAGATACTGTTTGAAAGTAGTCTTTAGATGTATAACATTTATATACAGCATAAATATCCAATGTAAACTTTATACTCAAATGCGTAGTGATAATGATATTTAGAAAAGGGATCAGAAAAATGATCAGATTCTCCAGCACAGAGGGAAATGGACTAAGACTCTCTCGTGTCCAGACCTTCCTGTCCAGTATGAAGATCAGCACTAACAGGGATTACAGAAAAAAAGGCTGTTTTTCTGTTTATTTTATGTTCTAATTTTGACAATACTTAGCTATTAGATGCACAGTTTCTCCCAATGTAGTCAGTTTGCTCTTTTTAAATTAGAACAGGGAACAAGAAAAACAAAAGATTGCAATTGTAAACTGACAAAATTGGCAAAGGAATTCAGAAGTAGCATACCACCTAAAGCTATCTTTAACTGTTTGAAAGCAATTAAGTTTCAAGCTATGATTAACTTTAAAGTACAGAATACATTACCAACATTTTATAACTACCTACGTTGTTTCAGTTTCTGATTTGTGTTTCATCTCCATAATCTCAACCATGTAGAGGTCAATAGGCTCATCGGGTTTTCTAATTGCCAAAACAGCATCTACTACGGCCTGGAATACAAATGCAACCCATCAGAACACCACATTCTACAGAAAAGATAACAACTATTCTCCCACCATCTCCCCCCACCCCCAAACAGTTACAGAACAAGCTGAACACCTGGAGTTTTGTGCATGAAAGGACAGAAAATGAAGAGAGACGATACAAGCACACTTGCCTCAGTTAAGATATCAGCAAGTTCTGCATGAACTTTAGTACGCAGAGATGTTCTGGCAACATCCACAAGTGTCTCCCTGTCCATCTCCTTGGTTACTTTGACTTGCTCCAAAACCTCAAGGGCCTTCTCCTTTGCAGCTTCAAATCCTTCTGTGACTATTCTAGGGTGCAAGCCCTAATTTTTTAAAAGAAGTTAAGAAACAATAATGAGTGAACATTTTTTTTCCAACCCTCGAGACTATCTACAAGTTTTAGTACTGTAGTACTTGAAACGCTAAAGATCTGTAATGTCACTTCTAAACTACAGATACAGCAAACACCAATAAGTTTGGTGACCTAAGAATGAATGAAATTAGAATTTTCATACTATTAGAGAGAAAAAAAAATGTACTGTCCTTCTGAATACATGTAAAGGAAAAGCACTCCTTTTAATGCAGAGGAAAAGTACAGATTATTCTAGCACAGAGTTATAGCCAAGGGAACTACAAAGCACACTTGGGTGTTCACTGTGCAACATAAATGAATAAAGGTATCAACCTAACTTTTCCTGGCATATACCCTGCCAACAGTAATACCTTACTGTAGAAAGGGCCTCCTGGGCTCACACCCTTAGTAGACAAGAGCATTAACTCCAAATAGAAATAAGTCAAAAACAAATGGCATATACAAGGTCCTACATATCAGGGGTCTCAAACTCAAATCACCATCAGGGCTGCATGAAGACTAGCCTGTTAGCCTGAGGGCCGCATCACTGAAACCTCTTCAAAGAATGATATTGCAAAAATTGGTAACAATAGTGTCGCTACAGGCCACAGGGAATAGCTTCAGGGGCCACATGTGGCCCATGGGCCATGTGTTTGGGACCTCTATCCCACATCCATCATAGGTGGTTTCAACCTGCAATAAACACAACCCAGATACTTAAACATCCTTATGTTTTAGTTTTCACCCAATGTAATGAAATTTATAGACTACTACTAATTAAGCGTCTCAAAAATGAGGACATTCTGGAAGAGCGTGATACCTTAACTTTTTTCATGAACATGAAACATTAACTGCAACAAAGATGAACACTGTCAAAGAAAAATGTTCACTCATTTTCTTATCAAAGTGAAAAATTCATACGTACCTCTGAAATATAGAGATCTGCCTGTTTCAGCAGCTCTCCGATGATCAGAACATTTGAAGTGGTACCATCTCCAGTGATGTCATCCTGCGCTGTTGCTACTTTTGCTATCAAGGAGGCTGTTGGGTGTTGTATTTGCTACACAAAAAGACAACAAAAAAGCTGGCTGAATTGTTATGGGAATAAGCATCCAAACCAGTTTAACAATTACATCTGGTCAGTGCTCACTTTTCATAGCCCACAGTGCAGCCCCACGATTTTGCTTTTAATCATTGTTAAATGACACCATCTAGTTCAACGAAACAAATAAGGAGTCTGGTGGCACTTTTAAAGACAAAGTGCCACCAGACTTCTTGTTGGTTCTGCTGAACTAAATTAATACTGCGCCCCCTTTGGAACTTATCATCTAATACAGTTGTTCCCAACCTGTGGTCTGCAGACCCAGGCTGGGAGCTGGGGCTGGATGCTGCCAGGGTAGGGTTACCAGATACCAAAGCACGGAAAGGAGGACAGGAAAGTACAAAAAGGCAGACATTGAAGAACACATGGAGAAAATGTAGTATTAATGTAATATTCTTCTGTTTTTAATGGGCCCTGGAATGCTTCCCCCTAAAAACAGGGTGTTCTGGGGCATTCCAGCATACTTTAACCCCTATAAGTCCTCCTTTTGCCTGACATCTGGTAACCCTATGCTGGGGTCAATGGAGACCCCAGTTTCTGGCGGGCAGGAAGCTTCCCCCAGGCAGCAAGGTTTTAAAACTCCTGCATCCAGAGCATGCTCAGATCATGCTCAGGAGAGTAGCCTGGGAGGAGGCCAGGTGCACCAGCTCTAGCCAGGTAAGGGGAACACCATAAGAGGCCCTGGGGAGAGATAGGAGGGAGCCTGAGAGGGGGACGGTGGGGGGGGGGCGCTATTCAGGGGAAGGGGCACAGACAGGGAGGCTCCCTGGGATGGCAGGGGCCAGATCCCACTGGCAGAGGCCTCCTCGGGACAGTGGCAGCTGCACTCTGCCCTGCAGCGGCCATGCTGCTCAGATAAAAATGCAGCCAAAGGAGCTGCAGATTTTTTGTTTTTTAAATAAAAAGGGGCCCCCAGACTGGAAAACACTGGGAGCCACTGATCTAGTGCAACAAACAGGGAGTCCTGTGGCACTTAAGACAAACACCTTTATTTATTACATGAGCTCTTGAGGGAGAAAATCCCACTTCATCAGATGCATCTTCAAAGCCACCAGACCTTTTTCTCCCACGAAAGCTCATGCAATGGATAAGTTTTTTAGTCTAAATACCACAGACTCCTGATTTGTTTTGTTGAACTAGACGAACATGACCACCCTTGTGGAACAAGGCATCCAGTGAAAGCCTATTTAAAGACCCAGCTACCCTGGCCTCGGGTTTACCCGCCATTTGCCTCAAGGAGCCCTGCATGAGAAGCCCCATTCATTCCCCATCACCGCCCCCCGAGACCAAGCCAGGCCGCTGGGCCGGGAGGACGGGGCGCGCTCACCATCTCGTGAAGCAACACGTTGCCATCTTTGGTCAGCTTGATCTCCCCAGCACCAGACACCAGCCTGCAAGAGGTACGGCGAAGCCGATCAGCGCCTGCGCAGACGCCCCCAGGCTCCTCCCCGCGCGCGCCGGGGCCACGCACGTGCGTCGCCACGGCCAGGCAGCGCTGGGCTCTGGGCTCTTCCAGGCGCCCGCCGCGCGCTTTGTCTCGCGCCCCCACCCCCAACGCGGTGACGAAACCCTGGAAGCAACCGCCGCTCCCCGCCGCGTGCGCGCGGCCGCCGCTGCAGCGCCACCCCGCGGGCAACGGCTCCCGCCACAGGCG
The DNA here is from genome assembly GCA_007922195.1 of Podocnemis expansa. Taxonomy (NCBI): domain Eukaryota; kingdom Metazoa; phylum Chordata; order Testudines; family Podocnemididae; genus Podocnemis; species Podocnemis expansa. Next base: position 16,980,991 of record ML681971.1, on the reverse strand, counting down.
CCGTCTCGCGCGCACGGCCTCAGCCCCCTCCGCCGCCCCCCGCCTCACATCTTCATGGTGCCTTTGGGGCCCAGGTTGGTCCTCAGCACGTCCTGCAGGCCGCGGGCCGCGCTGATGTTCACGGCCAGCGCCGCCTGCGCGCGGGCCACCTCCGCCTTCGGGTTGAGCGCCTTCACCGCCGCCATCTCCGCTGCCAGGCCGGGAAGGGAAAGAGAGAGCGAGCCTGGGCGGAGAGAAAGGAGAGCCGGCGCGGCGCACCGCCACCCCTCCCTTCTAGAACTCTCCGCCGCGCGCGGCCCGCCCACCCGCCTCCCATTGGCTAGGCCGAGCCGGCTGCGCTGCCTTGTCATTCATTCGCAGGGCCCGCCTACCGGCTCGTCGCTGGAATCCGTTGATACGCAGGTCACGTGCGGATGGCAGCATGAATATGCATCAGTGCTCATTAATATGCAAAATGATACTAACGCACAGCTCTTCTAATAATGGGGCACGGGCCTGGGGGAGGTGACCTCTGTGCACTTAATTCCTTGGACTGCTAGGGTCTGTGAGCTGTGGCAGGCCACTTGACCATCTGTAAACCAAGTGAGGAGTCCTAGGTCACTTTTAAAGACTAACACATTTATTCACTGCAGGGTGGGAGTCTTTCCCACGTAAGCCCATGCAAGAAATAAATATGTTGGTCTTTAAAAGTGCCCCAGGGCTCCTTGTTTGTTAAGTTGGACTAGATTAAGACGGCTGCCCCTCTGGAACTAACCCCTTGTGCCTCTCTTCCTGACAGGTTGTAGGGAGAAGAGAGGTGCCGTGGAGTAACATGGCTCTTTGAAACAGCAGGCTAGAAGGCCCCTAGAACAATGGTTCGCAATCTGTGGTCTGTGAGGGTCCTGTAGGTGGTTCATGGGTGGAAAAAGATAATGCGCTTCACGAAAATCCTTGGGTAATAACATTCTGTGAATTTAAATAGTGGTGCTTTTGCGTGACATCAGTGTGCATCGATGCTTTTTGCACATTCAGTGGTTAGAACATGGTCCGCAAATGCTTTTGATGACAATATAATGGTCCACATAAAGGTAGAGGTTGGGAACCGCTGCCCTAGAAGAAGTGAGGTGGTTATGAGATACAGAGATGCCTTCCTTGTGATTGTTGATGCCACACTGTCAACGGTGTCTCTGCCTGGAATGAGGCTAGCTACTGGCCAGATGGTGGCCCAACCGCTGTGTCCATACAGGGAAGTAAACAAGCACTCTACCCTCTTTGGTCTTCACTGGAATGTATGTGAAGAGGCACCTTCTGCAGCACCTTATGCTACCTCTCCAACCTGCTGGCATTTCAGAGAGGTGTAAACCATGCCAGTTAGAGGGGTGATACGGGGTGCGTCTGTCCAGCCCTTGCAACAGTGAGGGAGCTTTGAGGCAGAGGATGGCTTTGCAACACAATTAGGTCTCCAGTCCAATTGTGGGGCAGCACGTAGTGAAGGCTTGTGGCAGAGTTATGACTGAGGCCCAGATGGGATCCCTCATGTTTTACCCTTAGAGCAGGGGTCCCCAACCTTTGTAAGACTGGGGACCCCTGAGGAAGAAAAAAAAACTTTCAGGAACCCCTGCGTACTGCTGCACCAGAATCTGGCCCTTGGGGGGGTCAGAATGTGGCCTGCAACACTCTCCTGCTGGGGAGCCGGGTCCCCCCCCGCAGAGGACCATGGCCATGGCAGCCCCCGCTGTCTGGCAGGGGAATGGGGCTGCAGGGAGCTCCCGGGCAAGGACAGTGAGCCATTCCCGCATGCTGCAGCCACCGCAGCCCCATTCTCCTGCCGGTTGTGAACTACTGCCTTAGAGGAAGTGATTGTAGTAGTATGCTGAAGGGATAGTGTTTACTGCAGAGAGAGCAGGATAAGGAAATTGGGAGACATAGACAGGCTAGGTATGGAAGCTCAAGAGTGTCTATGCAGAAGGAAAATGATAACTGGCTTTGGTTGGGTTACTGACCGTTTGGTTGGTTTTTATGCAGTTGGTGCGTGAGCTTCAATGGGAAATATATCAGCATGCTTGAACCCCTTTGGTTTTGCTAAACTACTCGAAGGTTATTCTAATGAAGAATCCCAAATAAAGAACATCAGGTAGGTTTTCTTTGTTACAGTCAACCTTTTTTTTTTTTAAATTCTAAAATTCAGGAAATTTAATTTGGTATCTCAAAATGTACTGTTAGAAGTATCCCTTGGAATTCTAATTCTAATTGTCTATGCTGTGTCCAGCTACCAGCCCTAAGAAAGACAGCACAGATAGCTTTTGGGGTCTCAATTCTCATACATCCTGCAGAGACTCCCAACTCCTGAATTGTCCCCAGATCTCTGCCATCTCCCCCCATGACCAAAGGATTCCACAGTCCAGTTCTCACCCCCAAACATTCTGAAATACACCTTTGATTAACAGCCATTAGTAGGCCTATCATCTGTCCATAGCATGCAACCAGCTAAGAAAGAGCAATGTAGCCTCTCTCTCACATACACATGTACACTTGCACAACTGTGCATACCCCTCCCCATCCTTTGTGTTATACAAATTCAGGGTCTATAATCTTTTCCTGTGATGCTCAATGCAAAGAGGACACACTTATTGACAACGCAGATACAAAGAGGTCTCTGTCTATATGAATCCAGGTAATGGCTGAAGCCATCTGTAAGACATTCTGGTTTGGCCCTTCTCCAGCCCTGGTGCCTGTGGTGTTTGAACACACAGGAGCTGTTTCAGGGTTGATTAATGCAGGAAAAAAATGAAGTAATTTTTGTTTTAGTTGCTTTGACATAGTTTATCAGAAAGAAAAGCCTGCTTCAAAAGAAAATGTATATTCCTCAGTTAGGTCATTAGCTACATTTCTTACTAAATGGATTTTTGTAAGGCGCCTCAAGGAGGATTTTTGTAAGGCGCCTCACATTGACTTTCAAGGGTACTGTGGTGCCTAACTCAAGTAGGCCTCAATGAAAACCACAGCTAAAAGTCTCTGTGCTACTTCCCTTGACCAGATGTTTGAGGCCTGCTGTTTCAGAGAGTGCAGAACAACTCTTTTTTTATTGTTGCTTTTGCATATTTAGGGCAGTTTAGCTCATATTTTGCAGCAGTTTTTCAGGGATCTGTGGAAACCCATTCTTGGTTAATAGATGATTTTCATTTCAGTTGTTGAATGGCTGTGCATTTAATTTTTAATGTACAATAAAAATATAGGGGCAGATACCTGCTGGTGTAATTTGTCCATGGAAGTCAATAGTGCTGTGACAATTTATATCAGCTGAAGAACATCTCTGTGATGTTTAACTGGATGAAAACCTGTCTGCTAAACCCAGCTAAATCTGCTGAAACCAAATGGAAGATATTTCCAAATGAATAATACAGTAAGAATTCTGTTGGCCAAATTATCTAGTCCTTACACAGGCAAAATACCCATGGGGGGGGTCTGGGTAGGAACTATTTTTTCTCATCTTTATCTGGTTCAATTGGTCCAGCATTAGTCTGTGATTACCTCATATTAAAATAAACTATTTTTAAGCCTGTTTAAGAAACAGTGTCCTAACAAGGATAACATTAATAAACAGGACCACATTAGACACTGAATTACATCAGCGTCACTCCATCAGGAGTCATGGCATAGGAGTACTCTGACACACAGATGCTCATATTGATTATTTAACTGTTGTTAACTTTTGAACCAACAAGGATGATGTAGAAGGAAGCACTGATAAAGCTTGTGATTTTAACTAATCCCACATAAATGGAAGGAATAAGGCTGCTAGAATTGCAAAAGAGCTGATGCCAAAAATGTGACTGGTGCACTGAATGGCTCTTGGCTATCTTTTCATAAGGATGCTAGTCACAAGACTGCCCATCAGAAGTGAATAAATGAAGCAATATCAACTACAACAGCTTTCTGCCTTTGAATCAAATAACCAACTTAAATCCTGAAAGTATCAGTTGGTTGCCTGAAGCTCCCCAACTACTTGTCCCAAGGAGAGAGAGTTGAAAATTTTCCGATAGAACGTTTTTCCACTGGAAAGTGTCAGTTTATCCAAACTGAAATATTTTGGTAGGTTTGTCCTGCAGAAGGTCTGGCACAATTGGCCGGGTTCCGACACAGCTACACCAGTTTATATCAACTGAGGATCTGTCCCGAAATCTCCAAAGGCAGTTCAAAATTCCTTCCTCTATTTCCACATTCACATGTAATATGTATTATGAGACCTCAACACGGGCCTGTGAAACCCTTTTTAAAGCAAGTTAATCTGAACTGTGCTTGAACCAGCCAAGCTAATTTAGTTAAAGACTGTAAAGGAACCACCCAGCTCACCCCAGAGGTGCTGCCATCCAGCCCCAACCCCAGCCAGCCAACAGACTGGGTGAGCTCACCTATGGGAACTTGGGGCGAGACGGCAACCCCGTTGAGGCGATAAGGTGACTCCTTTGTTTGCTGCTATTGTGTGGTTCTCATCTGTGTATGTTGTTTGTCTGTCTGTCGTGTCATAGGCCAGTCTTCTTGTGGTTTCACCACCCTTGGGTGACACAGGCAGTTCTAGTGTAACTGTCCCTCCAACTGCAGGGTGCCCAGAATCGAGCAGTTGGTGATGCTGTGTGGCGGAATTTATGTCTCCATTCCTTCACGGTGAAAACACCTCTATCTCTTTGAACTCTACATAGATCTTTTGGTGTATTAGCAGTAGCCTAGAATTCCCCTTTCCAGGTTGGGGAATTGCTCCTGCCCTTTCCAGGTTGGGTGGGCTAGGCTAGATCTGTTCTGTCTTAGGTCTAGAATTCCCCTTTCCAGGTGGGAGAATTGTTCCTGCCCTTTCCAGCTTGGGTAGGCTAGGCTGAATCTGAGGCACCCTAGGATTCCCCTTTCCAGGTTGGGGAATTGCTCCTGTTCTTTCCAGGTTGAGTAGGCTAGGCTGGGCCAGGGAGACAGAACTAGACCCGTTGGACAGGTCAGGAAGGAAATAGACCTGTTGGACAGGTCAGATCTGTTGGACAGATCAGGAAAGGGACGTCCACCTAGGGTGACAATGGGACAGGATCAGTCCATCCCGGAAAACAGTCCCCTAGGAAAAGTTCTGGTAAATTGGAATCAGCTCGCGGGCACTAGGGTTTTAAAGAAACAGAAATTGATCAATCTTTGTCAGAAAAACTGGCCAGGTTTACACCCATAAGGATCCAAATATACAATGGCCCCAGTTAGGAAGTTTGGATTTGGACAAATTGAGGTACCTCAGGAAAATCCTTGAGATTTTCCACCCTAAACAACTGGGTTACTGTATGTGTGGGTAGACATGCAGGACTTGGAAGCCCGGCAGGAAAAATTGGCAATGACAGCCTGCCTCCTTTCCAGATGGGTTATTGCCTTCGGTACCTTTTAACCTTAGAGTTTTCTTTTCCACAAATCACTTTCTTCTTCTCCTCTTCCCCCTCCTCTGTCACTGTCTCTTTTGTTAGGTAAAGCCACAGTTGGAATGGTGCTGTTAACTTGTATCCTAAACAGGGTTAATTGGTGGCTTTTCACCTTACTCCTCCTTTGCAGTTTTGGTTTGCCAAAATTTGAATGAAGAAAACACTTTGCACATACTTTAAATGTAAAAAGGTGTTGTGGAAGGTAAAGTATTTGTTTCTATGCAGTCATCCTAAACAAGAATGGGCCTTTTTGTCAAGAAAATGGTCTGTAAATCGTAACTAGAGCACTTAAATGTAAATAATTTGATTGAAATCACCCCCCAAAAATTGTTTGTATACAGCTGCAATTGTGTAGATCTGTAAGGTTTTAAAACATAATTTTAAAAGGGATAGCCGTGTTAGTCTAGTCCAGTGAAAAAACAACAAGCAGTTGTGTGGCACTTTAAGACTAACAGATTTATTTTTTGCATGAGCTTTCGTGGGAGAAGATCCCACTTCCTCAG
>ML681971.1:16901809-16945065 GCA_007922195.1 Podocnemis expansa | reverse complement strand
GAGGGAAGGAGTTGGTGCCAGGTGCATCCAAAGTAAGTGAGTGCTGTGTCTTTTTCCCTACAAGTGATTTGTTTGTGTCTTTTTCCCTACAGGTGATTGCTGTTAGTTGTGGGACTGTGCTTGTGTGATTGGGTGGGGGCTGTTTGCACCATTGTTCCCTGATCACCTTTAAGCACTAGCTTCTAGCAGCTTTGTGAGTGGCCTACCCCTGTGTGACTAGCAAGGGGCAAGGGCTGACCTAGGCAGAGAAGGCTTTTAAAAGCCACCGCTTGAGCAACAAGGGAGAGCTTATGAACAGTAGAGTTTGGTGAGGCCAAGATGGTGAAGAGGAGCTGTACTGCTGGTGCCAGTGCCCCTGCTGTTTCCTTTGCCTCTGTTTGTAGCTAGACAGACTGTCTGTCCATGGATATTTCCACCCAGACCCTGGTGTGGAATTGCAGGGAGTGTGGCCTTCATTTTCCTGCCACTGATTATCAGGCTAGGGAGATGAGCCTATGTGATAGGTGCCTTCTGGTGGCATCTCTTCAGAAACAGGTAGGAGAGTTACAGGAGGAGGTGTCATGACTCAAGGGTATCTATGCCCTGGAAAAGTTCCTTGACAGTGTCCATGATGAGACCTGCAAGGAGGAGGTCCCTATCTCAGTGCCGAGGGCTACTGCCACAGCTCTGGAAATGGATGGGATGCCTATGGCAGAGGAAGAACACTGGCAGCTGGTCACCTCTGGCAGTAGACAGTGCTCCACACCTGCTCACATCCCACCCTCCATTGTGGTGAGGAACCGTTATGCGGTGCTGGACACACTGAAGGAGGTAGAGGAGATGCCATCCGTCCCAAAGGCTGGGCAGATCACAGCCACCTCACCTAAGAGGAAACGTAGGGTTGTGGTGATTGGGGACTCACTCTTGAGAGGAACGGAGGCACCCATCTGTCGCCCTGACAAGGCCTCTAGAGAGGTATGCTGCCTGCCAGGTGCCCGTATCAGAGATGTAATGGAGAGATTGTCTAAAATCATCCGGCCCTCAGACTACTACCCCATGCTTCTTATCCATGTGGGTACCAACGATACTGCGAGAGGTGATCCTCAGCAGATCAAAGGTGACTTCAGGGCTCTGGGAGAGAAGGTGAAGGAGTTTGGAGCACAGGTGGTGTTCTCATCAATCCTTCCAGTCAAGGCTAGAGGCCTGAGGAGAGACAGATGCATCCTAGAGGTGAATGCCTGGCTGCGAAGATGGTGTGGTCAGGAAGGATTTGGTTTCCTTGACCATGGAAATTTTTAGAGAGTGTTGCGGACAACTTTGTAGTACAAATGCTAGAGGAACCAACTAGGGACCTTGCACCGCTCGACCTGCTGCTCACAAACAGGGAAGAATTGATCAGGGAGGTAGAGGTAAATGGCAAGCTAGGCAGTAGTGACCATGATATGGTTGAGTTCAGGATGCTGATTAAAGGGAGGAAGGAAAGAAGCAAAACAAAAACCCTGGACTTCAAAAAAGCAGATTTTGGCTCCCTCAGGGAGCTAATGGGCAGGATCCCTTGGGAAGCTAATCTGAAGGGGAAAGGAGTCCAAGAGAGTTGGTTATATTTTAAAGAAACCCTGCTAAGGGCACAGGAAGTTGCCATTCCAATTAGGAGAAAGAACAAACATGTGAGGCAGCCAGAATGGCTCAGGAGAGAACTCTGCTCTGAGCTTAAACATAAAAAAGGAAGCTTACAGGAAGTGGAAGCTTGCTCAGATGACCAAGGAGGCATATAAAAATATTGCTAGGGACTGCAGGGATAAAATCAGAAAGGCCAAAAGACAAATGGAGTTGTGGCTAGCGAGGGATGTAAAGGACAACAAGAAGGGGTTCTACAAGTATGTTAATAATAAGAAGAGGATCAGGGATGGTGTAGGCCCCTTGCTGAATAGGGCAGGCATCCTTGTGACAGAGGATGAGGAAAAAGCTGAAGTGCTCAATGCATTTTTTGCTTCAGTTTTCACAGGCAGGGTCAGCTCCCAGCCCACTACCATGGGTGTGGCAGATGGGAGAGAAGAAGACAGGCCCTTGGTGACGGAAGGTCAGGTTAGGGACTGTTTAAAGAAGCTGGATGTGCACAAGTCCATGGGGCCGGACGAACTGCATCCAAGAGTGCTAAGGGAATTGGCCGATAAGATAGCAGCACCGCTGGCCATTATCTTTCAAAACTCATGGAGAACAAGGGAGGTGCCAGAGGATTGGAAAAAAGCAACTGTAGTGCCTATTTTCAAGAAAGGGAAAAAGGAGGATCCAGGGAATTACAGACCAGTCAGCCTCACCTCAATCCCTGGAAAAATTATGGAGCAGATTCTCAAAGAATCCATCCTCAAATACTTATAGGAAAATAAAGTGATCAGGAATAGTCAGCGTGGATTTACCAAGGATAAATCATGCCTGACCAATCTCATTTCCTTCTATGACCAGATGATTGGTTTTCTGGATGCAGGAAGAACCGTTGATATGATATACCTTGATTTTAACAAGGCTTTTGATACAGTTTCCCACAGCATTCTCATTGGTAAATTAAGAAAGTATGGGTTGGATAGGTGGACTATAAGGTGGATAGAAAACTGGCTAGATCAATGGTTTCAGCGTGTAGGAATCAATGTCTAGCTGGCAACCAGTAACGAGTGGTGTGCCCCAGGGGTCGGTCCTGGGGCTGGTTCTGTTCAACATTTTCATCAATGATCTGGATGATGGAATAGACTGCACTCTCAGTAAGTTTGCAGATGACACCAAGCTGGGGGGACCAGTAGACAACGTTGGAGGGCAAGGACAGGATTCAGGGAGACCTAGATAAATTGGAACAGTGGGCCAATAGAAATCTTATGAAGTTCAATAAGGGCTAGTGTAAAATCTTGCATGTGGGACGGAAAAACCCTATGCACTGCTACAGGCTGGGGAACATTTCAGCTAAGTAGCAGCAGTGTAGAAAAGGACCTGGGGGTCATGGTGGATGGGAAGCTGGATATGAGTCAGCAGTGTGCTCTTGCTGCCAAAAAGGCCAATGGCATACTGGGCTGCATCAAAAGAAGTATTACCAGCAGATCAAGGGATGTGATCATTCCCCTCTATTCTGCACTGGTGAGGCCACATCTAGAATACTGTGTTCAGTTTTGGACTCCCCACTACAAAAAGGACAGGGACATGCTAGAGAGAGTTCAGAGGAGGGCAACCAAAATGATTAAAGGGCTGGAGCACAAGCCCTATGAGGAAAGATTGAAAGCATTAGGCTTATTTAGTCTGCAGAAGAGAAGATTGAGGGGGGATTTGATAGCAACCTTCAACTACTTGAAGGGATGCTCCAAAGAAGATGGAGCTTGACTGTTCTCAGTAATAACAGAGGACAGAACGAGGAGCAATGGTCTCAAGTTGCGGTTAGGGAGGTCGGGGCTGGATATTAGAAAAAAAACTTTTTTACTAGGAGAGTGGTGAAGCCTTGGAATGAGCTGCTGAGGGAGGTGGTGAAATCTCCATCTTTGGAGGTGTTTAAGGCCTGGCTGGACAAAACCATGACTGGGATGGTTTGGTGGGAGTGGTCCTGCCTCTGGCAGGGGGTTGGACTAGATGACCTATGAGGTCCCTTCCAACTCTATGATTCTATGACTGTAAAGTGATGCTTGAGCTGAATGGTTACTTTGTAATTGTTTTTGGACTGGGACTGTAAATTTTGGGACTAATTTGGGGTTGCTTCTGTTGGAAGAACAGGCATAATAATAAGGTTCCAGGGACATCCCTGTTTTGTTTTAGAAATGTAGCAGGTAGTAGTAATGATAATTTGCCTTCCCTTTTTAGGGTCCTTAAAATATTGCGCTGCAAATAATGTATTTGTAGAATTAGCTCACATGAGTTTAAATAGCACTTGTTTCTGTGTAGCCCTTGCCTTAACAGTAAAAGAATAGTATTTGCTACTGAAGGCAGAATATGGGTGCCAGGAATTTGCAGGAATATATTGCTTTCATCTCACTCATAATTCAAATCATATCGAATTGTGCTTAAAGGATTTATGGGCTCTGCAAACATGACTAAGCTGGTCTGAGAACAGTAGAGGTGGGTTACAAATTAACGTGTTTCTTTCTCGGCAAAAGTGCATGCCAACCCTGAGTTAAATACACTAAAGGTCCTGTGTGAAGATAGATCGACCAGTGAGCTTTTGCTCTTGGTCGAAAAGGCGGGGGAGTTGTAAAGGAATTTTAAAGATGGAGTAAGTTTGGTCTGGAAGTTCTGTGTCCGAGGCTCTGTGTTTGCTTAGACAAGTTTATTAAGGCATAAGTCAGGAGAGCTAGGGGTTTAGATCGATAAGAAGGTAGACTGTTTCTATAGATACAAGAGGGAATCCACAAAGTTTGATTATAAGACAGTCCCTCCTGTCTGGACCCTGATGGGAAGCTATCACCCTAGTCTGGTAAACAGGTTGGCAGGGGCTAAGTAGCTGAGGGGTCACAGGAGTCTGGCCACTCTCATTGGTCAAGGACAGTAATTGTTATCCAAATAAGCTGTAAACAACAACAGAGGTGGGCTAACTATATGCTGACTATTAAGTATAATCTAATTACGTAATCCACATATTAAAAGTAGTAATACCATGTATGGATTTTAAGCATGATGTAACTTGTTGTATTATGCATGAACTTGTTGCATTATGTATATTGTATTTTGCATGTTAGAAGGTATATGTGACCAGTAACCCCTATACTGGGGGTTCTTGCTCAGAGAGGTTAGCTTCTCTTTGCTGCCCTCTGATGCAATTCCTTTTATTATTCAACTGTATAATAAACTTTGAACCACACCTCGTTCTCTGCCTATTGGAGTCTCGGCTGGGAACGGGTCTGCTTCATTGGGAGGGCTCTGGTGTGCCTTTTTCTGAAGTAGAGGGCCAGAGTTAGATTTTCCCCTACAAAACCCAGTGGAGAAGGGGCTACATTAATCTTCAAACAGGTTAGTACTTTTTTTTACATATCTTTATTACCATGTATCTCTCAATTCAAGTGAGAAAGGAGATATTCCTCAGGTCCTTGCTGCACAATTTAAGGTGCCAGATCCCCAGCTGCTGTAGGTCTTCTTAGTTACACTAATCTAGGGCACAGAGTGACACATAACATAGGCAAACTCTCCAGCTCCCTTTGCACTGCTCTCTCTGCCGGTATATCTTTTGCCAACCAGGGAGCGGGCAGGGCTGGTTTATAGGAGCTCCTCCTTCAAAGGGGGCAGGGTTGCACCTCTCTCCTCTTTTCTAAGCTTGTCAGCAAACAGCTCAACACCTCTAGGTTCATCCAAGTAAGGATTTAAAAAAAAAAAAAAAAATCCACACAGCCAAACTTACTCAGCAGATTATAAAGAGCTATTCTGAAAATGCAGCTTTCTTCGTGATCAGTCCGTGCCTTGTATAAATGCGAGCAAAGGTCCCAGCTGATCATTTATTTTTCTGCACAGCAAGAAGGTTTGCAGCAGCAGCAGCAGCCACGGGCAGTACAATACTGTAAGTCACCAGGAGTTTTTTTTCTTTCTCTTCCAAAGGGGATGTCTCTCTGAAAGCTCATCTCCATCTTGCTCCCACTTTGTTTTCTAGCACAGACAGTGTGTGAAGGACTTAGTTTTCAGAACCTCTGGGTCTTTGTTGTTGGTTTGATTGTGTTCTTACACAAGGTGCAGTGATAGTGTGGTGCCGGTTTTGCAACAGGAGCATAAACGAATGATGCAATCCTATAGAGGGGAGTCATCATCACTTTGCCGGGGCTACTGGCAGGACTGGAGGGGTGCTATGTTTATGGCTGGATCATTCAGTCTCCTTTGCCTTTTCCTCATCTCTTTCAAAACAATGTTTAAAAAATGCAACCCTATGTACTGCTCCCAAATGTCAGCCAACAGTTGATTCAAAATGCACATGTTTACTGATGTTGCTTCCCTTAAAAGCTGAACTGATAATCAACAAGTTGAAGCAGGCTCAGTTATACTAGAGCCCAGATCTTCTAGTCCTTGTGCACCAAAAACCCCCAAGGACCCACAAGAACTATATTATTATTTATTATTATTATTATTATTATTATTATTGCTTTTAATGTTATTACTACTAATAATACTTTGCTCCAATATAGCACTTTTCATCTCAAGAGTTTAAAGCACTTTTCTAACATTGTGAATGGAGGCTCACAACAATCTTTTAAGGTAGGTATTTGTATTCCCATTTTACAGATATGAAAATTGATGCTCAGATTAAGTAATTGCCTCAGGTAAAATGTAGCCCAATTTAGCACCAGTTGAAGCGTTGTAAGACACTCTTTAACTTCAGTGGGAGTTGGCTCAAGTCCCATCGTAAATGGATAGCTGAGACTAGACCCCCTTGTTCCTCATTCTCATTTCCCTTTAATATACTAGAAACAATTTACTACAACTAAGAGTTAAGTTTATTCCATATCAGTGAAACAAACCAGGGTTCATTTATGCCAAGTGAATATAGTAACTTATTAGGTTTGATTCTGTTCTATATACATGGGTATAAAACTGGAATAAACCTTTTGAAGTAATTGAAATTAAGCAGAATAACATTAGGGTTAAATCAGTACGAGATGGAACTCAGGCTTCTTGTGCTGTTAATTATCGTTGATAAGATGCTTACAGTCTCACTAAAAAGGAAGGTGGATGGGAGAGTGGGAAACACCAGATTTTATTTGTGATGTGCAGCTCAACCCTAATGAGCTGTTGAAAGAGGTGGTTTTGATAACTATTTCATTAAGGTTGAGTTGATCTTTTTTATAGCAATAACTGTAAATGCCACAAGAGTGACAATGTGACTGACGATAGGTAGCACTTCTGAAAAGTGATGTGATAACAAGTGAAAAGAGAGTAGGATGTTGATTTTTTTTTTTCAGAGCTTGCTAGGCAAATCAATGTCTAGTTACACCAGGCTGGAAATAAACACAGCCAGAAAAAATCACGTGACTGCTAAACATTTCATTTGTCTTCCTGAAGTATTGTTTATCAGAGGTCTTGTTTTTCAGAGTATACAAAACATTCTTCCTCAAAGAAAACTGGAAATAAAATAACTGCTAGTCCCAATCCACTGACTCTACCATCACTTCTAGATTATGGAACATAAATTACTTATAAACTGAGGATTTGCCAGTGCTTCTTCCCAATGTCCTGTCAACCCTAGATGGTTGTATAAAGATCCTTTTTTTCCTTTCCTTGTCACTGCTTTGTTTCCTTTTTGCCATTGCTCTTTCCTTTCCCCCAGCTGTTCTCCTTTGCTGTTCCTTCTAAGTCTCTGAAACTTTACTCTCTTCAATTAAATCTTGTCTGATCTCTCCTTTCCCCTTGGCTTCTCCTCTTTCCCGTTTTCTTCTTTCACCTTTTGTCCTCCTTTCTCCATTCACTTCTCAGACATGCATGATTACTTGCTGCTTGGATACCTTTCTAAAATGGAAGTAACAGAAGCAGAAGTCTAGCCTTCCTTCCAGAAGTCAAATACTAGAAAGAGGCAGGTTTTCCAATTTGATTTATCTGTATCTTCCATATGGTGATAGTTACTACAACTAAGATCAGTTAGGTCTAATTGTTTTCTGTCTGTATTCCACAAAAGTCACTGCATCTATGCTAGTTGAGTCTCTTTACTCAGATCAATTGATCTTTGAAAGCATTAGATCAGGCCTTGACAAATATATGTTTCTGTTCACAAGTTTTAGTAGCCTGTTGCCTAGCTCCATTGCAGAAATGTAATGGAGGCATGCCCTCTGGTGACCAAAAGTAAAATTATTGGTGCCTAGTTGTGAGCCAGTTTTGTCCATCTCTGCCTTCGATGATTACTCTGATGGTCCAGGAGGTTATGTAAAGCCAGGAACATAATTCCTCATTTCCTCTCCTGAAAGTGTGACAATTTTCAGTTCTCCTTCACTCCTTTTTGAGATCATGTATGTCTGTGCAATGTCCAGATCTTCATGCTCATCTGTTTCGAAGTAACAGTTGCTTGTGAATAATCGAGCAACTCCTTCCTCATGCGGACATTCATGTCTCCAGAAAGCATGGCGTAAAAATTCTTTCAAAGGAAGCACTGCATGTCATAAAGAAAAACAAGTGTTTGGTTTCAGCAGTGGCTTCACAACTGGCATCTATGTGTATCATTGCCCTGTTTAAAGTGTGCCTTACTGCACAAACACATTGCATCAAAGTCACATGACATTTATGTCATGATGCCCCAATAATGATCCATGTGTATGCAAAGTTATACTGTTGCACTGTGAGAACATGATGATGTACTCCTATTGTTTGGTGATACAACATTCCCATACAGTGAGGCAGTGCCAGCCCTAGAATATATTTCATGATATGCCTCCTCAGAATCTGATCTACAGGGATGGGCAACAGCCCCAATCAGTTCTCCCATCTTCAAAGTGTCTGACAAGCTGGGATTTTTCTCCCATGAAAGCTCATGCAATAAATAAATTTGTTAGTCTTTAAGTGCCACAGAACTCCTTGGGTTTTTAGCCCCATCATGGGTGGCAACTGAGTTCTACCACTCTATGGGGTCACTGCTTCCTGTTTGCTCCCTTTCCAGGACATTCCTTGCAGTGAGGTAGCCATTGCTGCTCTCTTGATGGATCAGGATATAAGAGGGAGAGAAAAAGAACAATTACTGATGGAGTTTATAATTTTCTGCAGACTGTAAAGATATTAACAGCATGCTATCCCAAAAATGTCAGAACATGCTCTTTTAAATTCCATTGCACAATCATGTCACATCACATTGTTTTCCAACTCTGCCCCGAAGTCAAAGCACTCCTCCCCCTTGGTCTGGCCACCTATTCCAGTAACAGCACGACTAGGTAGCTATAAAGTCAATTTCAAGTTAAGACCAATGCAATGTAAACTTGGAATTTCAGTCACACACCCACACGTCCACTGAGAACCTTTAGTTTTGTACCAACCTTTACTTACTGAAGAAAGGTTTACACTTTATATCTGTGTTGCAGCACTAAGTTTCTTTTGCATGCCATGATCATGTAATATTATGTGTTCTCAATCCAATGATGTAAGTGGTGCATCACAGAAAAGTACATGATGCTGTCCCTATTTCCAAGAGCATATAGGCTAAGTGTGTGGGGATAGACTGAAGTTTTTCTCCCACGAAAGCTCATGCAAAAAATAAATCTGTTAGTCTTTAAGTGCTATATGACTTTTTTTTTTTTTTTTTTGTTAATTTTTAAACTATCCCGGGGGGGGGGGGGGGGGAGGAGTGTGTAGCTTGCAATACTTCAGACTTGGAGTCCAGTCCTTGCTTCCCTGAGCTCCATGGAGATGTAGGCTGCACCAGAGTTGGCATAGTTTACTTGGCAGTTTGCTGCAAGTGATCTTGGCACCGATTACTCACCCTCCATACTGGCTCAGTTGTGCTTTCTGGCTCATTGTGGAGGCTGAGCCCCATCACAGCGGTCCTGCTGCAGCTGCTCTCCCTCTACTCTTCTACTCCACCTGTGGTACAGGTAAGTGCAGGGAGATAAGGGGCACCTTAACGCCCTACGTGTCCCTGCAGGAGTGCCCACCAAAATCCCAAATAAGGTTCTTGTGGCATGTGCTACACAAACCCTAAAACAGAGAGGCTATATGTTCACAAGGGCCTTAGTACACGGTAGTTTTGTTTAAGACAGCAGACCCTCAAAGATAGGAACAGCAGAGTTACAAACCATGTGTAATTGGAAGTAAGCAATCAGGTGGTGGGGGGGAGGTAAAAAGGAAATACCTGTACACTAGTGGCTATATTACCCTCTTAAACATGCAGAAGAGAAGTAGCCTGGGGTCTGTGCTGTTTCCTGTAAGCCACCCTGTCACCCCACCCCAATAGGCAGGAGATGCTGTTTTCAATACCACCCTGTCAGGAGGGTCAGTCCCAGCCTGAGGAAGAAGCTTCTAGGGGCAGCTACTGATCAGCTGATGTTGCGGCTAAAATCTGGACTGGAACCGTTGTGGAGGAGCTGCGCTCTGGAGGAGTTGAAAGGGCCACTGCCTGTGTACAGATATGACCCAAGGTTTGCTCTCCTGGATCCTGCCAACTCCTCTCAGAGTGCAAGGGGCAGTGAGGGGCACTAGCGATGGCCTAGCAGCAACCCCTTGTTGCATGCTGCCTTTGGAAGCTGGCAAGCCATGCGCAGAGCACAGCAAGCCCTGAGGAGAGGTGGCTGAATGCTCAGGCTTGTGGTGTCACAGGTGTGGGGCAGGCCCTCCCCAGTTCAGCCCAAAGGCAAGAAACAGGAATAGGGCAGGGAGCTGGTTGCAAGCTGAACGAGACTGCTAGGTGTCACCTTTAAAGAGATCTTTCCCAGCCTCTGCCAGGAGGGGCTGACTGCAGAGCACTCCACCACAGCATTTTATTCAGTTACAGCTAACTGCCTTTCCTCCCTCCCCACATATTTGTATCTTTAAGCTTCTCCTGTAGCTGTTTTTTTGCCAGCTTAATCTCTATGTCTGCCTCTCATGGCGCAGTTTCATCTCCCATGGATGTGTTCCTTCTAAATACAGATGAGCATTTACAAACCAGTGGGAACCATGTGCTCTGCAAGTAGTTACGGGGTGTCCTATCATTAAATTATACACAAATACAAAAGAGGCAAACAAATCTGCATAGTTTAGTGTGATGAAAAGAAAATATAAAGCTGTGTGGTGTGATACCAGATGGCAAAGCACTTTCTCTTCACCCAGAAAGAGCAGGGAAGATTCAGGTTAATTACAGGCATGACAGAAAGTATAGATGATTAGAACAAACCAAAAACCAGCCAAACAAAAACATCTGGAGTACCAGCCAGGTAGAAAGTTGTAGCTCTGAGTATTGTTCCCAATATAGATGGCTAAATATGGAATTACACATTGGATTTGCCTATAAAGAGAAAAAGCACAGGATGATTAGTAGCAGGGAAATATTCTCATGTCTTTTAATGCCCGACTCGACTGTAAATCCTGTGTTTCCACCAAATTAACTGTGCTCAACACAGCCTAGTGACCAGATATAATGGAAAGGGAAAGCTATTGGCATTCAGCAGTAATTACATGCTTTGACTGTCCAACTGAGTGCCACTTTCAACTTCTAAGTTTTAAACATAGTCAGTGTTCAGTTTGTAATGGAAGAGGGGCCAGGGCTCAAGAGTTCTTTTGCATTCCTAACAGATGCACCACCCCAAAGGTGCTTGGGCTATGAACTGCCAAGCCTGGAGGTGCTGAGGCTCAGTCCTGACAAGCTCTGGCACAAATTAAGCACTGAATTTAATTCTCTGGGGAAAAAGTTGTATCAAGACACAGACCAATGTGTTGATGCGCCAAGTTGAGTTCACCAAGACCAGGAATATAGCAGGACTTACAAAATATTTATGTTCACTGACTGATGGGTTTAGGCAGAAACTTTACTTGTGGGCAGATTAATCCCCAACCATCCTTCAAGGGATTTCTTGCACTATCCCCTGGAGCATTTGGCACAGGTTTAGCTGAATTAGGGGTTTCATTACAAGTCCTTCTAGGTGAGGAGTCTTGTTCCCTTTGACCTGAGAAGATGAGTTGGAATTCAGCATCCCAGCTCCTGTGTGAGAGTTAGGATTGAATGTCAGCACTATAAGATTGAGCCTCAGCATATCAGTGGGCAGCCCTTGCAGAAAGCAAATCAGCAGCTGAACCAAAACGTGAACTCAGATGGACCATCAGTCGGCAGGCAGCACAGACATCAAATCAGTTACTTAGCCAGGCCTTCACCACCGCCCGCTGTCATACAGCATTAGTTGTCAGATGACAGATTAGTTTCAACATTGTACAGTCCAGTGAGTGACTGAACTTTTCCGCTTCTCTTGCAGTAGAAAGGTTCCCAAAAGGATGGCCTCCCTCTTGGAGCTAAAGGAACTCTTCCGCAATGCTGATGCAGTGTGCTTTGATGTGGATAGTACCGTCATCAAGGAAGAAGGAATCGATGAGCTTGCAAAGTTCTGTGGAGTTGGGGATGCCGTGGCAGAAATGTATGTACAGCGTTCGGTTATTTATTTCAAGTGCATGTCAGGCAATAATGACTCAGATTCATCTCTGGCCAGTGGAGTTACATCAGGGATGAACAGATTAAACAGGGTCAGAGCCTTGATGAATACTGCAGTAACTTGCGTTTTGGAATTGTGGATATATAGGGCCTGAGCCACTGTTCATTGAAATTAATGAGCATCTAGCCATTGAACACCAGGCCCCTTCTTTGTTAAGGGGATTTTAGTTAAACTTTGCAAAACAGTAGCACAGCTTGGTCCCTCTTTTTGTGAAGGACAGATAGACAGCAAACCTTGGGCCATTCTGAGGCCTGGTCTTGCCTCCACTTTGCTAATAGCAAAACTCCTATTATCTTCTTTTGAGGGTGCAGAATCAGGCCCTGACTTGGTCCAGTAAGGAAAGAGACAGGTTTTGTCAGCTGATTCAGCCATGTTCATGTAGAGTATGATGGGGTTCCCTGTCAGGTGCTATCTATCTGCTTTGCCTCCCAGGCTTCCTAAGTCACAGCAATCATCATTAGGAGCATCAATGATCCTCTTCCACAGAGCTCAGGAAAAAGTTTATTTGTGGCTACCGTAAATAAGACCATTCAAAATATCTTACAAATCTCGGAGTAGATGAGTTGCCAACAAGTAGGCAGCCATCATTCATTCAGCTCCTTCTCTTTTTAAAGCTCTTTGCTGCCCATCTTCTATGTCTTGCCTAATAATACTTGCGAGGTGATTTGCACCTGTCAGTGTTAGAGTGCTGTCCCCTTTTGCTCCATTGCAACTAGTGGTGGAGCTGAACTGGCTAAACAATTTTGGAGGGGGATTTGAAGGCTGACAGCAGTTCCTAAGTAGCATGCAAATTTCCAGATCATCTGATTATATCTTTTCAGAATGTGAACACAACACAACCAAGAACTAATGGGACCTGTGAATAATTCCTCTTCAGTTAAAAGTCATTGTGACAAATAATCTGCTATCAAATGTAACTGATTTGTTTGGCTCTCAATTTAGGACACGTAGAGCTATGGGAGGCTCTGTGACATTCAAAGCTGCTTTAACAGCGCGACTGGGACTTATACGTCCCTCCTGGGAGCAAGTGCAAAAATTAATTTCAGAACACCCACCTCAGCTAACACCAGGAATAAGGTAAGACACATTTCAAATGAACTGTTAAAAACCCTCCCAAAACCACCAAAGGTGCTGGTGTAAATCAGCATAGTTGCATGAACTCAATGGCATTGCACCACCTGAGGATCTGGCCTAGGATATTTTCCTACTTGACTTTTACATTGTATGTAGTGCTCAAATCTGAATGTTGCAGTGGGATGAGTCCATTTCTGTGCTCATCAAGAGATGACTGCCAAGGCTATCAATTGATTACTAAAGTCACAAAAGATGTTTTAAAAGAAACTTGGGTTCAGAGTAAGCATAACCTATTTCAGCCTAACAGGTCCCTCCCCGCCCCCCAAAGCAGTATGTGGCTGGGAAAAGGCTCTTATTATAAAAGATAGATAAGCCTTAATTCCAGCAAGGCTCTATATGGCCTAACAGTGTTTTGAGAAGCTAGTGTGACTGTGTTTTCATCTTGTTGAACTGAAACATAGATTTACCCTCTCTGTAGAGGACAACATGGCTGTCTGCAAGAACACAAACAGCACATTGTGTCTTTGTTTGGAATCACGATTCTCTTCTCTTGATTTATAATGCACTCTCTTCCTTTTTCCCATCCAATTCTCTGTTCACACAGCTCTTCTGCTTTAATCCTGCTCTTTCCTTTGTTCTGACACTGCTTCTCTTGCTACCACCTCTGCTGCTTTGCTTTCGCTGCTTGTTGGTGTTTTTGGGGGAGCCTGGTGTTGAGTGCCTTCAATTCCAATTGTCCTCAGGGACCAGGTGTGAAATTCTTTCCTCTTCAGTTCCTTTTCCATAGCTATTGCTTGTTTCTGTAGCAGAGCTGTTGCTGTCCAACGTTCCCCAGGAACTATCCAGCAAAGAGATACAGTTCAGGGTCAGCGAATCCAAAAGAGCAGCTTGTGCTTTAGATAACTTTAAGCACATTCTCGGTGCAGCCTGGTGCTGTGGAAGGAACTGCTTCCATTTCTCGCATGGTGTGGATCTTTTGATGGCCTTATCCCTACATTCAGGAGAACTTTTTATTTGGATCAGTTCTCATTTGTTCAACAAGGTTGACCTGAATGTCAACAAAAGATAAACAGTCCCGTGATCCACTAGTTTCTGCACAGCTAATTGGCATTCTGTCTCTCAAAATATTACAGTTCTGTATGCCTCCTTTCATAGAAACTCCATGCGAGCCTGCAAAGGAAGAAGGGAAAAGTCTATGACTGCACTAAAGCTTGCTATTGAACACCTCCTAAATAAACAAAGATAATGCAAATTGTACACACCTTTGTTAATTATGCATAGAGTTGGGATTCCTCCTTCCCTCAGGACTCGCTGTTGTATTTTCTTTTCCCATAAAGGGAGCTGGTAAGCAGGCTTCAACAGCGAGGCATCCAGGTCTTCTTAATATCCGGAGGGTTTCAGAGCATTGTGGAGCATGTTGCTTTACAGGTGAACATTCCAACATCAAATGTGTTTGCCAATAGGCTGAAGTTTTACTTTAATGGTAAGATGTCATTGATGATTCTTTTCCCTACTAATTTGTGTCACCATTTTAGTTCAAGCTAAAGGTAGATAGTGGGCTATGGTGGTTTAAGACTTTAATTGAAAACCAATACATTGAAATATGCTCATTTTGCTTCTGTGAATGGTTTCTCTGATCTATGGTTGAGGGTTCTCAATCCAGTTTCTAGTGATAAAGTACTAACAGCATAAAAACCATCACTCCTAGTAGCATTGATTAGTTCCCTTGTTGGCAGTCTTACCAGAGAGGCCAAGGAGATCAGCATGGACACTGAATTGCCAGCAGTCCTCTAGAATAGGTCAGGGTCATGGCAATTTGGTGATGTAAAAGGATTCTGAAAGTCACAGGATATAATAAAGAAAATGAAGTGTGGGACCAGTAGCGGCTTTACAGCCAGAATCCAGACTCCGCCATAATCATTCAGCCTGTATCACCTCAGTCAAGTTCAGCTACAGCATGAAGTGGAAATTGTGAGCCCCCTTTTTTTCCTCTTGTTCCTGATACCTGCCAGTTGAACTAAAGTCTGGAGTATGCTATTCTGTGGCCAGACAACTTCATGCTTCAGGGTTGTGAGGCAAGTACCTTTCACCAGCCCTGAGTTCCCGCTTGCTGCCAAAAAAAATCTTCCCCCGAAACTTCCCTGTCTCCTCCAAACAAAACAAATCACATCAAAACAATTTCGGGCCATACAAAATATTTTTTTTTCCCTGAGACAATGTAACATGCTAGGGTAAAGAAAAAAAGCATTGAGAAATGTCCTACTATAATGCTAGTTGGTTCAGTACGTTGTCTATTTAAAATAAAAGATCACAGTTTTTTTAATCATGGGCTGCACTAGTAAAAAAAAAAAAAAGCAAATATTGGAGCTGCTGAGTGTCAAGTGTCACCTGAGGCATAGAAAGTCATGTTCTTTTACCTTCATGGTATGGTTTGATAAGATTTCAAGTTAGTTCTTTTAGCTTCTGCTTTCACTGACTTTGGAGTAAATCTAGAATAACTTTGACTACAACGAACTGGACTTCAGTGGAGCTGCTCTGGATTTTACACTACTGTAACTGAGCAGAACTAAGTTCAGAGGGGCTCATTCCCTGTTTTATTACACTGATTTTCATGGGATCTTTCTTGAATTACACCAGTGCAACTTAGAGTAGAACTTGGCCCATTGCATCTGTAAATTTGTGTGGTTCTTTTACCTTTTCTTAGTACTTTTGTTACAAAAAATATTCACACCTTTTGTGGCACTGTAGGACTCACTAAATGGATTAGGTAAAATCCTGCAGCTTTTAATGCTCATTTAAGTTCCAGTTAATTCAAGAGGGGCTTTGTGCATATAGTCTTCAGGATTGGGCTCTAATTGGGTCTTTCCTAATGAAAAGGCCATAGACAATGCAAAAATCCCTCTTGATTTTCAAGACCTTCATTGGTGTCTTTCCTAGGTGCCTGTGATTTTCTGGTACACACATGACACAGGCTGTATTTTAATACCTTCTCCCCATGTATTTTAGGAGAGTATGCAGGCTTTGATGAGACGCAGCTAACAGCTGAATCAGGTGGAAAAGGAAAGGTTATCAGTCATCTGAAGGAACAGTTTCACTTTAAAAGAGTAGTTATGATTGGAGATGGAGCTACAGACATGGAGGCATGTCCCCCTGCTGTGAGTATGAAAGAACTGGAATTTTTTTTTAAATGACTGGCGCGCATGTGCGCGCGCGCACACACAGAATGGCAAGAAAATATCCCTTCGAGTGTTAGTATTTATGGGGGGATCTTTAGTACTTCTAGCTGCCTTTTAATTTATTCTGAAACAGTATCTTGTGGGCTATTTTCAGCAGCAAAGGCTGTGACACAGATCAGATGTCCTGCCTGACACCACCAGGGGCATTCACCTCCCTGTGTCAGCAGACAGTGAGACCACCTCAGGGTGGAGCAATGGTTCAAGGCATCCACTCACACATCCATTTCATTCTGAGTGACACATGCACACTCATGTCTCTCCTGGCAGTCAGTGATGACTGTAATGCTTGCAAGTGATGCAGCAAACACCCATATCTCCAGCTGAGGTCATCACCTCCCTGTCTTTCCAGCCCCTGATGGGAGAACCTGAAAAGACATAATTCTGTTACCCTCCACTCAAGCACCTCTTCTGATGTTCCTTGCTGCACTTGGAAGACTCCTGCTGTAGGCTAGCAAACACATTCACTTAGTCTCCTGAAAATGCACCATGCCACTGAGCAGCCTTCCAGCTGGGTCTGCTCGATGTTGTTCAGCACATTACCTGCGTTTCAGCCTGGCGGCAGATCTGGAAGCCATTTGCTGACATATTTTACCTTTCGTAAAGCATCACACACATTACGCTACGTATATTGAACAAACAAATTAATACCACCACCACCTCTTTCGGCATGGTAGAACTAGGATTTCTCCTTTTAACATTAGTATCACAGTATTTCTGCACAGATTTTTACAGTGCCAAGATCCCTGTCTGGGCCACTAATGCTTAGGAAACCAGGCTCCTGCACCTTTCTGCTGCACATGCTGCCAGATACTAGCAGAGCAAAAAGGCTAGTCTGCTGGCTTGGCGGGATGGGTGCCAAGAGCCTTTCTAGCACAAGACGTAGTTTCTTCAGGGCATGGAGCAAAGATACCTTCCACCCCTTTGAACATGGCAGCTCTCACAGGACAAAAGAATAATTAAAAATGCAACTTAAAACAAGAGGACCATTTTACAGTGGGTGGGGATCTAAATTGCAATCTACTATAATAGTCTGGTACCTTACTAGAATACTAATATTCCCTCTGTCAGAATCAGGAAGCAGATAACTTAAGGTGGGTCAGTGATGTGTTCCCCAGGGACCATAAAATCAGTTCTATGATAATAAATGTGAATATTAGTTCCAAATGCCAGTGCTTGTGAGATTCTAGGACCTTTTTTAATACTAACAGTGGGTGTCTGGTGGTGAGGGCATGCATTACAGTTCCAGTTTAATATGCTTACTGCCTTAGAGCTCATAAAATAGGAAGAAGGGAAAGTTTTAATTGTTGTATTTTCATTGCTCCAGATTGCCTAGGCTTTAGAAATGATGGTTGTTCTCAGTTAATGATTGGAGTCATTAGTTAATTATTTGCTTTTAGTGTCCTGTCTGTGAGGTGAGGGGAGTCAAAATAAACAGCATAGGTATAACTGTGATATTGTACTGTAAACTCCTTCTGGACCTTTAGAGTTCAAGGTAGCATCATCAATCACAGGAATTTATCAGATTTTTGAGAAAAGTCTCAGATTTGAACAACTGTACAGTCAAAAGATAGAGAATGTCCCTGCTTTCATGGCAACGTTCCCACTGACTCAACAGTACAAGGTCAAGTCTAATGAAATCCACCCCAGCAACAAACATATGAAGGGGTTTTTTTTGGGGGGGGGGGGTAAAGTATCTGACAGTCTGAGGGTAAACCCATTCTTTCACTTATTTACATGGAAAAACCCATGTAATTAGTGAAAAGCATAATATACAAACCTGTTTGTTTCTGTTTTGCTAGGATTGCTTCATTGGATTTGGAGGAAATGTAATCAGGAAACAAGTAAAGGAGAAAGCCAAATGGTACATCACCGACTTCGATGAACTGCTTAAAGAACTTGAAGAGCGATAAGTTATACATTAGCATAATATTTTTTATTAACAGTTAATGTAGATCAATATATACAATGCAATTAAATATTTTTGTGCAATTGGGTGCTTAATTTTCTTTGAATTTGATCCTTCTAAATAAGTTTCCTAGAAAATCCTCCTTGCCTGCTGTTCCCATTGCAAGTGGTTTCATTCCCATATACTATTCAAATGTTTTCCAAAGAGAATTCTTACAAGGCAATGGATGCTTTTAAAATTAATCTTGAAAGAAATCCCAGCAAAGTCCAAGAACTGCTCCAATACAATAAATCTTTTGTTTGGGAATGGTCTTTGACTAGAACAAGAGAAACTCTTGCACTTATAGTTTTTTCTCTGCTAACCTCTAAGATACAGCTGTAGTTTCCAGGGACGGAGAGGGTTTTTTGTTAAGGCATCATTACCAAAATTCAACATCCAGCATAGCAGCTGTGGCACTCATTTGGGCCACGACTCTGCAACCACTTGTACGTATTTAATTTTAAGCACAAGTAGTCTGAATGGTGTCCATGTCCTAATTTAAGAATTTGCAAAAAGGTTTGTAGAATCAAGGACTTAATGTAGATCTGAAATTTTTCCCCATGCCCATCAGTGTAACTGCAAGTGGAAAATGGAAATATGGCATTGTACCTGATATGTCATAGGAGTTCTTCTGGTGTGATTGTTTTGAAGAATAAGAAATCTCTTTTCCACTGGGCAGACACCAATCCACATCTTTTCCTAGATGTAATCAAGCATTATTATTTAGCAGGTGTGCAAATGGCTTTTTGTAGCTGACATCTTTATTGTATAAAGCACAGAGTGCTGATCAAAGGGCATACAGGAGTGAGAATAGCAACATGTGAAAGGCCCCACTGCATCATTAAGGTGCCAGTCCAGATAGATACAAGATCCACCATAAAAGAGCCCTGGAAAGTTTTGGGAAACAGTGCTTGAGTCAAGTAAGTAGGTAGGTGATCCCCTGATAGGAGAGGTATAGAAGAAAGCAGAGGACTTTACAGGGGAGATGCCATACTTGGCACAGAAGACATAGGAACATCATGGAAAGCCTTTGCTCATTTATGAAGACATATGTTCTTCAATCTACACACAAGCACATTACATATTATATTCCTTTCCCACAAACTGTCTTTCACTGTTTCCGCAGTTACTAGAAAAATGAGACAGCAGATACTACCACAAGATAAATAATAAACAAGTTAGAAAATTATTAATAAAGTTAGGAAACATTAGTAATGAAGTTAGGGAACTATTAATATGAAAGATCAGATGTGCATCACATTGTGTGTTTTTCAAATGCTATATTATTTGGTGCAAAATGGCTAGATTAATAATATTAACTTTTTCCTATGGATACCAAGGTGCAAATATTGATGGAAATTATGGGCTAGTAGGCAGGATTCAGCCTATTCTCCATTGGATGGCTTTGTAGTGCTAGACAACAATTTGGCATAATTAAGTGGTTCTACTCAAGAAAGACCTGGCAATAGAATGAACAAGGTTGTAGCTCAAGGGGTCAAGACTAAAGTTAAATCTTGCAGTGCCCAGTTCAAACCTGCATTGTTCATACCTCACTCTCCAGAGCACTGAACGCATTCAGTAATGAAAAGCAAAAATAAGACACACACACACAAAGAATATACCTTCTAAAATTAGAATGGATCATTTGAAGTCATATCCTACAAATGTGTGTCCTGATCCTGTAACGGCGTCTGGCAACAAAGATTATGGAAATCTGCTGGGCGCAGGGGTCCACACCCCCATATCCACTTGTGAGATCTGGACTATGAACACTTCCCCTTTCCAAACCACAATACCATGCCTTTGCAACCAAACATCTTATCTGGAAATTGTGCGTAAAGTAAATATCAGCATGTCTTTGTGGAAGTTTCTGGAAAAAGTCATATTATAGCAATAGTGGGCACCTAAACTGAAATACTGTATACTCTCCCCAACCCCTTTTCATAAAAAACACTACGCAACTGGATGGAGACAAATATGGTGCCAGTAATATGTGAAAATTAAAAGAATTTTATTGACTGATATGTTATTGCAGAAAACATTGAAATGTACAAACTGGACACCGAGTATGTGATTTTTACATACCATATATTACAGTGTTACTTTAACTAGTTTGAATAGACAGTATTATTTTCACTTACAGGATGGCCACATCATTGGAGATGCTAAAAAAGTTGATATGCTCTAATCTAAAAATGAAATCAAAACTGAACTGGACGTAATGATGCACTGCTTTACAGTAATTGTATTGACTCAACATGCGCCATCATCGCACATCATTCAGATGTGTAACTAACTGTATAGTTAGTTGAACATCTGACCAAGTTATGGCTAAAGTCATGATTGCTTATTAAACAAAACCTCTTTTCCCAGTCTTCAGAATTGTTTTCAGAAATACATGATTAAGAAAACAAGAATGCTTCTAAAATTTCCCACCAGTGTGCTTTGCAGATATTTGTTCCAGGACTGTAGATCATATAGCCCCAAAAGTTGTTTAAATAATTTCACAAAGTTAATCTCATATATAGACATCTAGATATATCTTTGATTTGTTTCCACTTCAGAGCCTTATCAAAATGAAATCCATTATTGCCTGTACATTCATCAACTGTCACCTGATTTGTAATTTCATTTTTTACTAATACTTGCAGTCTAATTATAATTGACAGTAGTTCAGTAATTTCACTGCACATTACAATATAAATATTTTCAGCTACTTTGCACATTTATAATTATTTGCTGGTGAGTTCCCAGTAAAACTGATATGAATAGCCAGAGCTGTTTGTCAAATACAAAGCTTTGTTTAAATATTCTATTTATGAGAGCCAGGCAACTGATTTTTCAATCTGCAATCATCACAAAACATATACACATTTTCCATTGTACGGGAGCCACCTGAACTGTAACAATTTCCCCAGGATTTAAAAATACAGCATTATTTCAAGACTAACACTGCAGATGTGCAATTCTTCCTTTGCTGCTACTGAAGCATAGGCATTTACACATCACCAGGACAAGCACATACTTCGAGGAGCCACCTTCACAGATGAATGGGGTATGCTCTTCAAGACAAGCTACAGCCCTATTTTTCTTTCCTTGGTACATTCCTAAGTGCATAAAGTCTTTAGATTCTGAAGAAAAGAGGTTTCTTTGACAAGCTCAACATGGTACTTCTCTGACTATGATATACAATGTATACCATCAAATTAATCTAAGACAAATACTTGTCAATTTAATCTATGCAGGCACAGGTAAATCAATGACTTTACTGAAGTGGGGAGATCTTCAATGGTATCATGATTCTGGACTCCATTTCCTGAATAAGGGGCACTGAAAGAAAAGAAAGATAGGCTCTCATTTACTAACAAAGATCCCATTAGTAATTCTGCACACATGGAGTTCTGCACTAACTAGTATAGTTTTGATGACAGCAGAGGTCTGAAAACTGTGAGGCATGCCCCCTACAGGGGGACAAAGGAATGTTTTGGGTGACAGGGGTGGTGGGTTCCAGGCCAGCCCCCAGGGGGGAAGGAAGGGAGCACCACCAAAGCCTCAAACCTTAGCCCCTGGCTCAAGGGATTTGGCCATGTCCCACCCTTGACCCAGACCATACCACTCACCGACCCTATTTTGCTTCCAGCCCCTCCTCCCAATCCCAAACCTGTTCCAAGGTGTGATTCCAACCTTCCAGCCACAGCTCCCACCCCAGTCTTGGTCCCAAATGCTACTTTATTCCCAGCCACAGCTTGGGGGAGTGAAGGGGAGATGGACGTGGACAGGTGTAATAGGAGATGCCACATAAAAAGTTTGGGGACCACTGAGATAGTGCATGTCAAATTTTTACTAATCACCAACCAACCCCTTCTCCCCCCCTCCCCCCAGTTATTAAAGAACAGAGTTTTCAGAGGAGGTTAGAAAATTATTTAATAGTTTTGTTAATGTCCACTAAAGATTTTGATGACAAACATCTCGGTTGCTTTTCAGCAAGGTTTAAGGTTAGCCTTCAATTATGCTGTTTAATATTTTCACTGTAATCTATCTGATGGAACAAATTTTGAAATATTTAGCATAGCTCATATGCCACATTTGTTATGAAAGCTGTTTCTGATATCAAAGTTTTCCTAGGTCTTAGCTCCAAAATCTACTTTCCTCTTTAGATGAATTTATTTCACAGAGCTCCAATGTTTTACTTTATAGCTTGTTGCAAAGAAAATCTAATGGATTCTTTTAAAGATATATTTCGCTGTTTGCTATTCAAGCTTTTGTGCACAGAAAATTATCCCTTCCAGCTGCTACATCAATTTGCTGACATTTACAAAACTCTGTAAGAGGTTATTTAAAACATTCACTTTACAAGTTGGTGACATGTAATCTGTTTCCTAGGTTTAACTGATGGACATGACTTGATGGACATGACTCTTAACTGATGAATGTTAGTGAAACAGAACATTTATTACAGTGTATCTTACAGAAACAAACAAATTTTAAAAAATGGATAGAGATGCCACCATGTTTACTCCATGCCCCATTCCCATCCAGTTCAGTTCTTACCTGTATAATATACTAGTTCATCCCAGCCATGTTTATTCCAAGCAGCATTTCTGGTATCTTCTCTGGACTGGAGGTCTTTGTAAGCTAAAGAAAAAAGTACACACATAAAATATAGAACTAAGTCCATATCCTGCTGTCCATAACTATCATGTGTTAAAGTATTAATTCTGTGGTTAAGAAACTGCAGTCAGTGGGAAGAAAAGGAAAAAAAGTTAGATTGAGAAGTTCCTCTCCATACAAAGAAAAAACTCCAAGACCAGTGGAGGAGGGGAGAGGAAGAGAACAATAAAGATCAGGTCAAAAGCACATATGGAGGCTACTCCATGTGAATATTGCATAGCTGGAGCTCCCTGGGTTTTGTTGCACATGGCGCATTCAAAGCAGCTTCCCTGCCAGACATCTGACCCTTGCAACCACCCATAAGCATTGTTAACCTCAAGAGAGGCTAGATTTTGTCTTCCTGTAGGAAAGGCTGATTTGACCCTTAGAAATTAAATCTTCAGTTACTAACTTCAGTGTGAATTTGGCCTGAGGGAAGATACAAGAGGACTGAATTTGTTTTGTTCCTGTTACTTGAAGCATACGAAAGGTTTTGCCATGCTGTACTGTGACTTTTTGAGAGAAAAAACAGAAGGACAAGGAAATAACAATTTTGTGCTTTTAACTTAAGCAATTAAAACTGCAAAATAAATGAAAAAATCCTTGCTGATTCAAAATGTGCTTCACACGGTTCTCTTTCAAGTCCACACCTCTTATTATCCTGAACCAACTGAACAGAGGCCATCGTTTTAAGGCTCTATATTCAGTATAGTGACAGAATGTGTTTAACAGAAAATGAAGCCTACCCCAAAGATGATGAACCATATATAACTGTCCGATTTGTGAGAAAAATCCTCCAACTGCTTCATTATTGTCCTGCCTAAAACGAATAGCACGAGCCCTGCAAAAGACAAAGAATTTCTAGTAACAGTAGATGGCACAGACAACAAGTGAAGATTGGAAGGAAAGAAGACTTAGAATCGACCTCATGTCAAACAATAAAGCATTTTGCAGCAGCCTCCATCAGTAAAAACACCACCACCCCAATTACCAGAAACAGGTAATTAAAATATAAACTTGTTAAACCATATTAAAATTAGAGACATGCACTTTCATTAGACTGCATGCTGATCATTTCCTCTTCTTCACTTTAGTCCCTAACACCACTAGCATGTGATTTAGTATCTAGAACTTGCTGAAGCCAAAGTTTCTAATGCTTGCTTGGTTGCTCTATGTTACAAAGCAAAATAAGAATCTAAAACAATTATTTAATTCCAATAAATGAAATCCACAGGAAGTCTCTCTCATGGGGTGGGGGGAATACCATTTTCACTAATAGCCCTTCAAATGCATAACATCCAGAAGAAAGTTCCAAAGGAGCAGCTGTTTTAGTCTAGTTCAGCAAAACAAACATGGAATCCTATGGCACTTCTAAAGACTAACACGTTTATTTATCACATGAGCATTCATGGGAGAGAAATCCCACTTTGTCAGATCTTGAAGATGGAGAACAAGGATTCTCACTTTAGGAAGCTGGTTAATGGTTTAAAAGTCAGGTGACCATATTTTCAACATAAAAGACAGGCATGGTTTTTGTAGCAACTTTTTTTTCTGATCATCAAATATACAAGTCCTGTGTCTTTTCGTGCCTTTCTTTGATCTGTTCCGCCTGTTGGAAGAGTTCCACCTAGAGTAAAGGTCAAAGAAAGGATCTACCCCTTCCCCATGCATTCCTCCATTTCCCCCTTCTTCATCAGGGTCTGGCAGTTTTAGAGAAAAGGGAAATGAGAGAGAGAACATCAGCTTCACCACCCTATCTTTTGAGGGTTCAGAAGAGGTTTTGCATTAATTAGATTGGAACATTGGCCTATTACTGCAAGTTTGGCAAGAGATGAGTTATAAAAATCATTTGGCTCTGAACAACTGTTGGCATGAGACAGTATGTAATGAGTGAAGCAGAGATGTACAAAATATCCTACAAGCAGTTTGTTTAAAACATTTTACTGTTATACGAAAAAGTGAACTGAGAAATTTCAGATGGCCTGAAAAGTTCCAAGGAAACACACACATGAAAAACTGGGAAACACACAGTCTCTTCGAGCAAGGATCTTTATTTGTTTGATCACATTACTGTGGACAAACTGAGTAGGACTGGCAAAAAAATTTAGCTCGTAGAAATGAACAAGTGAGAATGGGAAATTTGTAGATGATGGTAGTTCATTTTGTAGCTGTGAAAGAAACCCAATGCCAGTGTGCCCAGATGTACTACAAAGGTGATGGTGTCTCTTCTACTGATGTCTACGCTCGCCAAGAATACTCTTAACTGAACTTAAAAGCAAACTTCCCACGAACTTCAATGCAGTAGATATCAGGCAATGAGTCAGTAACATTGGTGCTAGGCCCGAGGAAATTGATTGGGCAAGTAGTTTGAATTTAGGACAGCAAGCAAAGTCTAGTAGTAATCTTGGCTCTGATACCCACACTTAGTATGTGGCTGTGGGAATGTTTCTTCCTCAATACGTGCCTCAGAGTCCTCAGTTTTAAACTCAGTGTAATACTCCTCTTCCTCACAGGGTTGCTGTAAAGATTACTATTTATGATTTCAGGATGTTATAAAAGTGTTAAGTATTACTCATGTCTCAAAAGAATGATACAGTGATGGTGGCCAAGAAAACAAGATGTGTCCCTAAGGGGCTTGCAGGACTCCACTAGTATGCTGAAAATAAAGGATGGAGTGAATGAGAAAAGCAGAGACCAACACCTCTATTGGTTTTAAAATGACATCAAACAAGAGAACTCCTAGCATTGCCATAGAGGCACTGCCTTTCTTTCCCAGAAATCCAAACTGAAAGAACAGCCACAGTGTAATTTCTCATTGATGGACAGTTAATAGGCAAGACCAAAAGCTATCTGTATCTGGAAGGATTTTATTCTGCTATCTTTACCTTACTTGGTTTTAAACAATTAAGTGTAAATAATAAACACGCAACATGGTGAAACACGCTTACCAGTAGTTGCCCCATTCAATCATTGTTCCAGGCTGAAAGAAAAAGAAAGAAGTTTTAGGACTCATATTTTAAAGAAAACAAGAATGCTGGGACAGTTGTGTGGCATATTTTTGAAACTGTATCCAACAAAAATGGAGGGTTTTTTTTTTTAAACATAAAAATGAAGGACAAAGTGGGGCTGTGTGTCTTATCTCACAAACTGATAGCAATATGCCTGCTGCTTAATGTAAGACTCATGTTATGGACCTCTGTCTTCTGACCTGATTACACTTTATAGGGCCCCCTTTGAGCCTGTTCACATGCACACTAACCAATGAGAGTACCTTGGGTGACAGATGGCATCTGTCTTCCTTGGCAGACTAGGCACACTGCCTACGTGTACTCTTTAAGTGTAAAAGGTAAGAAGATGAGATTTGACTTTTCAAATATTTTAGAATACAATATTTTTCAGGCTTGATAGACCATGCTAGCTGCTGAAGTCCCCACTCCTACTTTCTGGCATTATTACGGATTTTCAACAGTGCTTCATTCAGAAATATATTTTAGGATGTCTTTTCTGCTTGAAAAGCCAAACCGCACATTGTTTAATTAACATTAATCTGAAGGGCTTTTAAATAAAAATTAGGAAAGAATGAAAATTATTATGGCATGAGCTAAGTACTATTGAGATCCATTCATATAATCAATTATTTGCGTTATTGTAGTGCTCAGGGCACATTAAAGACAAACGGGAACTAAAACGGTTTTAAACAAGATATTGACTTAGCCACAAATGTCAGTGATACTTTATTTAAGCAGCTTTCATCTTGTGCATAATATAATGTTGAGAGTTCTGTCCTCGGTATTATGGGCTTCCACTCTCCCAGTATTTCCATTTCAAAATCACCGTTATTTATCAGCTACATTGAGTTCTTTAAGTCTGTAAAGTTATGACTGTACATTTCAGTTGCAACTACACTGTCATGCTATTATATATCCTCTTTCAATCTCTGCCTAACTTTGCACTTCCTCTGGTCAATGACAGCAATTGAGCTCAGCACTTCTCAGGAAGTGGCAAACACCTTGCAGGACCCCGCCCCTAGAACTGGATTCCACATACACTGAAGCCAATAACTCTTAATCACTGACTTCAGTAGGAACAAATCCAGATCCTTTGTTCATTTTTAGAAAATCAGCTTTTATTTTCTACATATGTAGTGACTATTTTAAATTTTAATCATTCATAAAAGAAAGTAGTATTTGACACTTACCCTAAGTTGATAAGATCTCAACTCATAAATATTAGGACCCTCTCTGGGAACAGGTTCATTCCAGAAACTAAACTCCAACAGAAGCTGGTTCTTGCGAGACAGCAGCATGTTACCCCTTTCTTTGCGAAACTCTGTGAATTCCTTAAAATAATAGCTATCATCAAACTTTGATATGTTACATTAACAAAGTCTGCATGTCCACAGAATGCAGTGGGTGAGATTTTCAAAACCACATTGGGGTTGTGTACACTCAATTCCTGTTGACTTTAACAGGATCCATATTCTTTAGGAAGCTTTGAACATAACAACCAGCGTGTTCACACATCATGGTCTATGCTGTCCTGGGCATTTTGGGTGGGCGCTGTTTTAATAATGCCACGGCAGGTAGATAAAACCCATGGAGGCCATTTTCCACATTGGCAGGACAGAGTGGCTTCAGGACAGTAATGTGTCTGTGTATGTTCTGAATGGTGACTGACAGTATCTTGAAGAACAAAGAAGAAGTCTTGTGGCACTTACAAAGACTAGCAAATTTATTTATAACATGAGTTTTCACAGGAGAGTTCCCACTTTGAAAAAGCATCTCTCTCATGAAAGCTCATGCAATAAATAAACTTGTTAGTCTTTAAAAGTGCCACAACACTGTTTTGCTGACCTAGACTAAGATGGCTATCCCTCTGGAACTTACCAATATCCTGAAGAATATAATTCAATGCTTTTCAATCTGGGCTGGTGCCAGACTAATTAAGGTGGGTGTGTGGGGTAGTGAAGAAGGTCCAAATGGGTGAGGAAAGATCTACCAGATCTATTTCATCCCAATATACAGCAAACATGCTGATGTATTTGCATGGTAAGGAAGCAGATGGTTCAATGAAAGCTAGCTGATATTTTTCCCCTGCTTTCACATGGCACCTAAGGCCACTTGTTTTGGCAGCGGCTCGCATGAATGATGCTGAAAGCACATGCAGAAGCCTTCTAGTTCAAGCTTCAATTTTCTGCTGCCATTGTAGTTAAGTATAGCCTTGGCATCAGCAGATACTGCCACTCCCTGGCATATGACCCTCAATTTAAGCAAGAAAATAGGGAGGGATCTCCAAAAATCATTTAAAGGAGCATAACAAGAATAAGCCAGGGGGTGGGGATAGGGGCAAAAGAACAAAGTAAAGGAGAAGCAATATGTCAGGGGACATGGTGATGGGGGCAGGCCTCACTAGCAAACCATCCCAGGAATGGGTCCAACAAGACAGCTGAGAATCACAGACAATTCACAATAGTAGAATATCAATTACTAACATCATGACTTTGCACTCTATAACATTTTTTGTCTAAGGAACTCAGAACTTTAAACAAACATTAATGTGGTCAGCTTCTAATGATCCCCATCTTAGAGAATGGTACAATGAGCCATGAAAAGATGAAACAACTTGTCCAAGGTCACACAGTTAGCTTGACAGAGACAGAAACAGAGTCCAAACTTCTGGCCTTTTGATTTGACAGAAGATAATATTCTCAAGTGGTATGGGGAAAATATTTTTTAGTAAAACATTTATTCTTTCTAGGCAAAGTTTAAAATGTAGTCTCCACGCAGACTTACTTTATTTTGTCGGAGCTTATTCATGACCTCAGTAAGAGCTGGATAGCCTCCCTCATACCGCCAGAGATGTACTGAAACAGAAAGGTACCTTTTTAGAGGTGTGGGTGATACATGCAGGAAACATGCAACACCGTAAAATAAATAAGGTTGTTAACACTACAGAATTACACGAAAGTAAAAGCTGGTTAGATATTCAAAATGCATTTTCCATGCATCTTAAATATAGTGGAGTCATTTGCTTTTGACATGGGACTTCCCCTGCTATTCTAGTGATCTTCCTAAAAGAAAGACTATACAAAAATGTCTGAAGGGAGCCTTTGCTGTGTGCTATTTAGAAATGTTCCAGAGGGGTAGCTTTGTTAATCGATGTACAGCAAAAAACGATGAGAGTCCTGTGGCAATTTAAAGACTAACAAATTTCTTTGGGCATGAGCTTTTGTGGGTTCCAACACAATCATATTGACCAAGTAGGTTGGAGCCCACAAAGGCTTATGCCAAAGAAATCTGTTATTCTTTAAGGTGCCACAGGACTCTTGTTGTTTCTATTTAGAAAGGATACTTTTATGTGACTGTAGTTAAAGCTGAGATTCAACTGAAAACGGTGTCTTATGCCAAAAATGATTTTGTGCACAGCTTCAGCTGACAGCAGCACAATGGCGGTAGCACTTATTTTTCTGTTGTCTGCTCAAGCACAAGGCACGCAAAACATTTTTGTGAGATATATTTAAAGACAAAGATGCCATCATTATTTTTTTAATTTCTCAGTGGTAAGAGGCAACACTCTAAAGAACACCGAGAGAGCAAAGCTTTTTAAAATATTTTGAATCAGGAGGACTTTCCTCAACTAATAATTTCAAGATAAGTGCTTATTTTATCGTAAATTTGACAGTGTCCTTTAAGTACTCTATATAACAAGACTTCTTTACAAGGTTTTAGAATAACAATGTTAAAATAGTGATACTCCCAATTCCATCCTCTTTTCCTTCATCTTCCCTCCAATGGAAATGGGCTGAGCATGAGTTCCTCTGAACTAACTGATGCTGCTTCATGCATCTCCCCAGAAGAGTGGCTAGGCACTGCACTTGACAGAAGATGCATGCTGCTTCCACAGAGATCCAGACTTGGATCCAGTATGTTGTGTTCCTAACACGCCAGGCTAGCTGCTTTTGGTGCTGAACACCTAGCATGAACTTAATGTATCTACTCAGTATTAATAACACTGGAGCCAGGAACTGAACAGCCAAGAGCCCTTTAATCTGTTGTTACGCTGCTAGGACAGCTGCCACAAAATAACTATGGCAGGCTTTGGATATAATTGGATGGACATTCTTTTAGTATGCTTCAGAATTAACAAAGGATTTTCTGTTAAGTAATATTTTAAGTTTAATCCTCTGCAGACCTCAACAGTCCCTTAATTTTTAAAACATTCTCTTACAAGCTGACAAGCCTCTCCCTACAGGTGTCCTCTTGCATTTAGCCAATGCTAATGTTATAGTGTAGTGTGAACATAGCTGAAATTAATATGCACATTGGTATATACTCTCGTGTTTGAAACAGCAGGACTGCTATTAACGTAGTTCTGGCTATGGTGTTTGTCTGCTGTCAAAGAAACAAGAGCATGGCATATGGATTATGTGATTCCCACAACATCAGTAGCTTCTGTTCTACCCTTTCACTTCTCAGAGACGAGGCACTGTGTTTTAAAGCCCTTTAAAATAATGTAGACATCTCCTATGACAGATCAGAACATCGATATAACATTATTTCATAGTTCATTAGCACCTTCTCAAAAATTTGAAGGAAGGTTACATTTTGGCCCTGAATTACTAGACACAGTCTGTTTAAGGAAGAAAAATCGAGGGTAACAAAAATATCTTATTTCCCATCAGTACAGGACCCAGTTTGCCATGAGACAAAGTTCCATAGCTTATGTGATATCTTCAATAGTCTGCATGGCACGTTATGAAAGAATTACAATAGGACATGGAAAGTCAAAGCTCAGTTTTTAAACTGGCTAACAGAATCTAAATTCTCTCTCATTACAACTTTAGCTATGGCTGCTAAGCCTAAATTTTCAGAACTGTGATTTGAGCCTGCACAATAATAAAAGGCGCAAATTGTTCCTGCATTTTTTGCATCTGCATACAAGAGGAAGGGGCTTGCCATATATTGTCTTCCTCTCACTGAGGAGAGGTTAACATGTACAAAGGTAGGTACACAAATACATTTGAAAGACAATGTTAGATTAGTGCTGCCCAAACAGGCATGTTCTTCAAGTAAACACTTCAGTGTCAATGTGATTAAAAAAAAAAAAAAAAAAAAGCAATTTTCAAGTTAACATATAATCATTAACCAGTATTTTATGTAAGCAACAACAAACATATCCTTAAATATACTGTTAAAGGTTAACTAACAACAGAGATGATTTTAAAAGAAACCTGCCGAGCACACATTTCACTTGTACGGTTTTACGTTCTGTTGTACTTCTATCTCCTACCAGCCTGATCTTGCTCTCCGTACCACGTGTTCCAAGTCCCCACCAGTGCACATGGGTAGTGTTTTTCTTCATGAATCTTTGGCAGCACCTCTTGACTTAAAAACAAGGAATAGACACTACGTTGCATTTCCTTTAGGGACGCTACATTTGATATGCATAACAAACCATATTATGCAACCATAAACTCATGATTATGCCACCGTATCTTCTTTATTGTATGAACATTCACGAGCATCATTTTTCAGAAAAGAAATCAGAAATAAAAAAACCTTCTGGAAAAACCGATCACATAGCAACCCTCTCTGTCAATTTAAACCTAACTATCTGTAAGTCTGTATGTCTAATACACAACATGACACTTCAGGTCTTTTGATGTGGACCCATTAAACATGTGACGTTACCTGGCAGGTTATGTGATACATCAGCAAGATATCCCAACCTGAGTCTGTGCAGCACACCTGTGCGCCTTGGTTAAGGAACAAGCTAAAATGTTCTCTTTTGTTAGCAGCAAGGGAAGCCACATGGCGATGTGAAAGGATCATTTGTCTTCAGCACTAAAGTGCTATTACAATGACATTTCTATTATGTCACATGGGTAAAGATATGAAATGCTGTGTCCGATGGACATGAGTACAGTCAAGTGATGGCTGTCTGCTGTAGCATTACTGACTGTGCTTTTTCATCAACCTAGAAAACAGACCTCATCTGAGACTAATTTATCCATTAAAACACAAGGTACACTATGAAAGCTTCCTAAAATCCATCTCTTATATACAACCTGGTCTAGAGCAACCATTGTAATAATATTCCCATGGTTTCCAGAACAATTGCTTTTCCACCTTTAGAGGTCAAACTAGGAAATTGATTTTTTACCATTTTCCTGTGCGGTTGGTTAAGACAGATTTCACTGTACTGTATTTTGATGAATAAGCTTGTTTCAGACCATCTGAATTTTCTCTTTATTTCTTTTTTATTGTTGAAGATCTCTCAGGCACTTTGCATTCTGGCCACTGATTCTATGTATCATAATAAACAAGGAAGAAGAATTGTTTTATGTGTAAAGAATAACATTCAGAGGTAGGAGACCTGAATTTTATTCTTCACTTTGCCACTGACCTTCCATGTGATCTTGAGCAAGTCACATCATCATTTGTGCCTCAATTTCTCCATCTGCATAACAGGTATAATACTATGCACTCATTCCACAGTGCTGGGAGTCTAACAATTAATGTTTGTAATGCACAATAAGACTCTAGGATAGCAGTTGCAACAGAAACACAAAACATTCTTATTACTACAACAAAACTAAAAGCTAATTTTTGCTCTAGATTAAGATGATTTATCTGATTCATTCAAGTGTGAGAACACCAATTTTTTGCTGTTATCATAGGATGTCAAATTAGCTCTTGAAGTTTCAGAATTTGGGCCCACATCTCTGACAAGTCATGAATTAGCATTGTATATGTTTTCATTATACTGTTTTTCTATTAATTCATACAATCAGGGAAACGTATGGCTGGAAGACATCATCCAGTCCCTGTGCTGAGGCCGAACCAACTGCCTCAGGTAAACCAGACCGTTCTTGATAAGTTTGTCCAACCTGTTTTTAAAAATGCCACAACCTCCCGTGAAGCTTATTCCAGAGTTTGACTAACCTTATAATTAGAAAGCTATCCTAATATATAAATTAATTCTCTCTTGCTGCAGATTAACCCCTTGCTTCTTGTCCTCTCTTTAGTGGACACGGAGAACAAATGATCACAGTCCTCTTTCTAACAACCACTAACATCAGACTGTTACCAGGTTCCACCTCAGTTGTCTTTTCTGAAGAATACGCTCAGGTGGATTTTTTTAAAATTTTTTTTTAAACATTTCCTCATGGGATAGGTTCTCTAAATCTTTAGATTCTCTCTAATTTGTCTCCATCTTTTCAAAGGTATGGCACCCAGAACTGGACACCGCACTTCAGCTGAGCTTCACCAGTGCTAAGTAGAACAGAACAGCTATCTCCCATGTCTTACATACAATATTCCTGTTAATAATCCAAGCCCCCACTCCAAACTCAGAATATTAGCTGTTTTTGGAACTGAATCACACTGTTCAACTCGTGTTCAATTTGTGATCTACCGTGACATCCAGATCCCTTTCAGTTAGTATTACCATCTTGCTAGTTATTCCCCTTGTTGTAGTTTTGCATTTGATTTTTCTTTCCTAAATGAAGTATTTTGCACTTGTCTTCATTGTTTTTCATTTTATTGAAATCAGACCAACTCTCTTTCACCATGGTCATTTTGTCCTCCAAAGTTGCAACCCCTCCCAAGTTGGTGTCATCAGCAAAATTTATAAAAATACTCTCCACCTCATTATCCAATTAATTCATAGAAATCACAACTTGTACCAGGCCCGTGACTGACCACTGCAGGACCCTACCAGATATGCCCTCCCATCTTGACATCAAACCACTGATAACTCCTCTGTTGTACACTCACCTTACAGTAATTTCATCCAGATTGTATTTCCCTAGTTTTCTTACAGGAATGTCATGTGGAAGTCTGTCAAAAGTCTTGCTAAAATCAAAATGTATTACATCTAGTTCTTCATCCACTAGGCTAATGACCCTGTCAACACTTTTTAAAGCTTTCCTCATTTGTATAGCACGGAAGTACCTTTGTTTAAGTTAAATGAAGAAAACTGTTTCCCTCCACCCAATCCATTCTCTCTAATTTGGGCATTTTAAATGAAAATCATTCATATCATACTAGAAATATAACATAACAGTGCTTTTATCCAAAGCAAATCAAATCATTTTACAAAAAATAATTTTTAAAGCCTAAGAGAAGCCCTGTAAGGTACCTATGTATTATTCCCATTTTAGAGATGAGTAAATGGAGGCACACAGAGGTCAGGTAACCTACTCATGGTTACACAGTGAGTCACTAACTCTCTCAAGAACAGAAGTCAGGTTTTAAGACATCCAGCCCACCATTCTAGCCAATACAACACACTTAAAACAATATTGGATGCACTAGGATATAATCATTCTAAAATAAAGTTCCCATAGAAGGCACATGTTCCCCAATCTAAGAGTTCAGCTCTTTCAAAGTGCAGTGGTTATGGCTCTGACACAGCAAATATACTGCTAAATGGGAATGAAAATGCCTGTAACTAGTCTTTAAATTAGTACACCAAAATAAAATATTGATATTTACCTGTAAACAGCAGAAGTGTTTTTGGCAGTCCTACATAACAGACCTATGGGTGTAATTCACCGCAGTTCAAGCCCATGCAAGGATTTAACCTAATGTATGGTTTTCAATAAAGCTACTTTTCACAGAAACAAGGATCAGGGTGAGTGAATGTCAAAATGTTAGCCATTCATCCTCTTCCTCTAAGCTTTACTTCTTGAAATTTTTAAAAATATGTAGCAACTACTCCATAGTGATCCTTTCTCTTCCTGTTTACAAACAGAACCCCCCCCCCCCCCCGACAAATTCTTACATTGAAGGAGAAGGGTGGGCAAATTGAGAAAGCTGTGTCTGGCTATAAAGGAGAGGTCTCAAAGTCAAATCACCACGAGGGCCACGTGAGGACTAACACATTAGTCAGATGGCCGCATCACTGAAAATTTTTCACACAACGATATTGCAAATACTGATAACAATAGTGTCATTGTGGGCCAGAGGAAATAACTTGAGGGCCCAGTTGCAGACCCCTGCTATAAAGGGAGCAACAGCTGTAAGAAAGGTGCACCTGTATCCCTCCCATATGCAGTCTAAAAATAGCATCTGGTGCAACTCAGAGAAGAACACCCCAATAAAAGGGTAACTCAAAAGGCACATCTGTCCCCATCAATAAAGAGTTTATTCATAATAATTCACTAAAAATAAGAGGAGGGGTTTTTCTTCTTCTAAACCAAAATCACACATCAGCCAAGTTACAGAATCCCATTACTCAGATTCACATGCTGAAAATCACGAAGTATAACATGAACTTACCAAAGTTTGTTGTAGGCATCTAGGCATTCTGGCTTTACATTGTGAACTGAAACAACAAAATTAAATGATAAATGAAGGAGTGAAAATGAATAAATAAAACAAAAGGAAAACAAATATAAAAACATCACCTACATTGTAGTTTATACAGACTGCTGGTCTCCTTTTTGGCTAGTAGATTGGAGTGAGCATCTTTCCTAGGATCCACTTTGCGTACAAAGAGTGATTTTAACCAGCTGTCTTCACTTGCTTTGTGACCTGAGGATGCCAGCCCCCTGAACATCAATTAATAGATCACATTGTCACTGAATGTTTATTCAAAATGCACAGACAGTCATGATTAAGTTTAATACAACAAAGTAACATGTACAGAGCAATGAAATTAATTCTTTCCATTACCTTACCCTCTAGCACTACAGAGAGACAGTATTTTCCCAGCAAGATAAACACCTATTGAGACTTGCTGGGATGGCAATGACCTCGGATGACAGCTGGTTCTACACTACCCCATCTGCAGCCCCCCCTCCTGTGCAGAGAAAGGATATGGGCACGAGAAGAATGGTGTGCTCCAGCAAGTCCCAGCTGATGCAAGAGGCCCACGAATCATTCCATTCAAGGACTGTAAGCAGATGTGATGCTGCTCTAATGCAGTGGTTCCCAACCAGTGTGCCGCGGCAACACCCAAAGTGTGCCATGAGCATCCGCTAGAGCTGGAGTAAAAGTTCTCTCCCTGCTCAGCCCAGCCACGTGGGCTGTGTAGGGCTGGGAAAAGGTAGGGGTGAAAGTAAGGGGGAAGGCACTGGAATATAGTTCTGGGGCCCCCTATTTTTAGGCAGGCAGCATTCCAGCTCCTCTAAAAATAGAGGAAGGCACCAGAACACGGAGTTCCAGGGGTCCCCCTAAAAGTAGCAGGAGCAGTTGGAAGGCAGCGTTCTGGGGACTCCACCTTAACTGAGCCAGCAGAGAGGGGCAGGAGGCCAGGAGTGTGTGAATCTCCCCCTGCAGGGCGGAGCAGCTTGTGTCAGCCAGCCTGCAAAGAGCCCAGATAAGGGCTTGGAGGTGCTGCTGGGGCTTGTGTGGGGCTGGTGTGTGTGTGTGTTTAACAGAGGTGAATGGGAGTGGATGTGTGCAGAGGGTATATAGCTGGGGTTGTGGGGTAGCTGTTTGGTTGGGAGGGTGTGTAGCCAGGGTGTGGGGTGGCTGTGTATGGGAGGGGTATAGCTGGGGGCTGGATGCCTGGTTCTGGCTCCTTCAGTGATGGGAGGGTCATCATAGGCAGCAGGGGGCTGGGGGAGGGGATGACAGGACCCACTGGGGTGGGAGGGAGCAGCAGTGGGCTGAGGATTTGCCCTGGGTGGCAGAGAGCCACTGTGGAGAAGGGGGAAGTGGGTGCTGTGCCATGCTCCCCGGCTTACCTTCCTACTCCCCAGGTTCCCCCCACAAAGCCACTCTTGTTCTCCCTTCCTCTCTCCTCTTTTGCCACCCTTGTGCTGTTCCCCATATGGCTGCCCTTGTTCTTTTTTGCCGCCCCTGCCCTGCTCCCCATTCTTACTCATTCCACTGCACACCACTCCTGACCTCCCCTGTTTTGCCACACCTGCTCTGCTACCCCTATTACCCCACATAGGAGCATTTCTGAAACACTGAATATTCATAAGTAGTTTAAGTTAATTTGAATATTCATGAGTTTAATGATGGTGTGCCTCGAAAAATTTGAAGGTATCAAGGTGTGCCATGGCAGAGAAAAGGTTGGGAACCACTGCTCTAATTCATGTACGTCTTAAAAGACAAGCCCAAAACACAGCCATTTTGCTGTCCTGCCACACTCCGGCATTGATCATAGCTCTGTAAGGGCAGAGGATGGAGGTTACTATGCTTTTTTCTTTTAAACTATTTTTGCTCACGCAAAAGTAGCAAAAGTCCTGTAGCGCCATAGACTAACAGATTTCTTCGAGCATAAGCTTTCGTGGGCTACAAGCCACTTTGTCAGAGGCATCTGATGAAGTGGGTTGTAGCCCACGAAAGCTTATGCTCAAAGAAATCTTTTAGTCTACAAGGTGCCATAGGACTCTCGCTACTTTTGTTATACACAGACTAACACGGCTATCCCTCTGGAATTTGCGCAAGCAAGATATCTTCATCTTCCCACAAGCAGACAGTCAAAAGTGAACAACCAATGCATGGGCATAATGAGACAAGACAATGCGTACACGCTGCTTTGTTTACAATTAATGGCATAATAAGAGTTAGATATTTTCATGTTTATTTAAATAGATTTCAAGAAAGAGTCAAAGAGATGAAACATAAGTCACTATGTACTCTGCTTTGGGAATAATTGAGTGGCAGGAGTCAAGGAGTCTGCAGAAATTTTAATTTTTGAACAACAGGCATTATAATGTTCAGGATTCAGCTTAATTTTTGTTGATCAACATTTGTGGTTTTTTGTCCACTTAGGAATTGAGTTTGATAGAGACAGCCAAACTAGTTAGGCTTTCAGGCAATTTAGTTTCTGCAAGTACTTCTGCAAAAGTGTGATTTTCAACTTTCTCACAACAAAAAATAAAAATCACAAGAAACAGCACTGTTCTTCTTAAAGCAAGAATAAATAGGACTATTTCCCCATTTTTCAAGTAATCGGCATCAAGGTCATGAAATGATGTGCATTAGCTCTATTTACATCAATGCTAGTAATCTTCTATTAAAATC
This sequence comes from Podocnemis expansa, assembly GCA_007922195.1. Classification (NCBI taxonomy): domain Eukaryota; kingdom Metazoa; phylum Chordata; order Testudines; family Podocnemididae; genus Podocnemis; species Podocnemis expansa. Next base: position 16,907,096 of record ML681971.1, on the reverse strand, counting down.
TTTTACTGTATCTTTTACTTTTTCTTTTAAGGTACAAAGGTGAACAATCTTACAATATTCTCCTCCCTGACCCATTAGAAGTATTTGCTTGCGCCTTCTTTCCATTTCTTGGAGGGCTGTGGAAGGATTTTTAAGTATATAATTATATTAAACTTAATTCTTCTGGAGAATTTTACTGATTGGCTGGGAAATCTGTATGCTAGATTTCATCTTCCAGTTGTGATGCTGTCTTTCAGATCCTCAATAGACTGTGAAAATGTTTAAAAAAAAATGTAGGAAGAAACCTGCTTTTGGAAGAATACTACTATATGAAATTCTCTTTCTACAGTAAAGGGTTTTTTAAAGTACTTTGCTGTTCATTTTAAAATACATATGCCTCCAATCACCAACTATTTAATACCAATATTGGGGCATAAAATAATATGGTAGTTTATATTGCTTATCCAAACAACATACTGAAAGAAGCAGAAGACATGTGATGATTAAGAAAAGAATAGCTGGGGATGAGGTGACCTGCCACACAAAGGGACAAGAAAAATCTCTCTCCGCTCCACCTTACTTATTGAAAACTATATTCTCTTTCTCTGACTGCAGCAAACACACTATTGTACAGAAATCTAAATGAGATATTCTTAAACAGAAGTATTTACAAGGGCCCCCTGTAACAGAGATACTGCTTGCCAGGGAAGAGATGGAGAGCTAAAGAAGTTGATCTGCAGCCATTTTGCCTCACCATAGCCAATCCAAAGGGCTCAGAAGGACAACACACTTCAGGCCATCTCTCTATTAAATAGGGCTGATAAGGACTTATCTTCTGTGAAGGGTGTTATGAGGATTAGCTGATGTTTGTAAAACACTGAAGATAAAAATCCCAAGTAATCATGTTTACTTCCTCATTTGCAGACTAACATTTAGCAGCAAGAACATGAACCACTGTGGGGATACTATTGGATAACCAAGTTCTCATCTAATAAATTAGGAAGAAGTATTCTCAATGAAAGAGAGACAATAATCATTTGGAGTTGTACAGTAACTTTTACCCAAGAATCGCAAAGTGTTTTATGAACACTGATTCAAAAAGTGCTACTATATACTTGTCAAACAGTATTAGCAACATTTTACTTGTAAGGTAACAGAAGAGGTTAAGAGTAACATTTCTGAAAATGGACACTTACTTTGTGTCCCAAATTGAGACAGTCAGACTAACTTGAGACTAGAAAAATAGACAACACTGCCCAATAGCAATTGGCCCACAAACAACAGATCCTTATGGCACTGGTAGGCAAAAATTATTGCAACCACAATAGTTCCATTGCAAAGACCTGTTTCAACTCCCCACACAGAGATACTTATAAGGTACATAATTATACACAAAATTTCAGTTTAAAGACCAATCTATTTGAGTTATACTACAGAAGCAGGAAAGAAGGATAACAGGAATCTGAACTTTAGCCATTGTAACTGAATAGCAATAATACCTTTAAAAAAATGAATGTCTTATGCTACTCGGGCTAGACTTGAATATCAGCAATCAGTAATTTTCACAGGACTAAGCAACCAAAAAATAAAAGTTTGCAAATTAAAACCATGGCAGAATGTAATGATTATTGCTGAACAATTACTATCTCAAGAATCTGTCAGGGACAATAATGAAAAACTTGAAAAGAAACAAATATTGTAAACCTACACGAATAAGAAATCAGATTTGTACAACATATTACCAGGTAGGCACATATTTGAGGATTATAAAATAATATGATTATCACACTGCTTTGGAAGTTAATACTGCTTAGATGTGATCCCACTGCTACAAAGAAGTCCTCAATTTCTAGGTGTAACTGATAAGGACACTACAGTGCTTTGTATTTTTTAATAGCACACTATCAATCAAATGGGAGTAACATTTAGATTTTTCAGGGAAAAAATAAATTAAAAAAAGCATAGGTCCATCGGTTTTATTTCCAGTAATTTGTTTTAAACATCTTATAATATAAACTACTGTTTTTTAACAAATGCATCTTCCTCAAGGGTTGTCAATTCAGTGCTAAGAACTTGAAAGTGAAGGTGAATACAAACAAAAGTGAAAAACTTTACTGATATTATTGAGTCTTAGTGGAACGCAAAAGAGAAGAGCATACAAAGGGAAAAAGAGAGATTTTTAGACTTTTGTTATAATAAAAAAATAACAAATGTGCTTACAATATGAATTATAAATCGACAGCATCGCTTTACAATCAGCCCTCCATAGTTTTACTTCTCAGTAGTTTAAAATAAGACTTTTCTTTACAATTCAGGCTATTTGACAACAATTAATGTTTTCCTAAATGTCTAATCATTCTTAAAACAGCATGTATTTTGTGAACAGTATCAACTATATTAGGAAAATCAAGAGAATGTTACCTCTCAGATTACTACTACAAAACTAGTATTTGTGCAGCCCCTAAATACACTGTTTTCCACTAAAATATTCCAGCTATATGGAAATGGATTTTCTTTAAAGAATCCTGAATGCTATACTGAGTTCTGAAAGAAACAGAAGAGCCTCAATTAGGTCATCATCTAGTCTCATCTCTTCATTAGTTCAGAAATGTTCCTGGTAATAAAACATTAATACACTGTTTATAGATTAGTTTTAAACATCCAAAACAATGGCATATGCCACTAGAAGATCATGCCACAGTCTAACAGACTCAATGGATTACAAGGCCAAAAGGAAGCGTTGTGATACCTTCTGTAAGGAAGCTACAGAACTTTCCCAAAATAATTCCTACAGCATACCTTTTAGAAAAAACATTCAATTCTGATATAAAAATAGTCAGTGACAGAGAATCCACTGTGATCTTTGGTAAACTGTCCCAAAGGTTATTTACTCTCACTGTTAAACATTTACAGTACTCCTTATTTCCAGCCTGACCTTACTGGCTGAAAATATATCTTGGGATACCCAAGATATAAATTAAATTTAAGAAAACATTACTTGACAACATCTACTGCCAATAAGGAAGTGCTTACATCATGGATAAAGGGAAAATAAATGGTATGTACAACACAGTATAAAACATGTGGTTTTCTGGAAGTCAGTTTCTTAAAAGCAGACTTTCATGGACATTATCATCAGTCTTTTTATTAAGGCACTGCTTGATTTTTCTGGCTATGGTCCTGATCCTGCAAGCACTTATGCACGCTCTTAACTTTAAGCGTGTGAATAGTCCAACTTGAAGTCGCTGGCCCTACCTAGGTACTCGCTGTAAAGCATGTGTGCCAGTGTTTGAAGGATCAGGGCCTACACTAGAACTTGATAGATAAGCAATTGTACAATATGGAATAGTGTGCCATTCTGGTTGTACAGAGAGTAAATGTCTGGCCAATGTGTACATGTATTTCAAACTGGTAGTGGCTCCTGTAGATGGTGTTTTAAAAACCCCGGGGGGGCCCCAAATGATCAATACACAAAATTTCGAAGCGACAATATCATATGAAAAGTTCCAAAGGGGCAGCCGTGTTAGTTTAGTTCAGCCAAATAAGCAAGGAGTCCTGTGGCACTTTGAAAGTCTAACATATTTATTTAACGCATGAACTTTTTGTGGAAGAAAAAAAATTCAAAGCATCTGATGAAGAGAGATTTTGTCCCATGAAAGCTCATGCAATAGATAAATGTCTTAGTCTTTACAAATGCCACAGGACTCTTTGTTTGTTTGATCATATGAAAAGAATTTAAAAAAACAACTTCACTTATTTTGAAAGCTGGTATTGTGTCACTGAAAGGAAAAGGCACAATTCTGAAAGTGTAAGCCTGCTTTTCATTGTTTTACTTCATGCATTACTAGCCAATTGAAAAATAGAAGAGACTAGTCAATGTCTAGCAAATTTCACCCCTCTGTGCTCCTGTACAAGCTCCCTACTACAGCATTCCCTCTTCCTTCATCAGTTTTTAGAAACACCACCACTAGGAGACTGGTCAATGCCTAGTAAATGTCAGCTCTGTGCTCGTGTACTAGCTCCGTGCTACAGCAACCCCTCCGCAAATGCAGCTGGGAAATGTTTATTTAAAAAGCTGTTTACTTTAGATTACAGGCACCCAGGCAATCACTTCTATCCCTCACCTTTTTCGTTCAATACGAACCCTAAATACCCGCCTTGAAAGAAGCGGGGCTGGCTCCCACCTAAGCTCCTGCGATAAATAAACGTGTCAGTCTTTCAGTGCCACAGGACTCCTTGCTTAAAACGCCAAGGAAACTCCCCGGCGAAACACACCCCGTTTGGATTCCCGCCGTAAACAAACCTCCATGGGAGCAGGGGAAGCCAGAGAGAAATCACTCGGCAAAGGCCAGGACGGGGCGGGGGCCGGGGCCCGGGGCCCGCGGCGGAGCTGCCAGCTCAGGCCGGGGCACTGCTGGCTCGCCCGGCTCCAGGCGGGGGGAGGCCCGCAGGGGGCGCCCGTGGCAGGGGAGTGGCCCCGGGCAGCGCGGAGGCCCATGACCTTGAGGCCGAGGCCGCCCGCCGGGGGCGCCGTGTCCCGCGCCAGGGGGCGCCGTGTCCCGCCGGGCCGAGACGCCAGCGAGAGGCCCCGGGCGCTGCCTGGCGGGGCGCCGCGCTCACCTGAGGAGCGGCCCGCCGGCTCCCCCCGCGCTCCGCCGCAGCAGCACCCGCCACGCCATCTTGCTCCAACCGCCCGCGCGCCTGCGCCTCCCGCGCGCCGCCGCCAGGGGGCCCCAGCGCCACGCGCGGCCTCCGTCCCGCCCTTATCCCCCGCGCCGCCCCGGGGGGATGGTCCCTTGTGGGGGGCTCCGCCTGTGTTCCGCTGAGCCACGCTACCCTGAGTGTCCCTCTGCACCGCCTCCATCATTCCTGGGCACGAGCTGCCTTCCCCTCATGAAGCTTTCAATCAATCAATCAAATCATAGGGCTGGAAGGGACCTCATGAGATCATCGAGTCCAACCCCCTGGGAATTGAACCCGACCATCTTTCGCGCAAGGTGGATGGGCTACTGCTGAACCACAGAGTTCAAAACGAACATTTTAAAAGTTTTTTAAAAGTACGAGCGATAAGAGGTAACATTAATGACGGCTCAAAGCTAACTAAAATACCACACGTAAAAATTTGGCAGTCAAATCTTACAAATGTTTCGTATGGGCTTGGGTTTGTGTGCACTAGACGTTTAACGCAAATAATTGTAATAAATAAGTGAAAGAGAAGGTTTCTAGGGTGTAGCTATAAATGAAAAACACCAAATGTCAGTGAAATTCTCTGAAGTACTCAAGTTTGTAAGACTCTGGCCCCCTCAAA
>ML681971.1:16767610-16901799 GCA_007922195.1 Podocnemis expansa | reverse complement strand
AGAAGCTAAAAAATTACCAAAAGAAAGAGGAACAGCACAGACACCACACACAGCTGTAATGATCACACACAGCAGCACTGTGTTTAGATGTGTAGCAGCCTATATGGACCTACCTAGTCATCTGAGATAACCAAAGCCGAAGTAAAAAATGTCACAAAATCAAAGGAAAAGGCAAAAGAACAGGTGAAAAAGAAAAGGAAAAGGCAATATTTCACAAAATTAAAAAATGGCAGAATAAATGGCCACACTGAGGAATTAAAAGCGGAGGCCACTGGAAAAGTTCCTGCTATTGTGCTGCCTATTGCTTGTGAAGGTGATGGGCAGATAATGATGAAAAAGAACGAGGAGTGGCACTTAAAGACAAACATTTATTTTTTGCATGAGCTTTCATGGGAGAAAATCCCACTTCGTCAGATACTTTGAAGAGGAGTGAACTTACAGAACTGAATGAAAATAAATGCAAGGGGGTGTAAAACTCAGGCCCACACGACTCCTTGGTTTTTCTGCTGGACTAGACTAACACAGCTATCCCTTTAAAAATTGATAAGACAATGGTGAAATCTGCAATTCAGGTGAAGCACCGATCCTAACAATAGCTTGCCTTGATGAACCAAGAGTGAAATGTGCTTAGGCTTCCAACTCTGCTAGATGGGAAAAATTTCTATATTTTTCTATATTTTCATTTCTGTCCACCAAATTGGGGACTGGGCCTTTATTGCTTGGCCTGCTTTGCCTACCCAAAAGCTGCCACTGCCTGCAGTGGTGGCATAATGGGGTGGGGAGGCATTGGGTGCTAGATCCACTGAACAGTTCTTCCAAGCCCCCTCCCCTCCCACCCAGTGCCTGTCCCCCTCTTCAAGGCCTCTGGCAAAGTGGGATTTTCTCCCATGAGAGCTCATGCAAGCAATAAATTTGTTAGTCCTCATTCAGACAAAGAAAGATTTTCCTTTTTTCCAGCTCTTACACTAGAACTTGCATGTTAATTTAACATGTATAAAAACTTCAGATCACTAGTTTTTGAAAAATGAGCATCCCTTTAAGGGGAGGACTATAAAATACTACAAATGATCAACATTTAAAGTAATAGTTGACTTTCAAGACTACCTTAATAACATCATAAATAGCAGACATGCACAAGTTATTAGAAATGGTACAGTAAATAGGTGTTTTAAGAGAATTTGTGGCAGTTATGAATAATACTCCATGAAATTTCCTTCCTTAGCTGCTGACAGGGACTTCGGTGAAAGCTCTGTTAATTAATCCAACACATACATTTCCACACCATGTGCTTACTGCTTCCCAACAGCTAGGTGTCAGTTAGCTCTTTGTTAAAATAGCTTTGTAAGGATAGCAGCAAAAAACACAGAAAGACTAACCCTTAGTGCAGTGGTTCCCAACTTTTTTGAGTATGAGGACCCCTTTTTAACATCAAAACATTTCATGGACCCCCAAACAGTAATGGCTATCAGGGACTGACTGCAGGCAGCAGTGCTATTGAAGGGGAGTGAGGGACCTGGCCCCTGCCCTGGTCCGTAACTACATATTTGGGCACCCATGGCAAGCAGCCCCAAAGGCACCCCCCACCTCAGCCCTGATCCAGGGTCCATCCATCTGTGGCCTGCGCTGACGGGGGGGGGAGGCCCCTTCCCCTGTGGCCAGAGCCAGCGGGGGGGGGGGTCTTTCCCTGCTGCAGCCAGAGCGGGGCAGGAAGTGCCTTCCCCAGCTCCCAGCAGAATGTGCCTTTAAGGCACATTCCTGTTCAGGGCCAGGAAGGGTCTAGGGTGGTGCCCTCTCAAATGCACACCTGGGACTTTGCCTCATTTACCCCACCATCGTTATGGCCCTGCCCCTGCCTGCTCCCAAGCGGTGGGGACATATCCAGTGAGAGGCTGCTCACAGCAGCAAGTACAATTAATTTAGTATTTTAGAGCCCTCTCCCAATATAAATCGCTGGTTGGCACTGACTGGGGGTGGATTGGGCCCAGGCCACCCACTGCTGGCCAGCAGCAACTGGGGCCAGATGTATTCACAGACCCCTTGCAATAACTCCATAGACCCCCAGGGGTCCCTGGACCCCGGGTTGGGAATCACTGCCTTAGTGTCTAAAAATTATATGTAAGCTTATCAGAACATATAGAACTACCAAAAACTTTGCCCAACCAATTTTTTATGGTTATGAGCACACAAAAAGAGAAAATAAATTCTGTTAACACTATTATTTACTTTCCATTTAAACAAACTTGTACACGTAACTATTATAAATGATATCTGAACTTATTTTCTGTTGACGAAGTGAAACCCTTTCACGCTACAGGACGTTCTGAAAGTTCATGTACTACTTTGAATAGTTAATTTTACAAATTTTGGATTAAATGGAAAGCACACAATAGTTCCATTTGGCCACTTATTTTAAGATTTGATATTAGCAAGAAATGCACAAAGACACATGCAAACTTGCACACACAAGCTCCTTCAATATTAATGAAGTCTGGTGTTGCATCTTAAATTATCATTGATAACCATTAAGGATCATTTACATTTTTTTAAAATTAGTGTGTCCCAAATTCTTTTCAGATTTATATCATATTTTGATTTAATCATAATTAATGGGTGTTTTAAATCTCCAGCAAACAGCTTGAAGAATTTTTCACAAGATATCTCCAGTGGCAGAAACATAAATTACATTTCCTCGTCACATATTTTTTCCTACACAATATTTGGAAAAAAAATACAATCCCTTTTGTGTGATATAATTCCTACTGCAGAACAGCAAGCACATGGATGATGAGTGAGTTGGTGGATAATGCATGGCTTTTAACACTGCTGAATAGATTCATAAGCATCAGACCCTAAGGCTTTAGCACAGCATTTCCCAAACTATAATGCAAGCACCTCTCAGTGGGGAAAGTGTATAAATTAAGATAGATAAGACCACACACAGTGGAATGGAAGGGAGCACAACGGATTTCATATTCATGAAGGTGCCTACGTTCCAAGATCTTGCTTCATCAGTAGCACCTTATCCACAGAAATGGAATCTTTGGTGGCTCCTGCTATTTAAGCAGCCATCCTAACCTGCAAAGTGATGGATGCAGGCAAAGCTGTTCACCCATTTGGAGCACCAGTGAGTAAGGGATCAGATTCCTTCCCCCAACTCTGGCCCTGGCCCCTGTGTAGGAGTGCTATTTGTGGACTGATGCTATCCCCCCATAAACCTTGTATACTGGGGGTGGAAGAGGATGTCCCAGCTGATTTGACTGCTAAGCAACCCAGCAGCCATGGAATTGCTTGCATTTATATGAGGGGTGCAATAGCTTTAGCAGGCCCAGAATCCTAGTCAACTGTAATCCACAGTTGCTCTAGACCAGGCACGGCCAAACTGTGGCTCGGGAGCCGCACGTGGCTCTTGAATGAAATAGTGTGGCTTGCAGAAGAATGTCAGCAAATCAATTTAGTAGGTAAAAGTTTATGGCTGTATGCCTCAGTGTGGCTCTTGAAGGTTTAAAAATCGACTTGTGCGGCTCTTGAGTTCCGTAAGTTTGGCCAACCCAGCTCTAGACTATCTGTACATACTTCAGCTTTTAAAGACTCACTCTCTGAATCTCATTGCAGGATTTGGGGTGTTAATTAAGTAGATTTTTTTAAGAGACTAAGACTCCAGGCATCTTTATTTCTACTCTTTTGAACTACATTGATGGGATTTTTGTTATAAACATCTCTTCTGTATATTATCTGTTTGTACCACTATACTTCCTGACAGATGGGAACAAATATATCCCTCCCCTACATCTGTGCGAGGTACATCATTTTCCTTTGTTTATGAAGCTTTTTGAATTATAAACAACCAGTTTCTCCCCATCAGGTGTGGATTTTACTGCTACCAATTGCTAACAGACCTGCTTTCATGAAAGTCAATAGCAAAACAGCCCCTGAGTTTAGGGAGTGCTGGATTATATCCCTTCAGCCTTTGCCAAGCTATGCCACTAATTGTAGATTTGTATCATTGTCACATGGGATACTTCCATTTAGGATGTCTGGTGATAAAGCAGATGCTTGTAATAGCAAACAATTAAAATAGGTGGTTTAAATGCACATGATTCTATTACTCATTTACTAGAGAAGGTTTATGAAAGGTTATAACAGGCTTATTGACAGTCTGCCATTGCTGACAGTAAAATGAAACACTAATGTGCATAACCAGCTAGCCATACAAATTCTACACTTTTGAGGAAAAAGTTTTAATTGTGTTACTTTAAGTAAGGATAGGAACCACAAAAGATTCAGTTTCAAGCTTCAGACAGGCAAAACATGGGATTCATAGCCCAAGAACATTAAATTATATGTGGAGTTATGCTCTTAAACATCTCAAATCAATAAGACTCATTCTTAATTTTGTGACTGAGGTAGCATTTTGATATTCTTGACAAAGCTGAGGCAAAAACAGTGTATTAAGGGTAAAAAAATCACTGACAGAGCTTAACTGTGATTTAACTTTTCTCCATGCTATTTTTAACAGATAAATACCCCAATTTTAAAATATCTATGTCTTGGTGGTGGAAGTATTTCAGTTTATTATTTACTGTAACTAACAAGTTCCCCGTAAGATTTTACATACTAAGACAATGAAGCACAACCAATCCCTCATGTAAAGCCCTGTGTTTATTGGCCTCCTTCCACCCTTTATTTCTCTGTCGAGGAAACATTTAGTTCCTGGAGCTTTTCACTTAGACAGGTAATATCTGCCTCAGTTAGACTTTCTGCATCTGTCAGATTGTTCAGGAACCTGGTTCCTGCACAGGGCTTTCCGGTCACTGGGTCTATGACATTCCCAACCTTGAAAACAATCTCGGAAAGTTCATGTTTCACATGCTTGGACCTTGGCTCAGGCAAAGCTTTTAGAAGAACAATGTCTCCAATGGCACACTGGTGCAATGGATCATGTGCAAAGTAAGTTTTTCGCTTGTTATAGAACTGTTGAGAGAAGGAGAGAAAGAAAGCCAGGCATTAGGACTCAAAACTAGAAGATAACCAGTAGATTTATGTTCAAAACCAAAATGAAGTTTCAAGATCAACTCTGATAGTGCAGCTAGGCATAACTACAGTAATTGCTTTTTTTTGCCCAAGCAAACCCACTGAAAGATACTTACAATGTAACTGCAGAACTAGTTAGTTCTGTCATATCACCTCAGTCCCTCCCATGCTTAAAAGGCACCAGCAAGACATTACATCAGCAAAAAATGGCCATCCCAGCCTAATCATAATTTGCAAAGTCTGGAGAGGAATAGATGTTAGGAAACTATATAATTTTCATCCCTCCTAATGCTCCCAAGCCATTAATACTGTGGTAATAGTTTTGCACCAAAATCTCCTAATATATTTTAAACCAACTTTTATTGTCTGTGGAAAATATGGGGATCCAGAATTTGCCCCTTGAGATTATGTAAATTATCGTGACTGAGAAGTTGTGGAAAATGCATAGTAAAGCAGAAAATTAACATTTACCTTATGAAGTGCAGAACTGAGTAAAAGGAAGAGAGTGTCTCCTGAACTTAGTTTTTAATAATAACTGAGGCTGGCTTGCTTTATAAATTGTCTTTGATTATTTTATTCCTGATGGATATTAACTTGATTCAGTGATTCAAAAACTAAAGAACACTGATTCAGTGATTCGAAACCTAATTTCTGCAATATTTATTCAACAAAGTGATTAGAAAAAAGATAACAGGCAATTATTTTTATACCACTATAAACAAAAACAGTTTATAACTTAACTTTAAAGTAGAGCAAAAGTCTGAAAACTTACATATTTCTTAAAGCTACTTTTCAAAATCAAAGCATGAAATCAGTCTTTTACTTTCTTAGCTCAGATAAAAAGTGTTAACAAATCATTCAAGGAATTTACATTTATGACAAATTTTATCTTTGTACACTGTTCTTCCTATCTTTGCAGTCACATTCAGAGCCAAATTGCTACTCCACATTCTTAATTAGTTGACAATATAAACAGTTTACAATGAAATCCTAGCATTTCAGAGAATCAAGTCAATACAATTTTCTCCTATACTAAATATGAAAATGGTCTTTCAAGATGACTTGCTGAGCAGCTCTTACCTTTAGTAAGTAAGGATCCAGCACGAGCCTTGTCACTCTCACTTTGGCAGTTTTATGCATTTTAGTTCCTATAACTTTCCCTACTATCCATTTTGCATGGACAGCTCCACGTAGAGCAGACATTGTTTAATTATGACCATCCAGTGCCTAGAAAGAAAAAAAAAAGCAATATTATTTTATAAAAAAAATTAAGTGGCTTCTGCTCAGTGCCGAAATGACAAACCTGGTGCCAGCCCAATCTCTCTTTTCATTTATAGAAGAGGTAGGGCACAGCCAGCAGCAATGCAAGTTTCCCCATATTTCCCGTCCTCATGCTTGTATCAAAAACTACAAGTAGGTGCATGAAAGTAGGTCAGACTCTACACTCAGGGTTAAAGACAGCAAATGAGGCAGTGATTTCAGAGATGTGAACTTGGACCCCTTGCACACACTGAAAACTGAAGGGGGGGAAGCAAGGAGTCTTGTGGCACTAAAAGACTAACAGATTTATTTATTGCATGAGCTTTCATGCGAGAAAATCCCACTTCATCTAGTCTTTAAGTGCCACAAGACTCCTTGCTTTTTTTTGCTCTATTAGACTAACACAGCTGCCCCTTTGGAACTGAAAACTGAACTGCACTCAATTCACTGTCACCCAATACGCCACCCAATACCAATGCTGAATCCAAATTTGTAACCTACAATTGAAAAATTGAGTCAATGTGAACCTAATCCATATCCAAATTACTTCTTACAATACAATGTTGGGTAAAATTGTACAACACAAATAGAATGACATAAAACAGAAAAACCCAGAACAAGCAAAAAATTGCTACATAAAAATATTCCAGTTTTAGGGAAACGACTACTCTACATATATGTCTGTATATGCCATGACTTATTAATTCAGATACAAACTTGAAAAAGATGTCATGAGACTTTCAAGATGCACTGGAGGCTAACTAATTTACGTGTTATTTTCTCACATGATACATTCCATGAGATGTCTACTTTTAACATTAATTTCGCTGTGCAAAAACAAGTGTGGAACTCTTACACCAGTCTTGTCTAAACAGGGAAGAGTTTCTCTGCAGCTGCACACTACTCTGATAAGCACTGTAAAAAAAGTAAGTCTTCTGAAATTAAAATAAAACTAGGGCCATTTTAAATTTTTTAATTCAGTAAACATCTATTTCTCTTGTCCAAGTGAACTTTGCTAAAGACAGTGATCAACACTGAAACAAACAAGGAATCTTGTAGCACTTCTGAAGACTAGCAAACTTATCTATCACATGAGATTTCATTGGAGAGAATCCCATCTTGTTTGTTTTGCTGAACTGGACTAGCACAGCTACCCCTTTGGAACTAGTCGACACTGAAGACATCCTTTTCAGTGTGCCATATTGTTTTTATAGTTATTTTCCACTCAGGAAAAAAAAAGCAGAAGTACATATCTTATATACCAGGCGTGGCCAAACTGTGGCTCGGGAGCTGCATGTGGCTCTTGAATGAAAAAGTGTGGCTCACGGAAGAACGTCAGCAAATCCATTTAGTAAGTAAAAGTCCATGGCTATATGCCTCAGTGCGGCTCTTGAACATTTAATAACAAATTTGTGTGGCTCTTGAGTTCCATGAGTTTGGCCATCCCTGTACATACACACAAGGTAATGCATACATTTATTTTCATAGTACTCATCATTAGAAAAGTAAATAATACATTTAAGGAAATATGTACAATAGAGATACGTATATCTGAAGTCTCGAGAGTGGTAATGCGAATAACTTTTTGTTGTTGTTGTTAGAGACCTTAACAAATTCCTGCTACAATTAATGGGACAAAGAAAGAAAACAGTGTTTGCTTGGCTCACGACCCCCCCATAGAGATATTTCCTTCTGTATTTTTTACTGTTACACCCACAAATCTACAATACTACAGCTAAAACAAAAATTTGAGTTAAGAAATCAAGTTTCAAAGGGGGCAGCTGTGTTAGTGTAATTCGGCAAAACAAGTAAGGAGTCCTCTGGCACTTAAAGATGAACAACTTTATTTATCACATGATTTAGTTAAGAAATCAGTTACACTTAAGCATCTGACAGAAAGTTAACAGCCAGATTTTCTTTGGATATGTACATGGAATAAAAATGTCAATCCTCATTTCCATGTTCTATGTATCTCGTATGGTCAGAGCATTAGAATGAGGGTCAGGATTCCTGGTTGCTTTTTCTGCCACTGACTTGCTGTGTAAACTTGGGCAACAAGTCACTTTACCTGAGGAGATAATGATACCAGGGCGTTGTGAGAACTGAATCACTAGCATTTATGAGGCATCAGAGACACTGCTGGGAGAAAAAGTGCTGGAGGCAGGAAGGCCTAGGCACCTAATTCTCACTGATTTCAATAGGAACAAGATACCTAAACACTTTTGGGTAGGGTTACCAGATACCAAAGTTGGAAAGGAGGACAGTGAAGTATGAAAAGGAGGACATTGGAGGACATATAGAGAAAATGTAGTATTAATGTAATATTCTTTTGATTTTAGGGGGCCCTGGGGCACTTTGCCCTAAAAATAGGGTGTTCCAGGGCATTCCAACATAGCGTAACCCCTGTAAGTAAAAAGCCAGACAAAACTGGGTGTTGTAAAATGCCTGCCGGATGGAGAGCATGAAGATGAAGAGAAGGACTTGTCTTCCTTTTGCCTGACATCTGGTAACCCTACTCTTGGAGGACTGGGCCCAAGTTGGCTCACTGAAAAAGAAACACTTAGCAAGAATAAGATCAAGTCAAAGCAGCCTTAGTGTCCCTGGCTGTCCTGAGAAGCCCCCAGAGCCCCCCGCCCCAGCCTATCGCGGCCCAGGGCCGGCATCGGCCCCCTCCGGGCCCTTCCGCCAGCTGCAGGCTCGGCACGAGAGCGCGGGCCGCTCCCCCAACCGCAGCGCCGAGCGGGGCCCCGCGACCCCCACCAAGCCCGGCCCGGCAGCCCCCGGGCGCCTCAGACCTCACCCAGCGCGGCGTCAGCACCAGCGGGCAGCGGGCGGGCCAGCAGGGAGAAAGAGGCGGAGCTTCCGGCGAGGGGCGTGGCTCGGGGAGGAGTCAGAAACGGAAGGATGTGGCTGGCACGCGGGGAGCGAGGGGGCGTGGCCAAGAGCCGGAGAGGTGGGCGGGGGCTATTTAAAGGCACAGTCCGGCGTTACTCTCTAGCTAAAGCAGGAGTCAGGAGAGGAGGGTCCCTCGCTGTGGTGTGGGGGAGCAGCTGGGGTCTGGCTAGTCACACACAGGGCAGGGGTCCCCCAGCAGCTGCTCATCTAGGGGAGGGCAGTCTGTAAGGCAGGAAATGGGGGGGCTGGGGTGGAGGCCTGGCTGGGGATGGGGACTTGGAATGGGGCAGCTGGGGGCTCCCTGCCCTTGCCTTCTGGGAACCCTATGAGCCAGCGACACCATGTCCTCCTTTCCTCGGCTACCCAATACTGGCCCTGAGGAACCGTTTTCTGTACCAAAGAGATCAGCGGCCTTGTGTTGCTGGACTGTTCTAACCCTGCCGTGGTTGGCCACCTCTCCCATGGTGGGATTATCAGATGTCAGGCAAAAGGAGAACATGTCCTTTTTACCTTCATGTCCTCTGCCCAGCAGGCATTTTAAAAATATATGATTGTGACTGGCTTTTTACTTACAGGGGTTAAAGTATGCTGGAAAGCCCTGGAACACCCTATTTTTAGGAGGAAGCATTCCAGGGCCCCCTAAAAACAGAAGAAGGTTACATTAATACTATGTTTTCTCCATGTCTCCTCCTTTTCATACTTCCCTGTCCTCCTTTCCATGCTTTGGTTTCTGGTAATCCTACCCATGGGGATCTGTGTTGAGCAGCCGGAACATCCTTCTCATGGACAGGTATGACTAGAGCTGGTCAAACTCTTCTTTGTGAATAATCTCCCTGAAGGGTTTGTCAGATGAGTCATACTTGCATTTTTAAGCCAGAAGGGTTTTTTGTGGGTTCCCAGTTGGAAGTGCCCAAAGGAGATGGGGGGGGGGTGCAAAGGTGTAGAGACTGAGGTGCCTTGTGGTGTTGTTTTGTTTTTTTTTTCATTTGAGTCCCTGTTAAGAACTGTGCTTAAACAAGTTCCGAAGGGGCAGCTGTGTTAGTCTAATTCAGCAAAACATGGAGTCCTGTGATGAAGTGGGATTTTTCTCCCACAAAAGCTGATGCAATAAATAAATGTTAGTCTTTAGTGCCACAGGACTCCTTGTTTGTTATGTTTAAATAAAATACTTTTTTTTTTTGTTTTTTTCCCCCAGGAAGTATTTTCCCAGGAAAGCTGAATCTGATTCAACAGAGGCTTTTCTCAAGGGGATTTATTACACCTTGACTCATGGTCAGACCAGAATTAGTCTGATGGGTCAAATTTTGCTGTTACACCAGTGTAAAAGTTGACGCTGATATAACAGATAGCTTAGTCTATTGTCCTTGCTTATCTATTTCCAAGTAGAAGCTGCATATTTCAGAAAATGACTTGTACAGTTGCTCAGGTCTAAGGATAAAGGACAGTTTGCTGGCATTTTTAAAGACTAACACATGTATTTCATTGCAGGAGCTGTCATAGGAGAAGATCCCACTTTGTCAGATGCTTAAATAAATAAATTTGTTAGTCTTTAAAAGTGGCCCAGGACTACTGCTTTGGAATTGGGCATTGTTATCCCAGCGCATTTCTTTGGCTTCGCTTCAGGTCTGGTACTAACTGAACTGCATTCAGATTTCTTTCTGCATAACTTTCGGTCTGAATATTTTGTCCATTGCTCATTTCCGAGTCTCTCTCTCTCTCTCAAAAATTTATCAACTCATCATAGGAAGTAGCAGGATACAGGATGGCTTTTACCTAAGAAGAGCATAGAGCACATTTTCCTTTTTCTTTTCATTTTTTTTAAAGGTGGTTGGATGTTTTGAGGCAAAGCTGCCCTTTGTGGCTATGCATACTGTCAAAATAATATATAATCATGTATCTTTAAAAGAGTTGTGGCACTCTCCCAGTGTCTCTGATCAGTTT
This sequence comes from Podocnemis expansa, assembly GCA_007922195.1. Classification (NCBI taxonomy): domain Eukaryota; kingdom Metazoa; phylum Chordata; order Testudines; family Podocnemididae; genus Podocnemis; species Podocnemis expansa. Next base: position 16,890,672 of record ML681971.1, on the reverse strand, counting down.
CTATATATGTGAACATCAAGAGCTATAGACTTCTTCCTGAAGCATTCCTTATGTTTTAATATTCTGCTGCTTAAACTGTAGTGAATGAAAATTGGGTGGAGTCTAGCCATCACAGGCAGGAAGTGGTTAACAGCTATTCCAATCACCTGGGAAAACAATTCTTTGATTTCTCAGAGGGCGCTAACATGCTGCAATTCATAGGAAACAAAGGAAAAGGAATCAACTATTAAACATGAGCCTGGATCTTATTTTCAGTGACAGAAAGTGAGTGAAGCTGGACCTTGAACTGTTCTGCAAAATATGGAATTTGGGATTGAAAGTAATTTTTTTGTCCTATCCTGGTTCAGAGAGGAAACAGGGAAATAAAATCTGGTTCCAACTGAAGAATTTAAATTCACAAGAAGTTATCTGAGGTAAGAAAAATATTTATATCACTCCCATGTTAAAAAAATATTTAAGCAAATCTTTTTCCTCTGGGTGAGGAGCCCAGATAAAAATGCTTAAAGAAATTAAATTACTGTAAAAGAAACAAAACTCTGTTTCTCTCAACTATCTGCTTTCTATTTATTTGCACTAATTTCTGGTCTTAAAGTATAGGAACCTGAGAAAACAGATGAGACAGTGGAACTTGTGCATACAAGTTGCAGTAAATATTTCTGTGATGATGAAGGCAAGTCAATATAGTGCTCTTGAAATATCCTAATTCTTTTACTCCAAGGTCTCAAGGTGCTTCACAAAACTTAATTCATTAAACTCTACTTTAGCGCCTGTGAGGCACAAATTTCAGCTTGTGAAAAGAGCTTTTGAGATGTTTGAAGACTCTTATGCTTCAGCTTACCCACAGACACTAAAAGCCTGCCCTGCCACTGTGCTTGAAAGCTAACCTGAAAGAAAGTTCCAAAGGGGAGTAGCCCTGTTAGTCTAGTTCAGCGAAGCAAACAAGGAGTCTGGTGGCATTTTTAAAGACAAGAAATTTATTTATCACATGAGTTTTTGTGGGAGAGAATCCCACTTCATCAGATTCTTGAAAAATGAGGAATTTAGAGGAAGCTTGTGCAATAAATCAATTTGTTAGTCATTAAAAGTTCCACAAGAGTTCTTGTTTTTTAACCTTAAAGAAGATTACTAGAGGTCAGAGGGCAGCTGGCCCTCTTTGGCTCATTCTTTTCTTGGTTTATCTACTGAAAAAGTTGCCACTTTAAAGAGGGGGTGGCATGGGGGGGGTGAGACACATACATGTGAACGTTCTTGCACTTGGATGTGGGGTGGGTGGGTGTGTGTGTGTGTGTGTGTGTGTGTGAGAGAGAGAGCGAAATGGATGCTTGTCCACTTTAATTTGGAGGGAGACCAACAACTTGTGATCCAGTTAGTGAGCAAAAGTGTTACCATCAGCCAGGGAAGATTAAAGGAAGTGCAATGGAAGTAAAGGTCATTAGAAAAGCTGCAGGACTCTCTTTTTATAAAGACTAACATTTATTTATGATGTGAAGTTTTGTGGGTATGGAAACTGGAGTAAGTTAGGTGAATATATACATGTAGAGAAGGGTAAGTCGCAAGGTCCGTTCAGTCTTTTTCAGCAACGAAACGAGCTGTTTTGATTCAAGCAGTGTGGAACAAGAGATAAGAAGGTGAGAATGTTGGAAGAAGGGGAAATTACCTTTGGGAATGAGTTAGCCATCCCAAATTCTAGTCAGACCTCATTAGAAGGTGTAAAATTTGCATATGAATTCCAGCTCTGCAGTTTCACATTGAAGTTTGGTAGTTTTAAATAACAATCCGGTTACCTTGGTAGTACTAAATGGAAGGTGACTAAAACTCAGCTTCTTGGTGGAGTTGACTGCAGCTGAGACCTTTTGATATCCTGGTTTCTGTAATTTAATTACCTCTGTTAGCTATATTGTGACTAGCAGGGTTGCTGAATCCATTTTCTTTCCAATTCAGGTTTTGGTTGATGTCATAAATATCATGATCAGAATTGCATACATTTCGATAAACTCTTCAGAGCAGTGATGTTTTTCTCTTTTACATGTCTGTAAAGTGCAGCGTGCACCTATGTACTGTATAAATGAGCAGTCTTCCTGCTGCTGTTTCCTTTTGTAACCCTTCTGCCAGGGGAGGCTGGCAGAACAAGGGTTGTTTTCTATATCTAGGGGTTTCCCAATGATGCAGCACCACCAACTGGCTCGAGCCCCTACCCAGATCTCTGGGAATCCTGCACTGTTCCCTGGGCACCCCAAAGGGTAAGGCTTCCCCACTTGCAAGCACGAGTCTGAGTGTAGTAAATGGAGCTTTTAATAGAAGTGAAACAAAAATGCAAAAGGCCAAAACAGAGATCAGCACTTATCTAGGAAACTTAGTATAGAGCAAAGTTCCCATTAGCCCACACCGCATAACAGAACATACAAACTTAATGGCAAAACTGCACTGATCTTGAGAATCAGTGCTAACTAGGCTCCCAACCAACCCTAAGGTACGTAGGGAGTGTCTTTTTATACCAGCTGTCCACTGACACCATCTACCGGTCCCTCACTCCATCTTCTAGAACTGGTTCCTTGACTCCGCTCACTGTTCGTCGGTTCTGCCCTCTGGTCCCTCGTCTCGCCCAGCTTGCTGCTGGCCGCTTTCACCGTCTGCTGGCTCCGCGCACTGTCCATCAGCGCTGCCTTCTGGTCCCTTGTGTCGCAAACTCACCACTGGCTGCTCTTGCTGTCCACTGGCTCCACCCACTGGCCGCTGGCACTGCCTTCTGGTCCCTCATGTCGCTGAGCTCACTGCTGGCCCTCTCACTGTCCGCTGTCTCTGCCCGCTGGTCCCTCATGTTGCCCAGCTTGCCGCTGGCCGTTCTCACCATTCACCAGCTTTACCCCATTGCTTTCCCCAGCTCACGGGGGAAAGAGTTCTCCCCAGCTCAGTAATTATCAGGTCTCAGGTTTTAACAGCTGGTGATAGCTACTTCCATAAGAGAGAACAAAAGAAGCAATAGGGAAGGAGACAAATACTGACTCAAGCATTAAAACCATCCATATCTCCCCCCTGTCAGTTCAGAAGCTGTTAGGCACAGCTTCTAATGGTGGGTTACTCACCAGTAACCGTCCTTCTTCGAGATGGGCTGCGCAGATCCATTCAGCAATAGGTGTCTCCGTGCTGGATTGGTCGGGGAAAAAAACTTGCCCTAGCCTGGCAAAGAGGAGAGGCGGCCACCGACCCTCGCGCCACCCGTGGCTATATATATGGCCACCTCCCCGCCCCCTGCTTGGTTCTTTAGAGTCACCAACTCCAGAAGCGGGGATGGAGGGGAGGGACTTGAATGGATCCAAGCAGCCCATCTTGAAGAAGGACAGTTACTGGTGAGTAACCCACTGTTCTTCGAGTGCTGCTTTAATGCATTCAGTAATAGGTGACTACTAGCCACGCTGATGGATGGCAAGTGGAGTTAGTTCTTCTGCCTTCAGCACAGCAACATGCCCCATAGGGTAGAGGCCCAGCAACAGGATGCTTGCCAGAGTCAAGGGGCGAGCAGGCTTTGACGGCCCAGAAGAATCAAGAGCTGAAGGCTAACCCAGGACGGACAGGGGCAGGACTGAAGCCACCGAGGTATAACGCTTAAGCAGGTTGGAACAAGGTCACCATAACTGGAGTAAACAGCACAACCTAAGCATAACGGGTTGCGTAGGTGTTCCACATAGGTGGACATGTGGAGTATGACCAGCAGACTATAGTGTCTGGTTATAGATCTTGCCACATGGACTCGAAGGACATGCTGAATGCTAAGAAGTGAGTCTAGCCATATTGGACATGTCTTGCACGAGAATGAAGAAAGGGTACAGAGTGATCACCTGAAGGCTTAGCTGGAGCCAAGTGGTTATGGACTGATCTGGAGACTACTGGGTACGCAGGAAGTAATAAGGGGGTGACCATACCCCTTATCTAGGTTGCTACCAAGCATAGCCATCTGGTTAAAATGAGTGAGAATGAGGATACAAGGTTGTAAGATGGGTTCGAGAATGACTGAGAAGACCACAGGACACTAAACAGCAGCATATGCAGTCGAGCCAAGCAGGACGGAGGCCTATGGTATGCTAGCTGTAAATCAGATAATATGGGAACACACGTTTGCAGCCCAACAGGCGCTAGGACTGGGTTCTCATGGGAAAGAGGTTCTAGTGAGGTCACCAACAGCAAGGTAGCCTGAGGCAGTGCTGATGAGTTGGTCCTTCCAGGGCCTGCGGGAGCAGAAGAATGCATAGGAAAAACCCCCCTGGGCCTATAAGCTTGCAGGGTTTGCATCGCGGGACCTCTCACCAGAGTGTGAGGGAGGAAGAACAGGGGGCCAGGGAAAGAACGCCTGCTACCATTTGGTCACCCCACCGATAACTGAAAGATTCGAAGGAATGCTGTTTAAGGTCACGGTCTCAGTACCTACAGTACTTCTCAGAGGGATAATGCTACCACCCTGTCATGCCAGGGTTGCCAAGGAGAAACTCTTCAATACATGGATATTTGAAGAACCCTGATGCCAAAGGAGGCTCCTTCCTATAAATTAGGAAGTGAAACCATTACAAGGTGGCAGCTGTTGCCTCTCAAGAATACTCTGGAGTCAGAGAACTGAACAAAGTTTTCTCTGTGGTGGGAAGCCAGAGGGTGCATAAAAGGGGAGTACAACCCCAAATTGTTGAATGTTGTTGGGGAAATAGGGTCTCTGTCTATCACGCCAGTGGGCAGGCAGTGCGTGTGAACGGGTCCTCAAAAATTGAAAGGGGACCACAGTACTATCAGGCGCCCTCAATGCATATGGGAATAACCTGCAGTAGCACTAAAGGTCTACGACTGCTGTAGTGAGGTTGTCCCAAGAAAAAACACGATGCGGGGGGGAGCGTGTCCTTTCAGGGGACAGGAACGAAAAGCACCAGAGGTAGTTACAAGTGCCCTAGGAAGAAAGGGACTCCTCTGTCTGATATGGACAGCTGCCCAGAAAGACAGCTGGTAATGAGGGGAGGAGTATGGGTGGGAGAGTGCTCAAAGGGGTGGACCCTTTGCAGTTTCCCAATGTAGGGCTGTAACTAAGTGTTCTCTCTTGGGCTCTCTGCTGGGGTTTGAAGGAGGTGCACCCGGCCCGTGCTTCTGGGTGAGGGTGGAAGAAAATTGGTTACCTTGAGGGGGAGGCAGATAGAGGGTGAGGTAGGGCCCTGGTTCTCACTATATCACCAGAAAGTGAGGGTGTGGAACCATAGTTCCCATAAGGGAGGGAAATGGAGGGGTGGGCCGTTCACCTTGGTCCCCTACAGAGGTAAAGATTGGCTCTGGCTACGCAGATGTCTCAGTGAGCAGGAGATATCCTGTCGAATTGGGGTTGGAGTCACAGAGGCTGGTGCCTGCCAAACCGATGGTGGGAGTAAGGGTATCCCCTCCCTTTCCCCTGACCCGGACACGAGGGGGCCTATCTAGGAAAGGCATCATGGCTGCACACACAGTTCTGTTGTGGGTAGGCCTCGAATATGTGCGTCTCGGAGCCCCCACAGCGGCTGGGGCTACAATGAAATATGCCTCCATTCCTCGGCAAGGTGTTGGGGTGGGAATGCACTGGGGGGGGTTTCCAGGAAGGGTGGGGTGCAAGGAGGAGAGAGAGAGGGGCAGTTGTCATCTTCGGGGGAGTCACTGCTTACGGGTTGAGGGGGAGGGTAAACCACAGTACTGGGGTAGCGTTGGCATAGGCGGGCGTCGTTGTATTGTTGGGGCCTTAGCGCCCTGATCCAAGGTCTGCTCTCGCAGTAATGGAGAAGGGGAAGAAACAAAAAAGAGTTGGGAGTGATTCCCCCTGAACCTCCCTTCCTCTAGAGGGGAGGGGGTTGTTGTGGCTGTCTGTGGCATTGACGCCCTAATGCCCCTGCACCCGGGGATCAAAATGGGATGGCGGTGAACAGAGGGGCCCCTCCCTGTGACAGGGAGGTCAAAGACCCAACCCTGCAATGAATAAAGCGGGGAGGAAAGAAAACTGCCCTGCTTGAGAAGATAAGAAACTAAGTTGGGGGTTGGGTCCAGGAGGGAGGTGGCCAAAGTATTTAGCCTCTCCCCGAGGATCCCGGGCTGTGCCCACCACGGAGAGGGTTTCAGGGGGGAAACAAGACATCCCCCTTGAAGGGCAGGTCAAGAACTGCCTGCTGTGCATTAGGGGGCGCTCTAGCCTACCTAAGCCATGCCACCCTACGGATGGTAACCACCGAGGCCGTGCTGCGAGCAGCGGTGTCTACCACATCAGATGCCGAAAGGAGGAGGCCTTGTGAGATTATGTTACCTTTCTCCAGGAAGGCATCATACTCTTCCCTGGTCTCAGGTGGAAGCAGACTTCTAAATTTTTCGAGTGACTCCCAGACATCCAGCAAATATCTGCTGGTTATAGCCTGGCTGGTTTCCCTGGAGGGTGGGAGGGGGTCCCGGGGGGGGCCTCCCTGGCCCCCATTGCCATCTGGACTATGGCCCTTGGGGGAACTGGGTGGCCAACAAGGGAGGGGCAGCCCGACTTGGATAGTCGATACTTCACGCTTGCCGTATCTGAAACCGGGGGGATGGAACTTGGGCTCTGCCACCGGGAGTGTGCGAGGTTCCATACGGTTGGATGGGGCGGGACTGCTAAGGGCACCATCGAGGCGAAGGCTGGCCCAAAGAGGATAGTGGGGCGGGGGGGACTCAAGGGCTCCACCTCCAAGCCTAAGTGGGCCATAGCCCAGTGCAACAAATCAAAATGTGCCAAAAGGTTCCCCATGTAAGACCCTGGTGCCGGGGAGAGTGCAGTACCGGCAGCCTGCCATGGAGCAGAGGGAGTTCCCTGGGGGGACCATTCTTGTGGCCGAAACCGGAAGGATGATGGGGGGGCCGATGTGTGGTGCTGAGGCCGTTTGGAGCCCCTGGATGGTCCCTCCCCCGGGCTGGAGGCAGGGGAGGGGGACCGAGATTCTTGGGCCGGTACTGGTGACGGCGAAGTGGTGCCAGCCCCTGCTGGAGTGGAAGACGGGGGGCTGTGGGGTGAGGGTGAGTGTCCCGGGTGGACCCAGGCCTTTGAGATGAAGGCTGGTTTGCCCCTTCTAGTTGGAAGTGGGGTAGGGGGTGTCGGGAGAAGTGGCAGGGCCTGTGCTGCTTCCACGACTTCCGGGGTGGACGGGATGAGGAGTGACTCTACTTGAGTTGAGGGCAAGTCCTCGCTGGGGGAGGGACAGCTGCCTGGGTGGGAGGACTCCCACTCCTGCGGCACCGGGCTCTGCAGTGCTGAGGGTGGAATTGGCCAGTGCCAGGGTGAGCTCGGCACCGGCAAGGCTGGACTGTACTGTGCCGTCGGCCCTGGAGATGACACGGCGCGGTGCTGGGCTAACTGAGGGTGACCTCGAGCGACGCTGAGGTGCTGAGGCGCCAGGTAGGTGCTGCGGTGCCAGAGTCGGCACTGAAGTGGTGTGGCAGTGGCGGCGGCAGCTACCGGTAGTACGCTGCTGTGTAGGCTCTGGTGCCGAGCTGGATCTCGGTGCCAGGCATGAACCTAAAGCCTTGGGTGAAGGGTGCCAAGCCTCCTCTAAGGCTAGAGCGCGGCGTCGCTGTTCCCTCTCCTTGATCGTTCTGGGTTTAAAGGAGAGACAAATGGAACAAGCCAAGACCATGTGGTCTTTGCCCAGGCACCTAAGGCACTTCCAGTGGGGGTTGTCCCAGGGAAAGGCCTTGCTGCACTCAGCGCAGGGTTTAAACCCTGGCATCATTGACGTGATGTTCCAGTCTGGTAGTGGGAACTCTTGTGGTGGAGTTAAATCCACGAAGAGATGCTCCCAGCTGGACAGTGAGTTGAAGAAAAAGGGACAGGCTGCTTGTGGTTTGCAAGGAGTGGAAGTTCCAATTCCGACGAGCAAGGCGGAAGAAATGAAACTGAGGAGGGGTCGGGGAGGTGGCCATATATATAGCTGCGGGTGGCGCGAGAGGCGGTGGCTGCCTCCCCTCTTCTGACAGGCTTGGACAAGTTTTTTCCAACCAATCCGGCACTCCAGCATGGAGATACATATTACTGAATGCATCTGAGCAGCGCTCAAAGAAGAAGCCTGCATTACATTTTTATCATTCTTCATCCAGATCCTTTGGTCTAGGAGCTAGTTTCTGGGTTTGTCCGCTGGCTGTAACTGGTAGAGGACTGCTGTCTTAGAGGACTGGCTGCTTAGGGTCATTTCTGGAAATACTGAGTGCTGCACAAACCACTTTAATCAGTGAACTTAGTGAAAGGCAGGCCCTGTAGCATTATGGTCCAGTAACTGCATTAGGTCATCACTGCATTGCTATTTCCACCTTTTAAGCAGAGCTTTTGTCATTATTGAGTGACAGGGAAGACAGGGAAATTCTCCACTTCTAGACTGTTCCATTCCATGGCTCTAAAATGTCAATTTCCTACCAAGCCAATTACTATTTTCCACCTCATCCTTTCTAGGTATTTGCTGTGGCTTGTTTTCTTTTGGTTACTTCCAGATATTATGACGCATTTCTGTTGATCACATTCTGTAGTTGCTGTTGCTCTGAGGGAAATTCCTAAATAAATCACTGCAACTCAGTGAAGGAGGGTCACGTCTTGATACAAGTTGCTCATGATTCACAGTTCAAAGTGGTTATTACTGGCAAGAGGACTTGACACTTTAACCCTTTTGTATTTCACAAAGGATTTCAAAATCTTATGCCTGCCTGAGAGGTTTCTTTCATTTAAAAAGGTTCCTTTTGGTTTTTAAGGGCCTGACTCTTCTCTTACTTGCAAGAGTTTTTAAATTTGTGCACCTCCTTTAGGCTTCCATACAGCTGTTCTGGATTTAAACTGGAATGAAAAAATCAGCCATGGGTCCTAGGGTTAATTATCCTTGTGGAAAAGTCCTGTGTTCCTCAGAGTAGGTCTGGTTGAAATTCGGAAATTCATTTAATAAGAAATTCCAGCATTTTGAAACTTCCTTCATCCTAAATCAGAACAAAAAGCCATTTTCAACATTTCAGCACTTTCATTTCACAGGAAACAATTTTTTTCAGAAATGTTGAAACCTTATTGAAGTGCTTCATTTTGACTTGTGGATTATAAACTATATATAATATAAGAGACTAAATGAAGCTCTTCAGTAGCCTTTTGGCTAAATTTTTATGTAATTGATATGTTCCTGTTAAATGTTTGGTTTTTGTTGAATCAGTGGTTTCCAAAGGAAAACTGCTGATGGGAAATCTTTCAAACAGCTCTACCTCAGAATATCCATTTAACTGAATGTAGTGCATTTAAAGTGTACATTAAAAACAGATTATAAAACTTCTTGTTTCTACTTACTCACTGAGTCTCTTAGCAGGCTCGGGGGTAGACAGTTTCATCCCCTTGTTTTGTTTTGGCTCTGTTGGCATCTAATAATCATCTTCTGTACCAGTGTTCACTACATCTTCTGTTATACTCTGAATTGTATTCTGAGGAAGTTTCAGTTTCCTTTATAAAAGGAAAGGCTATGTGCGAGTGAGTCAACTGTAGACTACAGCAGGCACCCAAAGGTACTGTTACCATCATGTTTATTGGTCACATCTGGAGCCGCTTGGAGCATAAAAGATTACCAATGTCATTAAATGGTTGCTTTCATATAGCTTCAGTTCAGATCCTTACTGAGATTTGTGGTTGAACTGGCAGGATGCTAATTCCACCATTGACAAAAGTACAGCTTTGTATACTAAATAGGGTGTCAGTATGCTGTAATGGCGGGAATGCAGGTCCCAACTACAATATAGACTAGTGCAAAATGGTTACACTCCTCTCCTTTTTCCGAGGGAGTGCTTCCAATACAGAAATTATTCTGGGGAGCTGTGCATGAGGAGTTTTGGCTAGGGTGGATCTGTGCTCCAGTATTCCTCAACTGCATTATAGCAGATATAGATAGGCCTTGCAGCCAAGGCACAAATCGTAAATGTTGATCTGTGCCTGAGTATGAACCAAGTTCCAGCAGCCTCAGGACTGAGAATGCAGGCCACGATTTGTACTGTGGTTTCAATAGTAGTGCAGGGATGAACGCTTTCTAGAGCCTCTATTCTCAACTCTGGCATTGGTTGTTTTATTTGTTTTTTTTGTGTCTGATTTTTGGGGGGGGGGTACCTTACTAACCTATCCTGTCTCTGTGTACCCCTCAGTAAAAGGGATTTTTCTAGCAAAGTGCCTTTTGTTGTGTGATTAATATGTAAAATAAGTTGAAAATATCATCTTTCCAAATTTACAGCCCAGCAGTAGAGAAGAAAGGGACAAAGATGATTTACAAATCATTGCAAGGGTCAGGCAAATTGATCTTTTAAATTTAAACTAGGACATTATTTAGGAAATTAAGAGACAAGACTGGTGGTTAGCCCCACTATAAGAACAGTTTTCATTTGTAGGAAAGAATGCTGGGTCTTCTCTTGGCTGATAGCGCCCTCAGATGTGCACTAGGGTGTGTGTATCTCAGATCAAAGCTATTAATTCTTGTTTTTAGTTCATGGAACAAAACTTTATGGAGTATTTTCCTGTGCTCAGAAAAACTGAGGACAACATCGTGTGGATCCATGTCTCATTGCTGAGTCCTTTGCTTGTGACATTTAATTGGGCTAGAATCCACAAAACATTTTTGTTGTGGAATTGATGTTTTCTGTATACTTTCATATATAGTACTCAGTCAACTGCATTTAAAATGTATGTTATATGGCCTTTTTACAAAACAGAACTACATTCACATCACAAGAACTCGTAGGAAATAGATATTTAAGATACCTTAAGTGAGAGAGACTTAACTAATCATTTAAATATATCTTCTAGAGAGGTGTAAAAAATGCAATTTAGTTATACTGCAAACATTGTTGGCATGTGTCAGTGAGATGAGGGCCTCCTCCGTGACAGGCAGAGAAAGATTAACGGCAAAATGTGTCCTCTCTGATCAGCACTGCAGATCTGTCCTCTTTGCTGTGGATTTCTGTTGCATATTCTTCATACAAAGCTTCCATTGATGTCTGCAACAGTTGTCTTAAAAGAGACTGGTGTGTGCAGAGATCCTGGTTTAGCAGGGGGAATTTTATCTAGGGTCTGTAAAGAGACATGCTGAATGCCATATTTGTATTATTGCAACACAACAGGGAAATGTTGTAGTTTGTAGTATTTTGACGTTAGTACTGCAATGCTCAACAGATGACTCAAATGTTTCATTCAGTACCTTGGTTGACTGTGTGGGGAGTTCCAAAGAGGCGGCCATGTTAGTCTAGGTCAGCAAAACAAACAAGGAGTTCTGAGGCACTTTTAAAGACTAACAGATCTATTTATTGCATGAGCTTTTGTGGAGGGAAGTCCCACTTTGTCAGGACTCCTTGGTCTTTGTCTGTATGGTGGCTGGACCTGAGGGGATGCACAGCTCACATGCAGGGCTGTCCAAAGGTTTTCCAGTGCCCTAGACACCTGTGATTTTGGCACCCCCCTGTGGGGGGGAGTGCAGAGCCCAAGGCAGTTGGCCTGTGCAGGCCCCCACAGCACTGGGGGGGGGGGGGGCACGGACCAGCCCAGAGTCTGGCCCTGTACTTCTGCCCCTCTCTTAAGCTGGCGGCAGAGCAGGCTGGTCTGGGGCCTGGGCTCTGCTCTTCCGCCCCACCTCTGGGCCGGTGCTCACCGCCCCCAAGGCGGAACAGCTTGCGCAGGGGAGAGGTGGGAAAGCAGAGCCTGGCCTCTGGGCTAGCCCACTCTGCCCCTGGTCCGGCTGTTTCCCGTCCTGGGGGTGGGGCAAGCAGGCCCAGCAGAGAGGCTGGATGCGTGCTTTCAGCCCCCTGCTTACCCCTCACTGCTGAAAGCAGCAGGGAGGGGGTGGGAGACAGCGCAGCCGTGGATGGTAGTGGTGCATGCCCCACGCTGCTCTGCTCAAGGCAGGACAGTGCAGGACCCACACAACTGTGGGGGCAGGGACCATTGCCCCTCTCGCCCACCCTCAAGGATGGCCGCCCTGGAGGAGTGCCCTTTGCACTCTAGGTGACTGCCTAGGTCGCCTCTATGGACGGACAAGCCCTGCTCACATGAGATAAGAGACAGACAGATGGCCCTTGCAATGGTGGGTCAGAATGTTTGCCCAAATTCAAAGAAAAGGTGGATACTTTGAATCATATGACATATCAATAATACATTTAATAAAAAATTTGCTCCATCCTTTGCCCTAAGATCTTAATCTCCAGTCTTGGTTATGGTCTGGATTTTCTGTTCTTATCAGGTATGCTATCATGTACAGAAACAGCATATAATAAAGGGTGATTTCCCATGCCTCCACCCCCAAGATCAGGCATACTTTATACTGGAATTGATTAAATGATTTCAGAAAATACAATTGGTTCCCTAAATCGTGTGTTTACATGGCTAATTTTGTTACTGTAACTCTTGTTCAGTTCTAGCCGCAGTTGTCCTGATCAATTAGAAAATGTCCATCAGAGGGCTGAAGAAGAAGCAACCTAAGACTTTTAAAGTGAAAGTGTTAACCCTGGATGCTGAAATGGAGTTCAACTGTGAGGTAAACTTTCTGGAAGTGGGAAGAAGGATGTTATATCCTCCATGTTACTTCACTTGGACTTGGAGAATTCTGAATACAACCACAAATAATAGTTAATCGGGACTGGATGATTCAGGGGATTGGAATGGGGTTTTGAGCCTGACTCTGTTGTTCTGTGCCTTGTGTAGCCACATGCACCTGAGCAATGTAGGATTCTGATCTATGGACATCTCCTGGGTACTTTGCGTGGATGTAAATGAGTACACAAGGTATAGGATGGTAGAGAATCAGACCATCGTGTCTCACCTGTAGGGTGCTGGTTTGAATCCAGCTCTAGTCAGGACTGCCTGCAAGCCATTACTGTTTGCTGGATGTTGTGAGGGGTTATCCATTCTGGATATGTGTTATATAATTCTTGGTTTTTTAGAAGTCAAGCAAAGATCCAGTAACCTAGATACAGAAAATATGCTGCTGTTACACATGGATCAAAGTTAATTTGGGCAGATTACAGAAATAAAGGGTTTTGGAGTATTGCTTGCAGTTCAGGATCTTCACTAAAATCAATGTAACACATTTTCTTCCCCATCCTTTGCAGAATATTGTTTTTGCTATTGCGATGACTCCCTTCAACCCAGCCAAATATTACTGACTTTTTTTTTCCTATGATGTTCTTAGGGGCTGACTGATGTTGTTAGACAGCAACTCTTTTAACACCCGGCCAAGTAAGGGAGAAAAATGTGGAGCTTTTTCGGAGAAAAATAAAAATTAATGCTATGTAATTGCATGAGAATGTCCAGGAGCTTTAATCAAAACCTTCCTATAAAGAGCTGGTAGCAAACTAATTTATTTTGTATGTAGGCCCAGCTATCATTAGATGACATCATTACTTTTTTCTGCATACAACAAATCTTGGCTCTATCATGGGCTCAGTCGTATCCCAGTGAAGGCAGTGGTGAACCCCCATTGACTTGAATGGAGTAAGGTCAGAGTCAGAATGAAGAGGCCAAGTTTGTTTATGATGCAGCTCACTAAAGTATTGGAATTCCATCAAGAATGGATTTACCCTCTGATATTTATGCATTACTTTTCTGATAGGCTTGGGCCTCACTTCAGCCGTCCGCTTCAATCTTTCCAATCTACATGAATTATTAAAAATACTTCAGAAATTAATAATAGCTTGGACCACCCCTACCTCTAATTAACATGCAAGTAAAATATGGCATATAGAGGTCAAGTGGCTGACTTATAAGCTGCACAATGGGTCTGCAGCATTGCTTAGAAGGGAGGGTGAAGACTTAGCTCCTGGACCTTTGCTCTGATCACTAGACAACAATGACACATTTATCTGAAAAAATAAATAAAAGGTGAGATAAATGTCTTTCTGAGGAAGAGCATAGACCTTGACCTAGCAAATCCTCCACGCTTTTGAAAACCAGCCTGTGGGCATGCTGTAAAGAGAAGATTGTTTAAAAACTCCATTGTCCTTTTTCCCCCATTTGCATTCTAGGTGAAGTGGAAGGGAAAGGACTTGTTCGACTTGGTGTGCCGAGCATTGGGGCTAAGGGAAACTTGGTTCTTTGGCTTGCAGTACACAATAAAAGGAATGTCCACCTGGTTAAAGATGGATAAAAAGGTATTGAAAACAATTAGTCTGTAAAAATAGCTGTCTGCCAACCTCCTTTCGGCTAGCTTCCTGGAACAGGAGTTACGTACTGCTTTTGCTCAAGAGGTAAAAAGGCTCGTATAGTTAGTTATGATTCATGATTTTTAGGTTTTTAAGGCCAGAAGGGACCATTATGATTGTCCTGTCTGGGGCATAAAATAAGCCATAGGATTTCAGCAAGCCTATAATGCATAATGGTAATTCAATTTAGAAACGGCAGCATCTTTCCTGGTCAAATCTGAAAGGATTGTTTTGACCCAAAGGTTAGTTGCTTTCTAACTTAGTCAATTTCCAAAGGGGCAGCTGTGTTAGTCTAATCCTGCAAAAAACAAAAAAAACAAAAACAAGGAGTCAAGTGGCACTTAAAAACTAACAGATTTATTTTTTGCATGAGCTTTTGTGGGAGAAAACTCCACTTTGTCAGATGCTTCAAAGATGGGGAAACTTACCCATCTTTGAAGCATCTGATGAAGTGGCGTTTTCTCCCATGAGAGCTCATGCAAAAAATAAATCTGTTAGTTTTTAAGTGCCACATGACTCCTTGTTTTTTTTCTAACTTAGGTCTGGCATTGTGCTCTGAGATTCTGAGATGTTTCTGCTGTTCCTTTTTCACTGCTGTGTTTACTTATGCTCATTTTCTTTTTAAATAGGTTTTGAATCAAGAAATCCCCAAAGAAGACCCTGTTAGCTTTCGATTTTTGGCTAAATTTTACCCAGAGAAAGTGGAAGAGGAGTTATTACAGGAAATTACCCAGCACCTATTCTTCTTGCAGGTCAGAAGGCAGTTTTTAACAATTAACTCATTTCTTTGCTCACACCCATCCCTTTTCTTGGCAAGTTTTCTCTTTATTTTTGTCTGTAGTTTAGTCCTCAGTGTAATGCTGCCCATGGAAAGCAAGGTGCAGAGTCTCTGTGGGGTATCTTAGTTGGAATCAGTAACAATCATTCCCTGCCCTGGACAATGGGCTCACATTATTAGGCTGGACATACCTATTGTTTGGGCTGCATCAAGCCCATCTCCTGGTGGGTTATGTTGCTGTGTCACTGTTATAAAGTGGACTTATAACTGCTGAGATCTACACTCCTGTGTTTGAGCATATGTGTTTTTTGTGTGAGCATATGTTCTCATGTGAAAATAATCTCTGGATATTTCAAGGTTCACCAGTCATTATAAGTAACTTGCTGCTGTTTTCCCAGCAAGGTGTTGGGTTGTGAGGGTTTGTGTGTAAAACCTTCAAGCAGATCCAGTGAGAGCTGGAGAATCTTTCCACTTGATGACTGGAGAGAGAAGGAAGAAGCAAAGCAAAACCAGGGAGTATGAACACCTCCATAAAACTTCTGACTCTCTCTAGTTTTTTTTTTTTTTGTCTTAAATCTTCTGAGCTTTGAGATTGACAATTCTTCAAAGGAGAGATCAGACCAGTTTAGCAAACTAATGGCTGCAGTTCTTGGTGCTGCTGCCTATCATCTGTCTCTTTTGCTCTGCTTCGGACTAGATGACCTATGAGGTCCCTTCCAACCCTATGATTCTATGATTCTATTCCTGGATTTCTACCTTTGGGGCTGAGAATGGAACTTCATTCTTCCGATTTATATCTCAGCTTTCATACCTAGAAAGTCTGCTCTGAATATATGTTTTGAAAACCTACTGGGACAGCAGTATAAGATTCCATGAACCCTTAAATTTTCAGTGTTCATGGAAAATGCACAGAATTGGACCTGTAAATCCAAGCTGTTGGGCAAACTCTTAAATTTTATTGGCATAAAAAAGAAACTTGTACAAACAAATCAGTGGGGCTAATCAATCTTTTGGCCTAAATTTCTTGCAAATTTATTATACATTAACCAAGCTTGAGACTGGTCTGACAATAATGCAAACCGTGTGCCCTGTTTACTGTGTTATACAACAGCACCGATATAGTATGTTTGTTTCTCAGGATATCATTTCAGGAATACTCAGACATCCTCTGGCAGTGTGCTCTTAACTTCTGCCAGCTAGGTGGAGTTGTGTTCCCCATACCTGGGAATTTAATGGAAGCCCAGTGCCAAGAGAAGTGTAATTGATCCCCCTCCGTGGTAACACCCTGGAATGGGGCTGATTACATTAGGAAGTAAAACAGTGCTTTTCTGAGAGAGAATGGAATTGTTTCCAGAATTTCAATAACTGTTAAGAGGGCTGGTGCGAATAAGAAGTTGAAGGTGTTTGTGGTTTTCAGAAGTATAGTGCACTAGTGGTTAGAGCAGAATTCTTGAGTTAAGACTCCAGGGTTCTTTGATCTCTGTGCTTCACTCTCCCCTCTGTTAAATTGAGCTTGTAATACTTTTCTCCCTCCCAGTAGTGGTGTGAGGCTCGATTCAGATTTGTTAAATAGTGTGAGATATCTGGATGGACAGTGCTTTAAAAAAAAACAACAAATTCCACTTGCTGTTAGTGAGTAGCTCTGCAGGGCTGTCTTTGTCATTGAATTGCCAGGATTGGTCAAGTCCTCCGTGCTTGTCTCAGGTTCCATGAATCCTTTGGATGCTACATACCATGGACCTAATTCTTCTGCCTCATGCTGAGTTAATGGGCTTTGCTTGGGGAGCTACATAGAGATGGGTGACATGGAGTCCTTCCTCATCCTGGAACAGAGAAGCCCTGTTGTCACATGACAGTTGCCACAAAAGCCCTTTGTATTCAGCCAGCATGGAGGTTTTGGACATTTATTCAGATAATAAGCAGGGCTCATTCCTTGGCCTGTCTTAGTCCAACTTTTCTGCTGTTGTGGATAGGACCATTGTGAAGAGCATTGCTTTATCTGCAGCAGCTTTTCAACAAGTGGTTTCCTCTTTGGGGCCGTTCTGCTCATTTTTGGACCTTGGATGCTTGTACAAAGGCAGTTGGGAGCATGGACTATGGTTGTCTATATGCTGTATGATATTACATATGTTCCATGGCCACTATTTATTCATCAGGTAGTTGGACAAATATTATTGTTCCAAGGGTTAATAGACTGACTGGAATTGTTGTTCCACTTGGATTCTTTTAGCCACTTGAGAACTTTTTTTTTTTTTGTTTGTTTTTTTTTAACCATTTTGGAAAGAGATCACGAGACCTGAATTCTCCTTCTTGCCTTTCTTTTAATCCTCATCTTATTTTTTTTTAATTTCCCCTTGAACCTGCCTTGACTGGCTTTAACTTTCAGATGTGCAATTAGTGAAATTCTTCTCATTCCAAAGTAGAAAACTATGACAAAAAAACAAATTTGAACTTGCAAAGTTTCCTGACAGTAAGAACTTAAGATTACACCTGGATGCTAAGAAGAAAAACATGTCCAGACATCTGCCTGCCTACGGATTTCAGATTGATAGGCTATTGAAATGGCTAAATATTAATGTGGCATAACAGCAGTTTGCCATGTCTGAATAAAAATACCTAACAAAAATCATTCATAATTTTCTCTTCATTAGAGAACAATTATATGCAGCCTAAAGAAGCATAGCAATTCATGTTGGTAACATTTAATTCAAAAATCACAACATCAGTATAGGATTTGTCCCAATTTTTTTTCAGTTGTCAAATATATGATTTGTAACATGGAGCATAAAAGGTACAATTTTCCAATTTGGAAGACAAACCTTTTCATTTTTTCCATTTTAGCAGGTTAGAAATGAGTTTGCCTTTACAATAACACAGACTTGTATATTTGTGCTCACCAAAGGAATAAAGTTTTATAATAAAAATAATTCCTCAATGTGTCATTTCAGTTGATAGAATCTGCTATTCCAATGCATGTTTGTAAAGAGAAGCGAGTCACCTCAGATCATTCATTCCTTCTATTTTGAAAGTGTTTAAGGCTATAAATTCCTCAAGACTTGTTTGTTTTCTGTTTCTAGGTTAAACTCATTTGCATTTGAGAGGCGAATTTGGCAATATTGTGCTGCATTTCTCTTTGAAATGGCGGAGCTAAAAATCAGAGATTTAAAACAAACAAAATCCCACAAAACAACTTGCCTGCGTTACTAACAACAGTTTAGATTATTAAAATGAAAGAATTTTAAAATACCTAATTGCTTTTTTCCAAAGAAAAGACTTGTTAGTTTCACTATTTTTACTAGTCAATTTAACATAGTAATTCTTTCACTGTTCCATTGTTGTAATATTTGAATTACAAGCACTGCAGAACTGTATTAATTGAGCATTTTTATTTGGACTTTTGAGAACGTTTCTGTTCATGTCACATTTTGTTAAGCTCCTTTTAAATAAAAAATTAAACTTCTGGGTTAAGCTACTTGCTAGTTCCCCTGTGTGTGTGTTGGGCAAGATCCCTGGCTGGTGTAAATCAGGGTAGCTGTTCTGAAGACAATGAAGCTTTTCTGATTTAAGTAGCTGACTCTCATTTTTTCTTGGTAAAAGATTTAGTTATAGCATCTCTCCTCGATATACATGCTTAGGAGTCAGCTGTAGTGATTCATTCTGTGTATACCAATGTGGCATAATGGGTAAACCTGTTGATTTCAGATTAACAGTAACGAAAGCTTCTCCTTTAATTTTTTTTTCCCCCTCAGCCTTGTAGAAAAAATCTGCTCTTGCCTCTTGAAAACTTGTCATTTGTGGTGATGTTCAAATTGATTGTTATATTTTCTTTGGGTTTCCTTACAGCTGTTAAAATGCTTTTTCAGTTTAACAGTTCTGAGACATGATTTTCATTTACAATCTTGCAGCTGTCCACAGCTCTTGCTACATGAAGGTGCTTGGAAATGGAGGCCTGCTTATGTGGTTGGAGTGATGTAAAGCAGGCTTTGTATACATAATAATTGGACCATTGATTTCTAGTTGAACTCCTGTTTCCCAGGAAAAAGTTATTGTAGCTCAGTGATTCTCAGATGATCTCTGGTAACATTTTGTACTTGCAAAGCACCTTTTAATCTGAATTGCTTTATAAACATAAAATTTAAATGAACTATAAGTTGGATACACATTGTTTTCATACCCAAAAGAATTGGTTAAATTGAAATAAAGTTTAGAGGTGCCTGGGTTCAATTCCCAGGGGGTTGGACTTGATGATCTCATGAGGTCCCTTCCAGCCCTATGATTTGATTTGATTTGATTTGATTTAGTGATTTGAATGTGTGTTCTGTAAAATATTTGAGTTAATAGAAAATTTTAATTGTGGAAAGCCAGCACAGGGATAAAATGAAACTCACAAGAAACCTGAACCCTTGACAGCATGGAAATTCACAGTTAAAGTAGCCAAACTACCTTAACTCAGTGCCAGTAATGAAGTGCTCAGAAAATGAGTAATGTGCACTGCTCTATGGAACTTTATCCATCCAAAACAAATGCCTTCATTTTAGCACTGATCTCAAAAACTAGGCTATTTTCATCTTAATCATACAGTGATGGACCATCTTTCTGGCCGTCTTTAAGCTCCTAGACGACATGTGCACACACGTCTTTCAAGTTCCTGAGTAGACAAACAGAAAGGAATCATGTCTCACTCTTCATTAACGTCCTGATCTTAGGAGAGTGCCTGCCACCTGATACATATGTCATCTAGCCATCTGCCTTTCTTTAATGTTTTTCTATAAAAACCTCATATGCCTGGATCATAAGATTAGAGCAGTTAGATGAAAAGTGTGCAAGTTGGCATGTGAGAAATCTCGCTTCATATATATGGGATTGGGGTGCATGAAAAACAAAATCCATGTTGTGCATTATACTTTTTCAGTGCTGTCTCTTTAAGATGGAAATGACTGTCTGGTATCTCTATGGGGCTAGCCAAATTACCTTAACTATGATCTCCATACTTTCAAAGATTTGGGTTTCCTGTAAATTTAACCTTAACTTGGAACATCCTGTGTTTCTAAAGTGTATGGTGTTTTTGCTGTTAATACCCCAAAACTGTTAATTTTTAGTGCCAGGCTCTGATGTGGACTTGTTTGATTCATTTTAAGTTTAGTCTGGTGTCATTCCTGATTTTTTGGATTGTCTTTCATAACTTGGTACAGTTTTTCCATCATTAGGTTAAGAAGCAGATACTGGATGAAGAAATCTACTGTTCTCCAGAGGCTACCGTTTTATTGGCTTCTTATGCTGTTCAGGCCAAGGTTAGTGCACAAAAGTGCCATTTCTTTTTATTATTTATTTTAGCAAATACGATTACATACTGTTAACTAACATGTACAATAAGCTTTGCTGCGAAGAACGTAGGTCAACTGGGGACAAGCTGGTATTGTAGAAGGAGGAGTTTATATGTAATTACTTGAAATTAAGGAGTGGTAGGGTTGTTTGCTGTTTTTTACATTAGGCTTTTAGCAAGATAGAGGATTAAAATTAGATCTTGCATTCTGGATTGTCCTGTAATGCTAAGAGACAGAGTGTGATCATGTGAATATCTTGATCCTGAAACATTTTTACGTAGCACTTTGCTATGAGCTTATAGCAAAGGCAGGATTACACCCTGACTCTTTTAAGAGATGTCCATGGATCCTGCAGATGGCTAGTGATCTCAGTTCCTACAAAAATCAATGGAAACTGAGGATATCCATCATCTTAGTGTCAGGGCCTCCCCCATATGTTCAGAGGGGGTCAAAATTGCCCCATAGCTTCAGGTAAGCGCAAAGCCCTCTGCACTGTGGACTGCAGTAGCCAGGTGTGATCTGTGTACAGGAGGAGTACCTGAGCCAGGAAAGCCACCACATCCACTGAATGCAGCTGAAGTGGGCTCCTCTTTACATCATCTGATTCAGAGCCAAAGGAGGGTGTTGGTGTTGGGATGTGGAAGGACTCCCTTGATCTTTAGTTATGTGGATTCACTGGCTGGAACTTCTGCAAGGAGCTGTAAAGGGACTTGTGCCTAATATTTCATTCCATATGGTAGAACAGTGGCTTTCTGGAACCACATGCTGTGGCCACAAGTTAAGGATAAATTCCATACCTAAAACTCATCTGGAGGATTGTGTCATGCTCTGTCTATTTGGGTTGCTGTCACCTTTGAGACAGTTCTAGACAAAAGTTGTCCACTTGACCAATTCCACTGGTATTAAATCAAATCTGTTGTCTCTTCCTGTGACAGTACGGTGACTATGACCCCAATTTTCATGAGCCGGGCTTTCTAGCCCAGGAAGAGCTGTTACCCAAAAGTGTAAGTATTTCCTGTTCCTGGGCATGAATATTTTTTCAGTAGCTGTATGAAGAAGCAAATATTTTCATGAAGCTGTCTGGAACCGCAGGAACTCGTGTGTGGGTGTGGGTGTGGCTCTGACCTTAGCAATAAGTCCCAGCTGTGAACTTTGTTGACATTTACACTCTGTGTTTGTTCGGAGGGGCAGGTGATAAATACCACTGGCAGTGCCAGCACAAGTCTTCATCTGTTCAAAAGAAAACCACCTCCTTCTCTGTAGGTCCTCAGGCAATATCAGATGACACCAGACATGTGGGAAGAAAAGATATCTGCTTGGTATGCAGAACACAGGGGTATAGCCAGGTACTGTGACATGTGTCTGATTTCCAGAGGTGTATCAGGTCTAGAAGTACAAACCAGTTGATGATGTTGGGGTTTTACTGGTGTAATTCAGAGACTAGGTATTTGACCCCCATATATGTTGATTTATCAACATTGTGTTCCTAATCAGACCGTTTACTTCTGAAGGGAAAAATACAGTATTTTGAGCGCTAAGATCTTGCATGTATCAAGTGCTGAGCACCATAGATTAAACTTGCAATGAAGATGATAGGGGAAGATGGGAAGGGGAAGGTTGTGAGGCTGTTCTGTAGCACTTAAGAAAGCACATGATGCCAGCCCCATGTTAAGCTAAGGAGAATGAAATCTCATTTATGTCATACCTATTTAAGAAAATCACAGGGAAATACCCTGCGTTGTAGATGCACAAGTGTAATTAGCTAGGATCCAAGATGAAGAGGGGGTGGAATCCACCAGTGCAAGAACCATGGAGTTTGTCTTTGTGCCATTCCATGATGACATTCAAGGACTTTTACAACTAACAGTAGTCTACTCATCATGTCTGGCAATAAAATAAAATGCAGTAAGAGTCTTAGGGATCTGGAGTTAATCTAGCTCAACTTACTTCAATTCCTGTTTGGAGCTGCCCTGGACTCACATTAATGTTCCCTCCTTATTATTTATTACTTTGCTTTTCTTGAAAGGGGAAGGCAAGGATTTTGTTCACTGGCTAAAAAAGTTCTTTTTTTAATTAAAGGGAACTTCTGTTTCTTTTGGCCCTTAGCTTAAAATGTTGTTTGGAGCCTCTTACAGCAATATTTTTCAGTGAACCACTTCCTGGGGGGCAAACTCCTGAGTCATGGAAGATGAGGTTAGAGTAGGTCTTTAGCCAGTGGCATCTCTGTTTAGAGCTGAAAGAGGTAAAACTGATGCACAATGATGAGATCAGAGCCAGTTACCAGTAGTGGGTAAAGATTATAATTGGTGTCTCAAACAGGATTGGTAAAGCTTGACTCTGTTCATCTGGTTATGGTGTCAGCAATAAATCATGCACTTAACAGTGCAGATCTTAAAAGTGGTACAGCAAAACTTGAGGAAGTAAACCAAATTACAAAGGTGCAAAAGATCAAGTTACTTGGTTAGGACTGTTCTCTTCAAAATGATAATGTAAACCTAGGAATGGGGTGGGGGATTGGAATTGGCTTGAACTTCCTAGTATAATTACCTTTGTGTTATCTAGGGATGAAGCAGAGATGAACTATTTGAAAATTGCACAGGACTTGGAGATGTATGGTGTCAATTACTTTCCTATTGCTGTAAGTGCATCGTATTAAGCAGAGTTTTTAATTGCTCTAGATGAGTGATTCTAGATGTGCTACTCTTTCAGCTTATTTGTCCGCAAAATAAATATTGTTAGACTTAATTATTTAATGCCTGTAAAAGGTCTTTGATACCCGGGTGTGATGACATCCTTTGTGGGGTCATGTGTTGCAAATGCGTGTGGAATCTTTGACTGAGCTTCTGCTGGCTGAGCTAAAGGATCAGGGCTGTTAACTAGAGATGACAGCAGATGAGTGAACCTCTTGTGCAGTGGAGACACTAATCCTATATGTAAATAAAGTGCTTATAATAAATGTTGTTGAAGTGTGGTGGTGCTTGTCACCAGAAATGGCATTGATGATAATTTATTGTGTTTCTTCGCAGCAAAATAAGAGCGACACAGATCTCCTACTTGGAGTTGACGCCAAAGGTATTCATGTCTACAGCATGAACAACAGGTTCTCTCCAAATAAGTCCTTTGAATGGAGTGGTATCAGAAACATTTCCTATAGTGAGAAAGAGGTAGGTTGGAGCTAACCTGTTATTTTCTTTGCTTCCAGTCTACTATAAGAATCTCTGCGTGCATGCACACAAATGCAGTGTGTCTGTCTGAACATCTGAAAGAACATAGGGGTGACACTGGGGGATTTGTAAAAGAACTCAGAATTAATGGGCCTGATACATGTACTCAGCACCTCTGGCAGAAGAAAACACCCATTTTTTCAAGGGGAGAGATGAGTGCTCAACACCCCTTCCCACCCCAAATAGAGCACCTAACTGCAGTCTGGCCTTTTGACCTATGAAAATGTGGTGGTTTGTGTCTGTTTCCCAGAAGATAAGTTCCTCAAAAGCCACCATTATTGGTTTCAGTTGCCTCTGTTGGGAAGCTGAGGATTGACTGGTCCATGAACACTGACATCTAGCTTCATTTACAAAACTGGTCCCTCCAGTCAGGCTGGAGGCACAGTCACAAGAGAGGTCATGCAGGAAGGTTTATGCATCTTCTACCTGTTCCATGCATAAATAGACTTGCAGTAGTACATTTCACAGGAGTTAAATTAGATTTAAAGAAATTACAGACCATCCTCCATACAAAGGAAGGGGAATGTGGAGTGAAGGCGTCAGAGAGGTTTGAAATATTGTGAACTGGAAGACCATGATCAGGAGAAAACATTACCACTGGAATCCCCAGGAATTAACAATAAAGGCAGGGCATAGTCTGTCCCTTTCTTTTCAACAGGTCCTTTAAGATTGGGGTCCAAATTCTGCTTTGGTGTAAATCCAGAGTCAGAGATGTGCATGTATGAAAGTGTTCAATATCTTTTATTACTCAGACACAGCCTTGCTTTGGGCAAGATGTTTGAACAGTCATTAGCTACACAATGAAATGAGCTATAACAAGTTATTTA
Organism: Podocnemis expansa; assembly: GCA_007922195.1. NCBI lineage: Eukaryota > Metazoa > Chordata > Testudines > Podocnemididae > Podocnemis > Podocnemis expansa. Next base: position 16,866,323 of record ML681971.1, on the reverse strand, counting down.
TGATCTCAGTGAAACTGTATTTGAGATCAGATGACAGGGACTGAGGTTATGCGACATAATGCAAATTAGCGATTAGGATAGAGTGCTAATTTATGAGTCACACAAAGGCTGTGATCTAAAAATGGGAAGCTGCTTTTATCATACTGTTGACTTGAATGCAACATAGGAAGTGAAATACTGTATGCTGCCCACCCCTTGAAAAATAGCTTTTCCCCACTTACTCCTTGCAAAATAATTGGGGAGATGTACTCTAAATAAGGAAAAGCAAAAATTCCATGAATGTGTCTTGACATCCAGGAATTTAAATGTTCATTTTTTTGGGGGGTATTTGCGTCTTGTTTTGTTTTATAACCAGGATGGTGTTGGATTCTTAAGGGCAGGCTTGGAGTATTAAATTTGTTAAAAAGATGACTTCTAGAGAGGAATAATAATTTTGTTATAAGGCAGACCGTTGAGTCGTCTGGCCTCAATCCAGTTTCCAGTGCGTCACGAAACGGCTATTAAAATTGGCACTAACTGACCCCTTGGCTGATAGCTCCAGCATCTAAACTGCTTTAGCAATCTGATGGCAGGACTGGAAACCAAGAATTCGTTTTGTCAAATCTCAGCTCTGGCTCTGATTCTCCCTGAGGTCCTGAGCAAACATTAACCTCTCTGCCTCAGTTTGCCCCCTGTGCTGGGGACAACACATTCATGTTTCATGTAGCGGGGGTTAGTCATGGTCTGCTGTAGAAACAGTATTCAGTAGCTTCAGCTTTTTATTGATCCAGTCCTCTGTTTCCTTTCTTTTTTTTTTCAGTTAACTATTAAACCCCTTGATAAAAAAGCAGAAGTTTTCAAATTCTTTTCCTCACAGCTCAAAGTAAACAAACTGGTAAGTGGGCTGCTGCTCTTCTAAAAATCTGACTGTCATAATGTCTCAGTTACACTGGTGGATATCAGAATGAGACATCTTATTCTCAGAATGGCTGTCATGGTAGTGTGTGTCAGGAATATTGGTACTTGAGAAGCCTGCAGCCATAACAGAAATTAGGGTTGCAGTGAGTTGGCAAAAAATTAATGAAACCAGTGTACTATGTTGCACCTTACCTGAGAGATCCCACCCATGGTCTAGCAAACTCAGAACACCCGCTTTTCCCTCTAAATTATTTTGTTTGTGGGTGGTTTTGCCTTCCACTTTTAGAATGGGTGTGGGAGGAAACACACCAAATGTGACAGTGACAATGAAGCCCCAAAGAAATCCTGCAGGTCTAAGGCATTGTGGGGAGGTATAGTTAACTCCCCCCTCCCTGCGTCCCAGGAGCTGTGCATCTTTGGATTCACAGTCTGCTGCTACCCCAACTTTCCTCAGTGAACAATGAGGAAAGGGAAGCAGCATATTGCTGCTGCTGACTGGATTGGGCATTATTTTTCATTGAAATATCTCTGCAGGATCAATGGGGGAAGACATTGGCTCAGTCCTCTCCCTAGCTAACCATATCCTGTCCCAGCCTGCAGAGCCCTCACCTTATTGTACATCTGTGGAGCAGCTTCTGTGAACTACTGCTGCTCATCTCCCTCACGTGCCCCAACCCAAGATGATTCTATTTACGTCTCTTCCACCAGCAGAACTGGAGGCGAAACTGGGGCCAGAGAAGGTGATTGAATAGGGAGGGAGACTTTCAGCCTGCTCTGAACATGTCCATATCATGCATTTGCTGACTAGAGATGTGCCTTATCTTAACTTGCCAGGATAGAGACCTACAAACCTAATTGTCACTTTTAGGGAGGGGGGAGAATTGCCAGTTCCTGATGGTTCTGAAGTTAACCCCCAAGTAGGAGGTGCATTTGTATTCCTGTGCTGTGCTCTTCACTCAGCTCCTGGCACCTCACTTGTGCTGTAAATGCTTTTGCTCTTTGGAGATTTTACAGTTGTGCATTGGAAACCATGACTTGTTCATGAGAAGGAGAAAAGTGGACTCCATCGAGATCCAGCAAATGAAAGCTCAGGCCAGGGAAGAAAAGGCTAGAAAAAAAGTAGGTTCTTTCTGCTCCTTGTTGCTAAAAATATTGACTGTTGTTCCAGCCAGTCCATTCACTCTGCCTATGTTTTTCATCCTACTTGTCGGTATCATGAGCAGATAAGAATGAGTGCATGCGCACTGAGTGGTGTCAGTGTCGATGCACATGGAGGGACTGAGAATATGAGCAGCCATGGGAAATGTGGTGTATCTGATGACGTGTGCGTTGTGCATGGGCAGTACCTGTTGACAAAAGGATGGCTATGAGCAGGTGTGGTACAAAATGAGGAGCGATGCAAGTGCCCCTAACTGGTGGGCATATTTAAATGACCAGTTCACCAGCTGTTGGATTCAATACAGATAAGCTGCTCTAGCTAATAGCAAATGGCTGTGCAGCAGCCAGATAGCTTTCAGTTCTTGACAGATATTTACCTGGTTCACTCTGCAGGCCCAGTCTGTGAGCATGACTCATTATCTTTCCAGATGGAGAATCAAAGGCTGGCCAGGGAGAAGCAGCTCAGAGAAGAAGCGGAGCGTGCCAAAGAAGAGCTGGAAAGGCGCCTCTTCCAGCTAGAAGATGAAGCCAGGCAAGCCAATGAGGCGCTGGTGAGCATTACAGCAGTCTGAGAATGTCAGCAGCTCTTGGGTGAGATCAAGGTTTAGAAAGCCTTTTTCCTGTGGCAATAGTGAGGACACTGAGGGTATGTCCATACTGCAGTAAAAATCTTGCCTTTGAAAAAGTCTTCCTCTTTCCCTGAACAGTAATCCTTGGGGTACATATATGGAGTGATAAAAGGTATGTGGGGTGGCATGGCTAGGCTGGGTCAACTGACCATGGCTCAGGCTGCAGGGCCAAAAATGGCAGTGTAGCTGTTTGCGTTCAGGGTGGAGCTAGGATTCTGAGGCCACATGAGAGCAGAGGGTCTTGGAGTCTGGGCTCCAGCCCAAACCTGAACATTGACACTACAGTTTTTAGCTCTTCAGCTCAAGCCTCATGAGCCACAGTCCGTTGATTTAGCCCAGCCCTGGAAATGGCACAAGTCTTTTATTGCAGTGTAGATGTACCCTGAGGATGACTGTTCAGGGAAGAAGGGAGTTTTTCTGAAAGGCAGGAACATGATTGCATTCTTGTGGGAAGCCAAACCTGCCCCAATATCTTTCAGCTAGAGAACCAACCACTTTGCTCTATTTTTTTTTTTTGCCAACACCTCCTTCAGGACAGGAACCAGAGAGGAAGTGGGCTGCATCAGGAACTGAAGCTGGGGAGAAATCTGTATGGTGTCAGCAGCAGGTGGGACCAGAAGCTGAAATGAGGCTGGCAGAGTTTACTAAGCTCTGCCCATTTGGGTGATGTCTTGTCCAGCATTGAGCAAAGCGGGGGAGGTCTTATTTGGTGGAGGATTGAGGGAGAGAAGAAAAAAATCCTGGAGGAAAGAAAGAAGAAACATCCTGGAAATTCTAGGCACTCAGTAAAAAGGGTTATGGATGAATATAATGGTGGTTCTTTGAGTGGTGCTCACATCATTCAGGTACAGGTGTCTACGTGCCACAGTGTACGATAATCCAGAAAGTCTTTAGCCACAGCCTGTCAGCTCAGGGTCAGCAGCCAACGCCCCCTCAATGTTGCGCCATGGCTATATATGTGACCCTGACCCTGACTCTCCCAGTTCTTCCTTCTGCCCTCAGTGACAGTACTGGAATAGCCCACCCTTGCTTTGAGCAAGTGCCTGTCTTGTTTGTTTACGGATGAACAGTATAATTGTTCCTCCATGTTGGGATTCAAGCCCTGTGTGACTTACTGCAAGGTGTTTCTGATTGACAGTTCCCACAAGAAATGCCTCTTATGCCTGGGTGAGTCACACATGATGGATAAATGCTCCATATGCAAATCCTTCAAACAGACGACACACAAGGACAGGGAGCGAAGGCTGCGCAATATTGCCCATGAACGGGCTTTGCAGTTGGTGCTGGATGCGCCCAATGTGCCTAAGGACCCACTGGCAACACATGATAAATTGGCACCAGAACCCATCTGGCACTGCTCTTGGGCTGACACTAAGAAGCCGCGATTGGCCTCTGACTTGGCACTGTTGTGGCACCATGTGTCTTCGCCTCCGGCAACCCCACCCTGAGGAAAGAGGCTGGAGTGCCTTCCGGTGCCTTAAACTGAGGCTTTGCTGCGGCAAAGGCATTGCTCCAGCTACCAGCTCCTGCGCCATGGAGACCTGCCCAGTGAAAGGGCAAACTGGCATTATCCTCCAAGGAGTGGACGTCTTCTGAAAGTGGACTGACACTGGCACCATGTTCACCGGCAGGATCTCTGCCGGCACTGCCAAACAGTACCAACCTGCAGCTGGAGCACGGGTCTGGGAACAAATATTGTTCCTCCCCCGAATTCTCGCATGAGCCCTCAGTACCATGCTTGCAAGGATCCAGATGGTTGAGATCTACCTCAGTTTCCTCTACTTCTTCCCATGACAAACCCAGGCACCACGGGTCACTGTCAACTCTGCCACCAACTCTTGCGGTGAAGAAGCCTATGGGAAAATGTTGCTGCAAACACTTTGTGATTCCCCTCTTCTGGGGGGACTCATCCCTTGGTTTTTCGGCATGGACACCATCTGCGCTGACCCCATTACCGCTGACACCGGCAGAGTCACGGAGCCGGTCCCAGAATGACCGGCACTGATGGCCCCTGAAAGGAGAGAGACTATTCCTGGAGGCGTCATGACTTGGCACAGCGCTCCTTCCGTGAGCGGCCCAGCAGGTAGATGGACTGGCCAATCGACAACAGACCTGCCTCCTCATGACCCTTGGTACTGCCATCGACAAGGATCCCTGGCTTGTCAGAGGCTTCAGATGAGGAACCTTATCCTGGCACTGCTCAGTGCAGCAGATCACAGAACCCCTTGTTGTCCTCCCCAGATGAGGTGACTTACCAGAGACCCTTGGCATACAGGGACAACCCACGCACTTGGCCAGATTTGCTGAGGTGAATAGCAGTGAACCTGAACTTGGACGTGGGGGTCAGCAAAGAGGCATGCAATCCCCTCTTTGACGTGGGAGATGCAGTCCCACCCGCTAAGGTCTCAGTGCCCCTGCATGAACGGGGTGTACAGTATTGTGAGGGCGTGATGGCAAACTCCATCATTGATTTCCCCCGTGTCCAAGGCTCTGGATCAGAGATACCATGTCCCATCTGACAAATTCGCCTGCCTTTTCTGCCATCCCACCTCAGGTTCCCTGGTAGTGGGCGCTGTTAATCAAAAGGAGTGACAGGGCCAACCAGGCTCCACTCCCAAGAACAAAGAGGAAAAGAAACTGGACCTCTTTGGCAGGAAGGTCTACTCCACCTCAGCCTTCCAACTGTGCGTAGCAAACCACCATGCCCTCATGGGGAGATATGTTTTTCAGCTCTGGAGATCTATGGAACGCTTCTGTGATGTAGTCCCCAGACAGCACCTCGAGGACTATGAGACAATGGTTGAGGAGGGCGTCCTGGCCTCCTGGGATGTCTTGATGACCTCATGGGATGCATCTGATACAGCTTTGCGCAATATAGCTTCCGTGGTGGCAATGTGGTGATCAGCCTGGCTGCAAAGGTCTGGCCTCTCGCAGCAAATGCAGCTGACAATTCAGGACCTCCCCTTTGAGGGCCCTGCACTATTTGCTGAGTCCACAGACTCCAAACTACATGGGATGAAGGACTCTAGGGCCACCCTAAATTCCCTGGGCATGTACATGCCTCAGGTAACCAGTCATTCCTTCAGACCCCAGCAAACACAGCAGCAATCTCCACAACAACATCAACCACAGGGGTCGCACCCGAGGTCCTATCAGTACTCATAGTGTCAGTATGGGGGTCATGACAGGGAGAAAACAGACTCAGGCAAAGATGCAAAATCCCAACCCACGCAGGCCACCCAACAGGGAAATGGCTCCTCTTGCCCCGCTGGCCAGAAACAGCGTTTTTGAAGGTCAGCTAGAGGGCCTTCATACCCCTACCCAAACCCTGGTCTTCAACAATCTCCTGGCCCCATTTCTACATCACTACTGACTGCTGGATACTAGATACAATATCCAAAGTGTACTCCATACAATTCAAATCCATACTGAGAAAGAAAACTGCCTCCTCGCTCAAATCTCAGGAACCCAGCGCTCAATCTGTTACTACAAAAGGAAAGCAAAAAGCTGCTTTCCCTAGGGGTGATAGAAAGGGTCTCGAGGAGACAATGGGGAAAGGGGTTTTACTCCCATTGCTTCCTGGTTCTCAGGCCAAAATGGCCTATCCTAGACCTCAGGGCTCTGAACAAAGACTTAAGGAAAATAAGATTCCGCATGGTTTCCTTATCACAGATCATTCCAGCTCTCGACTAGGGGGACTGGTTTGCAGCCCTTGATCTAAAAGACACATACTTTCACATAGCGATAAGACCCCACCACAAGAGATTCCTCACATTTGTGGTGGGAAGGAATCACTTCCAGTTCATGTCCCTCCCCTTCAGATTCTCCCTAGCCCCCAGGGTGTTCACAAAATGCATGGCGGCAGTTGTGGCACACCTGTAAAGGTGGAGCATAAGGATCTACCCCACCTTGACGACTGGCTAATAAAAAGAGAGGTCAAAATACCAGGTTCAACACAGCGTCAGAGTTACAAGAAAGCTGTGTGGGTACCTGGGGCTGTGCATAAATCATGAAAAATCAAAAAACGCTCCTCAACATGGAGGACAGAGATTTATAGGAGCCCTCCTAGACTCCGCTAATGGGAAGGCACCTCTGTCCCATTCAAGGTTTCAGTCATAGAATCATAGGGTTGGAAAGGACCTCATAGGTTATCTAGTCCAACCCCCTGCCAGTGGCAGGACCACTCCCACTAAACCTTCCCAGTCATGGTTTTGTCCAGCTGGGCCTTAAACACCTCCAAAGATGGAGATTTCACCACCTCCCTCAGCAGCTCATTCCAATGCTTCACCACTCCCCTAGTAAAAAAGTTTTTTCTAATATCCAGCCTCGACCTCCCTAACTGCAACTTGGGACTATTGCTCCTCATTCTGTCCTCTGTTACTACCGAGAACAGTCGAGCTCCATCTTCCTTGGAGCATCCCTTCAAGTAGTTGAAGGTTGCTATCAAATCCCGCCTCAATCTTCTCTTCTGCAGACTAAATAAGCCTAATGCTTTCCGTCTTTCCTCATAGGGCTTGTGCTCCAGCCCTTTAATCATTTTGGTTGCCCTCTGCTGGACTCTCTCTAGCATGTCCCTGTCCTTTTTGTAGTGGGGAGCCCAAAACTGAACACAGTATTCTAGATGTGGCCTCACCAGTGCAGAATAGAGGGGAATGATCACATCCCTTGATCTGCTGGTAATATTTCTTTTGATGCAGCCCAGTATGGCATTGGCCTTTTTGGCCGCAAGAGCACACTGCTGACTTGTATCTAGCTTCCCATCCACCATGACCCCCAGGTCCTTTTCTACACTGCTGCTACTTAGCTGAATGTTCCCCAGCCTGTAGCGGTGCATGGGGTTTTTCTGTTCCAAGTGCAGGATTTTACACTTGTCCTTATTGATCCTCATAAGATTTCTATTGGCCCACTGTTCCAATTTATCTAGGTCTCCCTGAATCCTGTCCTTGCCCTCCAACATGTCTACCGTTCCCCCCAGCTTGGTGTCATCCACGAACTTACTGAGAGTGCAGTCTATTTCATCATCCAGATCATTGATGAAAATGTTGAACAGAACCATCCCCAGGACTGACCCCTGGGGCACACCACTCGTTACTGGTTGCCAGCTAGACATGGAACCATTGATTCCTACATGCTGAAACCGTTGATCTAGCCAGTTTTCTATCCACCTTCTGGTCCACCTATCCAACCCATACTTCTTTAATTTGCCAATGAGAATGCTGTGGGAAACTGTATCAAAAGCCTTGCTAAAATCAAGGTATATCACATCAACGGTTCTTCCTGCATCCAGAAAACCAGTCATCTGATCATAGAAGGAAATGAGACTGGTCAGGCATGATTTACCCTTGGTAAATCCATGCTGACTGTTCCTGATCACTTTATTTTCCTCTAAGTGTTTTAGGATGGATTCTTTGAGAACCTGCTCCATAATTTTTCCAGGGATTGAGGTGAGGCTGACTGGTCTGTAATTCCCTGGATCCTCTTTTTTCCCTTTCTTGAAAATAGGCACTACATTTGCTTTTTTCCAATCCTCTGGCACCTCCCTTGTTCTCCATGAGTTTTGAAAGATAATGGCCAGCAGTACTGCTATCTCATCGGCCAATTCCCTTAGCACCCTTGGATGCAGTTCGTCCGGCCCCGTGGACCTGTGCACATCCAGCTTCTTTAAGCAGTCCCTAACCTGACCTTCCGTCACCAAGGGCCTCTCTTCTTCTCTCCAGTCTGCCATACCCATGGTAGTGGGCTGGGAGATGACCCTGCCTGTGAAAACTGAAGCAAAAAAAGCATTGAGCACTTCAGCATTTTCCTCATCCTCCATCATGAGGATTCCTGCCCCATTCAGCAAGGGACCTACACCATCCCTGATCCTCTTCTTGTTATTAACATACTTATAGAACCCCTTCCTGTTATCCTTTACATCCCTCGCTAGCCGCAACTCCATTTGTCCTTTGGCCTTTCTGATTTTTATCCCTGCAGTCCCTAGCAATATCTTTATATGTCTCCTTGGTCATCTGACCAAGCTTCCACTTCCTGTAAGCTTCCTTTTTATGTTTAAGCTCAGAGCAGAGTTCTCTGCTAAGCCATTCTGGCTGCCTCACATGTTTGTTCTTTCTCCTAATTGGAATGGCAACTTCCTGTGCCCTTAGCAGGGTTTCTTTAAAATATAACCAACTCTCTTGGACGCCTTTCCTCTTCAGATTAGCTTCCCAAGGGATCCTGCCCATTAGTTCCCTGAGGGAGCCAAAATCTGCTTTTTTTGAAGTCCAGGGTTTTTGTTTTGCTTCTTTCCTTCCTTCCTTTAATCAGCATCCTGAACTCAACCATGTCATGGTCACTACTGCCTAGCTTGCCATTTACCTGTACCTCCCTGATCAATTCTTCCCTGTTTGTGAGCAGCAGGTCGAGAGGTGCAAGGCCCCTAGTTGGTTCCTCTAGGATTTGTATTAGAAAGTTGTCTCCAACACTCTCTAAAAATTTCCTGGATTGCCCATGAACTGCTGTATTGGCCTCCCAGCAGATGTCAGGGTAATTGAAGTCCCCCATCAGCACCAGGCTTGTGATCTAGAAGCTTCCGCTAGTTGTCCATAGAACACCTCATCCACCTCCTGCTTCTGGTTTGGTGGTCCATCTGCACTATCGTTTCGGAGCTTCAGAATGCCCTGATCACCATGGCCATATGCTGCTCCAGCTCCTGGGTCACATGGGGGCCAGTGATTAAGTGATGATAACAGCCTGCCTGAGAATGAGTCCTTTCAGCTCTGGCTAGCCATAGTCTTCCACCCCCAAAGGGACTTTCTGAATAAGGTGCTTTTGGTCCCCCGCAATGTCCTGGGAGCACTGGAAATCTGGTAGGGTCTCTTTGCCATGGGCAGGACTGCCTTTGAGGCCTCGAACCCTACAGTGACTCTGATCACTGATGCGCCAGACATGGGGTGGAGAGCCCATATCTCAGGGGTACTATCAACCCAAGGGAATTGGTCCCCCAGGGATAGACTCCGACACATAAACATAAAGGAGCTCAGGGCCATCTGCCTAGCCTGCAGGCCCCTTTCTGGATCTGATAAAAGGGAAAACAGTCCAGGTCCTGATGGACAACACAGCAGCCATGTTTTACATAAACGGTTGGGAGAGGGGGTGTTTGCTCCCTGGCCCTTTGTGCGGAGGCTACCAACCTGTGGTAAGTGGCCCTGAAGAACAATCACCCAATAGCAGCCCACTTCTGGAGCGTGGAAAATGGAACAGCAGGCTCACTGAGAAGGACTTCCCTGTCCCATCACGAGTGGTCTTTGCACACAGAAATGGTGTCCCATATTGCCACTTGGTGGGGCATGCCCCAGGTAGACCTATTTGTGACACATCAGAATCTGAAGTGTTGCTGCTTTTGCTCTCTCAGGGGTTGAGAAAAGGGCTGTCATGGATGTCTTTCTAATCCCATGGCGGGGGAGGTCTGCTGACATATGCATTCCTACCAATTTCTCTGATCTACAGGGTCCTCCTGAAAATAAAGAGGGACGGAGCAAACATGATATTGATAGCTCCGGTCTGGCCCAGACAACACTGGTACTTGATCGTATGGGATCTATCTATAGACACTCCGTTCCACCTCCTCCTCAGGGTGGACCTGCTAACGCGACTCAGGCTGGTTACAGCACCTGAACCCGAGAGTCTTGCACTGAACAGCTTGGAGACTACATGGTTAAATGAATCTGAGAAACTCTGCTCAGAGAGGGTTAAAGAAGTATGGATAGGCAGTAGGAAATCCTCCGCCAGGGCTACATATACTGCTAAATGGAGATGCTTCTCCCTCTTCCCTCGTACCAGAGGGATTGTACCAGAGTCAGCTCCCATTCATTTAATACTTGACTAGCTTTTGGACCTTAAAGATAGGGGCCTATCGACCCCCTCCCTAAGGGTTCATCTAGTGGCGATCTCAGTCCTTCATGGTAAAGTGGAAGGGGTCTCAGTCTTCTCCCACCCTACTTCCGCCAGGTTACTGAAGGGTATTGAGAGGATCTACCTGCAGTCCAGAAATCCTACTCCCCAGTGGGACTTAAATGTGGTGCTCCATTGTTCAATGGGACCACCATATGAACCCTTAGACTCATGTACCTTGTTAGTCCTCTTGTGGAAGGTAGCATTTTTGGTAGCCATAACCTCAGTGAGATGGGTCTTGGAACTGAGGGTCCTTTCCTTGGAGCCTCCCTGCATGAGGTTCTTCGCTGATAAACTGCTGTTACACCCACACCCCTCCTTCCTCCCGAAGGTGGCCTCCCCATTCCACCTGAACCAGGAAATTTGCCTTCTGGTGTATTTTCCAGACCCTTAGGTTATGGAAAAACAGAGGAAGTGGCACACCCTAGATGTCAGAAGAGTGCTCTTGACATACATTGAGCACACATGCCAGTTCTGCAAGACCTCTCAACTCTTCCTCGGGATCGTGGAATGAAAAAGAGGTCAATTGGTGACAACACAGTGTATCTCCAAGTGGATAGTGGACTGTATTACTGACTGCTACAGAAGGTCATTTACACTCCTCCTGGGGAGAGTCAGGGAGCACTCAATGAGGGCCCAGGCTTCTTCAGTGGCCTTCTTGGCACAGGTCCTGATCCAGAAGATCTGCAGAGCAGCCACGTGGTTGTCAGTATGTACCTTCATGACACACTATGCTATTGTCCAACAGGCGAGAGATGATGCTGTGTTGAGCAGAGCCGTACTCAAAGTGAGTAAGCTGTAACTCTGCCCACCATCCTGGGTATGGTTAGCAGTCAGCTGTAACTGAATGATGTGAGCAGCTCTCAAAGAAGAATGGTGGGTTACTGATGTAACTGTCCTCCTTTGAGATGGGCTGCTTACATACAATCAGATCCTTCCCCTCGTACCTGCTACTTGTAGTTGGCAAAAAGAAGGGACTGGGAGGGCCAGGGTCACATATAGCCGCAGAGGGGGCATTGGCCGCTGACCTTGAGCTGACAGGCTGGGGCTAAAGACTCTGGATTACTGTGTGCTGCAGCACGTAGACACCTGTAACTGAATGTATGTGAGCAGCCCATCTTGAAGAATGGTTACATCAGTAACCCACTGTTATTGGTGTGTTAAGGGTTAACATGGTTATGATCTGCTGGGAAAATTACTCCTGCTTCTAAGTTAGCAGCTATTACTCCTTTCTAAATGTTGCATCATAATAGCTAAGATAAATTGTGTCTCTTTATTAGCTCCGGTCCCAGGAAACAGCAGAACTGCTGGCTGAGAAAGCTCAGATTGCAGAAGAAGAGGCCAAACTGCTGGCCCAGAATGCTGCAGAAGCTGAGCAAGAGCGGCAGAGGTTGGAGATCGCAGCACTGAAAACCAAAGAGGAGAAGCGTCTGATGGAGCAGAAGATGCGGGAGGCAGAGCTGATTGCAGTAAAACTGGTGAAAGAGTCAGAACGAAGGTTAGATTTGCTTGTGGGTTTGTGTGGCATCTATCAGCCACAGAATTTGTTGATGGAGAGTGTGACTCTTTCCAGAACTCACATGTAGAAGGAGAGGTTCGCTAGCTGAGACTTCACAGCTGTTAAGCCTTTGTACATCTTGTTCATTCCCACCTTGAGCCAGCATGTTTGAGATCAGTGCTAAAATTGTTTAGCAAAGGACCAGAAACAGTTCAGGATGGAAAAACTTTTGCATCTTCAGCTATGGTGTGTTAACTGTGATGACACAACAACTGGTTCTGAACATTACTGAAAGACTGAGGGCTACTAATGGCTAGACTAAACTTAAATGTAAAGCCATGTGGATAGAATCCAATGCTGTCCTAAGATACAGGGCATGTCTCATGTTTGTTTTTCCAGGTATTTGTAAAGGACTGATGACCCCGGTACCTGAGGGCATTTACGTACTGTAGCATAGTATTAAACAACTTTTTCCCAAAACAGAGAGCATCTATTTCTCAAATTAGCATCCCAGAGAAGATCTTTGATGGCAGATGATAGCTGAAGGCTCACAGCTTCCAAGTTCATGGGTGCAGAACTGGGTCCCTAAGAAACAGATATGGAAAAGATCTTGTAAATCAGCCAGCTAAGGCAGGACTGTTGCCTGAAGCACCTGTTTTTGTGCGTTGTCCAGTCTAACTTTCAATGTCTGATGCAATCAGCAGAGACTGTTTCACAAACAGATCTCTCTCAGCTAGCTAGCTAGCTGAGTAACTTTGAACTCAGTTATTGCCAAGTGTCTGAAATCTACCATCTAATGTTTATAGTATTTTTATCTCACAGAGCCAAAGAAGCTGAACATCTAAAGCAGGATTTGCATGAAGCCAGGGAAGCTGAACGAAAAGCAAATCAGAAACTTCTGGATGTAACTAGGCTTAAATATCCTGTAAGTTACCCAGTTACATTTTGGTGGGCAATACTTTATTTCAGAGTGGACAGATAACCACGGAACCAGTCATCATTTAAAAGAAGATACAGTGTAACTAACAAGTAAATACACATCCTTGCATGAAGCTTGCTCAAGACACTTGGTTTCCAAACTCATGCATTTGACATCTTTGTATTTTAGTCTCTGCACAGCATAATTTTAACACTTTGTGATAACTTAAGGAATATTTATCTAATCTAGCTGTTTAAGACCATCACTGTTAATCACACAGCAGACAAAATACCCTGAAACATTTACCATTCCAAGCTTCCTGGATTCAGAATGCTGTCGCATTGACAGAAATGAAATATGGAAATGGAGACACTTAGACTGTTAAGAAGGATTCAGAAAATGAGCTCAGTGGATGAAAACTTCTTTGCAGGTTCAAATGTCCTTTGTGTGCTCCAACATACCAAAAAGGGGAATCTGACTGAATTGTCGAAACAGGGTAGGAACTGCTAGGTGTTCCGTTCACTGCCACAAAGTAACTATGTAGACTAGGGCAAGCAACTTTGGGTATAATTTTCAAAAGTGTCAGTCCCATTTTCAAAAGTGGCAGGCTTGTAAGAGAGCCTAAGCTTTTATTTTTGTGAGTGTAACCAGATAAGATGAAAGTGAACTTCTCTTAGCCTCTGTTTAAAGGAAACCTGTGGGTTTGCAAACAGGCATTATGTGCCACTGACTTGAGGTACCAGGTTCAAATGCCACTAATCCTGCTTATGGGGAAGTGGATCTGTGCATGTGCTGCAGTCTGTGATGGCTGCAAAGGTTAAAATTAGATGGGGACATGTTCTGGCCATGATGCGTCTCTCCTATTGGTACAATGCACAGTCTGTGCACATTGTAAGACATTTCATTTAAGGCTAACATTTGATTTCAAGACGACCTTGGTTAGGGCAAGTCAGCCTGAAAGAAAAGAGATACAAATGTCTCTGGCCATCTTTAGAATCTAGGGGGAAACATGAACATTGGAGACAGGGTTGGTGAAATTCTTGTAGAAGCTGGGCAATGCACATGAAACTGAAAAAACGTTAAATTGTATTGTTAATGGAACAAAACCCTTTTTGATTATGTTGCATCTTTTAGCACGTGGCCCGGTATCCTCCTCATTCACCTGCTGACACCAACTTTGACAAAGGATCTGTAAAGATGGATTTAAAAGATGTAGATCTGAAGAGACTGTCCTTCGAAATAGAAAGAGAGAGGTACTGGAACACTCCTAAGATGTAAATAAACTAGGGAGTCTTAACCTGAGAAACTAGAGGTAGCAACAACCTATTAGGTCTCCTAAAATATCCTCCTTCCAGTGCAGGATTGTTCCCAACAATACATGTGGGTGACTGTCTTATACAGAGAAAATAGCATCAGCTGTATAACTCATTCACTTTTTGAAGGGGAAAAAATGTTTTCTTCACATCAAGCCATGAAGAGTAGAAAGCCCTGGGGTTTAAAGGAATACTCTGTCTGGGGCAAAGCACTCAGCTATGCTGTGAGTTTCCAGGAGGATGGAAGCTTTCCAGTGTTACGGTGGCGTATTGTACAACTCACCTGGTGCTTTGAAAGGGGTTTACTTTCCTTTGGGCCATTGGAGATGGTTTATTGGCCTAAGCAAAACTGTTCTCTTACGGTCTTTCCTGTGAAAAGTGGCTTTAAAATCTACCAAAAGACTGCAGTATTCAGAATGTTGCTAGACATGCTTGCTTGCCAAACAGACCTTGAGGAATATCAAGTTGGTTCTGAGGCTATCTTGAATGTTCATACTGGTTTATACACTGTATTCTAGGGAAATGGACAGAGTGACAAGACTTGCCCTTTAAATTTTTTTCCCCTTTAGGTGCACTGTAATGTAGCTTATACTTTCCTAGAATTTATCATCAGAAGAGACAATTAGTCATCCAGGCTAGCTTTCTGCATATCACAGCCCAGCTACTCCCACATGGAGCCTAGTGCAGCATCTATATTTGATTAACAGAAAATCATTAATGTTCTGATAGTAAACTAATTGATGTTGCATGGAGCTTATCCACATCTTACTTCCATTATTGTAAGGCCTAGGAGTCCCAGCTGTGGACCAGAACCCTACTGTGCTAGACCCTGTTCAATCACAGAACAAATAAGTGGTCCCTCTCACCAAGGAGCTTATGGTTTAAGTAAAAGACGAGAGACAACAGATGGATATAGCCATACTTGAAGTCTAGTCTGTAGCTACTGAGAGATTCTCTATGATTCTGGCAGATTCCCATATGAAGCTGGTTCTCCCCATGTTTAACACCACCTAACAGAAGAGTCTGTGTAATTGCTGGATTTTCAGTTGAGGGGGAGCAGATATTGCTGTGGTGACCTGGAATTAAATTGGTTTTCACAGGTTTCCCATTCAGATCATAGCCAAAGCATACATTTATAAACATTCCTCCTTTGTTCTGACTTCCCTTGTTAAGAACACCTCCCTCAGCAAGCAGGTCAAAAATCTGTAAACTTCCTGTAGGTGCTGTTAGCAGTTCAGAATGAATATATGACAGCCAAAGAGAAGACTGAGTCACTGAAAGCTTTTCCCTGCAATGAGACAATTGGAGAATATAGGCTTGGGCCCTTTGAGGCAAATATTAGAACAAATTATCTTAAGTGAATGACTAAGGTGAATGACTTCAAGTGTTAAATTATCTTTGATGTAAGATAAGCAGATGTACACTGTAGATAGATTTTACTTCTGAAGCTTAGAATAAAAATTTCTGGGCCCTTACAAAATAGAGGAAGATAACTTCAGAATCCTCCTTTAGAGCTATCCCTGGCTGATTAGATTGATTTTTGGCTTATTCTGTCCATGGGTGGATGCAGGTTAGATTACTTGGAAAAGAGCAAACACTTTGAAGATCGACTGAAGGAGCTGAAGTCAGAAATCCATGCGCTGAAACAAGAGGAAAAACAAACTGGGCTGTACTCTCACTGGAACGAAGTTCTAGGATCCTTGGATCGTTCAATAGGAGATGTATGCAACTCTAAATACAACTTCTGTAATAAAAGTAAAAGATAAGCTTATACATGCAACAGATGCTGATAATGGGGGAAACCCCTCAACTGTATCGCACTCAAGGGTGTGAACTCCCATAAAGGTTGAATACTTTTGGGCAAAATAAGGTTTTGCAAACTCATATTTAAATGCAGCATGTTTGTAATCAGGATTTCCTTTGTAAAATTTTTTTTGTGGCTACTTATTGTTCAGTGTGATGGTTCCCCTGCATGAAAGCCAGCTTTTTATGTCAAGATCCTGTGACTGAGCATACTTTCCAGCCCCTTTCTGAACCAGTGCAACATTACCTGGGAGCCAGCCCTTCCAGATTTCTCCAAACCTCCTAGAAATTTGTCTTAGATTAACAGAAGGAAAAAAGGAGGCCTGGTCTATGGGTGAGAGAAAGCTCTCATAATTTTAGTTCTGTGTATTTGCCACCTCTAAGGTGAGTTGCTGTAGTGAGAACACAGTTTCACCTGTTCTGTTCTTTGAAGGCTCCCTCATGGATGAAAACCTTTGAAGTTAGAGATTTGTTGGACATCAATCTTCCAAAGACCTTCCCAGTGTGTCCATTAAATGCCACAAGCAACTGGCCATGTACCAGTAAGAATCAACATACAGTGCCTGTGGAAAAGTCAACTTTTCAAACAAATACCTTGGTTGCCAGCAATGTGGGGACAGGACCTAGAAAACAGATTATAAAGGTAAGGGGATTTACATGTTTTTTCTCAAAACATTGAATAAATTATGGAACTAAAAGCTTAGATAAAATTCTCCCACCCAACTCTGGCAGCGTGCTTAAATCCCAAACTCTGAAGGACACTAAGTTATTTTAGTCCTGCAGTTCATGGCACCCATGGCCTTATGAGGCAGTTTGTAAGATGGGCATTACGGGGGCTAGGATGAGATCAATTAACTCTAATCCACCTGTGAACTGAAGTCAGAATAGGAATGGAAGATGTATAACAAGAGGGTTTGTATTCTATAGCTGAATTTTCTTTTCAGTTTGACTAAACTTGAAAGTAAATGAATCCTTAATGCTGGCACCAGCATATACCCAGTCTTCCTTCTGCACTTTTATTTGTCACTGTGAAAACCTAATTTCCAAAATTAAAGGGTAGGTAATGAGATGCCACAGTATTGGAAATTGACAAAACTGCCTACAATTCGATTCTTAAATGGCAGTGGTCATAAGACACAGCCTCTCCATCAGCTGTTAAACATAATGTGCTTTGTGGGCTCATGAAAGAGGCCTTGTGTTGTATGCTTGGGTACTTGTGAATACACTGGGGGATATAACAGCTCAGTCTGCTTCTAGAGTTCACTGACTAGAGGATTGGAGTGGCGTAGGAATCCTATTCTGGTATACGAGATGCATTTAAGAGCAGGCAACTCTTACAGTAACTTTCTGCACTAACTGTGGTGGTTGCCAGAAACCTAACTGGAGGATTAAAGGAACAGAGATGTATGTGAATGAGTCTAGGGCAAGAGTTTCTATTCTTTAGTCATTAACTTGAGCTGCACTCATGACCTTCTTCATGTGTTTGTAAAGATTTCCAGGATCAGTAGACCAGTGGTTTTCAACCTTTTGCAGGTCACAACACACTTGCTTGGCATATCATGACCCTACAGGACACACCAGCCCACGCTCCACTCTCCTCAGGCTAAATCCAGCCATCTCCGCAGCTCTCTGTAACACTTACAGTAATGAACCACAGCACTAGAGCATTTCATATGATAAGTGTTCTGTGAGCTTGCAAACTGAGTGCCTAGAATGGTAAGACACAGTCTAATGAAGCTGAACAGAAGCAGCATCTTCCTAATGAAAAGAATACAGATAATTGCTTTAAACAGAATCCAAGCTGCAAAGTGATATATACCCATATGCAAATTTCTATAGAAGAGAAGAGAGGGCAGAAACACAGCCGAGCCATTTGATGTGACTTCATAAAGGCCACAGCGAATAGGTATCAAAGTCATGATTAGAGCTCAGGAATTCCTGCCTCTCACTTGTATTCCTGAACAGAAGTTTAGGGTGGTAACTTCTTTGATTTGCACATAGGTTCAGCAGTGTGAGTCGGACGTGATCTACATATGAAGCATCTCAGCAACATCATAAAGACGTGAACAGGCAGAACTTCAGAGTACTCCAGTTGGCTGCCACGAAAGCTACTTGCACTATGTATCAGGGGTCAGCAACCCAAAAGATAAGAGCCCTTTTTAAAAAGTCCTTCAATAACCAAGTGTTTTCAGAGCTCCAGTAGGTGTAGCCTTCTAGTGGTGGGGAGCCCAGAACTGGGAATGGGCTGCCTACAGGGTTCCTCCAGTGGTGGGAAAGGAGCCTGGCAGTAGCTGCTTGCAGGGTCCCCTGGTGGCAGACAGGGCCCAGATCCTGGCATGTGCTGTCCACAGGGTCCCCAGAGCCACAAGAGTGCAGCCAAAGAGCCACATGCGGCTTCGGAGCCACAGGTTGCAGACCCGTGCTGTATACCTTTAGCTGCTGAGTGATGTATATGCTTGGAGCATTAAAAATGACAAGCATCATTCATGCACTGGCAAATATGGAAAATAGCCGCTATGTTACATCATTTGTGTTCTGTGAGAAAACGCTTATAAAATGCATTTTTGTCCTAAAATGCTTTTTAACTACAGAGTATCACTGAAATGCAGGACCCTTTTGAAATCAGAGTAGTAGACAGTCAGTATAACAGTGTGCTAGCAGATGTCTGGGAAAAATACTGTTCTTACAAAAAGTTTACACAGTGTACAAGACTGGCTTAAGTCTTAGTAGCTAATTGTGAGCTGCTAGAGCCTGTTTGTGTATTTGTTAGCCAGCCTATCATTTTTACTTACCCCTGAAAAATAACTGGCTCTGCACATCCTTGTCTTGTATTTCTGTTAGGGGAAGTTTAGCTCCTTATTCTAAATTTAGGATTGAACAGGCTTTTTTGTGGGTCTTAAAATAGTTATGGGGGTGTGAATGAATTCTTAGTTTGGAAGAGCAAGGCTTCTGTTTCCACATGCTTTTTTATGAAGGGGGAATACCTTCACTGCTCACACCTGTAGACAACACTACCTAGCTTACTGTCTCAGATATTCAGGTATGAGAGCCAAAAACATCTACTAGTAGCTGCTAAAAATGGACTCTTCTGCAGACTAAACTTAGTCAGTGGAACCAATTTGTTTTTAGGAGTTTGTGCATTAAATGTACAGTTGACAATTCTGGCGAAGTAGACAATACACAACTGTAGCTAAAGTAGACTAAATGTGCGGGACTGAGTAAAAATGTATGTTAATGTTCATAAATATCTAGTCCTAAAGTTAAAATATGAAGTATATTTAATAGTTTCAATTGCTTCTAGCTGTTAGCTTTTTAAATGTGTTTGTATATAGTGCTTCATCTTTGGTTTAAAAGCAGAGCATGAAATAGTGAAATTTTACAGCTCCGAGCACTGATAGAAGTTATCTATGTCAGGGGCGTCGCTGGCCCGGGGAAGGACCTGGGGCATGGGCACAGGCCCCACCCCCTGTCTGGGGACAGGGCCAGAAGCTGCCACACTGCCATGGGTGGCTAGGCCCCACATCCCCGGCTCGGGCCGGGGCCAGAATCGGCCGCGGGTGGCGGGGTCCCGCATCCCCGGCCAGGGAGGGGGCCGCTGCTACCATGGGCGGCTGGGTCCGGACTTCCCGCTGCGGCTGCGGGTGGCCAGGCCCTGGATCCCTGGCTGGGGACAGGGCTGCCATGGCCACCGGTGGCTGGGCCCCGGATCTCCAGCCCGATTGGGCCGGAGATCCAGGGAACCAGTGCTGGGATTCGGGGCACATGCCCCGGGTGCCCAGCGCCAGTGAAGCCTCTGATCTATGTACTGTACTAATGTGCTACGTGCTTGAGCATGTGATGTGAAGTGTACCATGTGACAGGCCATTGTGATGTCAAAGATGACTCAACCAATTACTCCCAAGAAGGGAGCAAGGAGCACCTCATTTCCTCAAGTCTCATCCCAAAACACCTCTTCTTTACCTATGCTACACTGATGACATCATCATCATCATCTGGATGCATGGGAGGGATGCTCTTGAAGATTTTCACAGAGATTTCAACAATTTCCATTCCACCATCAAATTGAGCCTGGAACACTCCACACAGGAGATCCACTTTCTCAACACTACAGTACAAATCAGGGATAGACATCACCACCACCCTGTACTGAAAACCTACTGATCGGTATAGTTACCTACATCCCTCAAGCTTCCATCCTAAACACACCACACGATCCATTGTCTACAACCAAGCCCTAAGATATAACCGCATCTGCTCTGATCCCTCAGAGACACACATCTTGAGGATCTCTATCAAGCGTTCTTGAAACTACAGTATCCACCTGGGGAAGTAAGGAAACAAACTGACAGAGCTAGATGGGTTTCCCGAAATCAGCTACTACAGGAGAGGCCCAAGAAAGAAAAACAACAAAACACCATTAGTCACCACATACAACCCTCAAGTCAGACCTCTGCAACCGATCATTAAGGAACTACAGCCTATTCTAAAAGATGATCCCTCACTTTCTCAAGCATTAGGAGACAGACCTCTCCTTGCCTACAGCCAGCCGCCCAATCTTAAACAGATACTCACCAGTGACTACAGATCTAACAACGGAAACATTAAAGCAGGCACACACCCCTGCAACAAACCATGCTGCCAAGTCCATCCACATATCTGCACAACAGATACCATCATAGGTCCTAATCAAGCCTGCTACTCAATCAAAGGCTCATTTACCTGCTCATCTACTAATGTGATCTATGCCATCATGTGCCAGAAATGCCACAACACCTTATACATTGGACAAACAGGACAATCCCTGCACAAAAGAAGAAATGAACACACAGCTGATATCAGAAATCACAAAACAAAAAAACTAGTTGCTGAGCACTTCCATCTTTCTAATCATTCAATAAATGATTTGTTAACAACCGTTGTCACAGATGTGACTGGGACATCAAGACTTCAAAGAGAAACAGCTGAACTCAAATTAATATGCATATTAAATTCTGTGAAAGCAGGATTGAATCGAGACTATGGGTTCTTTTCCCATTACAAAAGTTAATTTGACTTCAGGCTTCCCATGGTTTGAACCTAACAATTGCTCTGATTTGCTGTTATTGTATGACCTGATCCTATGTTTTACACCCTCTTGCATTTATTTTCATTCTGTTCTGTAAGTTTACCCATCTTCAAAGCATCTGACGAAGTGGGATTTTCTCTCATGTTAAAAATAAATCTGTTAGTCTTTAAGTACCACATGACTTTTTTTTTTTTTTCTGGACTTGACTAACATGGCTATCCCTTTGGAAATGGAGTAGTCTCTGACATCACAATGTCCTGTCATATGGTAGGTCTAGCCACCTGTCACCACAATGGCCTGTCACATGGTACACCCACCCCCTCCTTCCTGCTCATGTCCTTCACCACTGCTTTCTGCCCCTCCCTCCAGCCTCCCCTTCTCTGCTCCATCTGCTGCCCATGGCTGCCTTCTCCAGCCCTCCCATGCACTGCCCCATCTGCTGCCCCTGCTCCATTGTTCCACATCCTATACCCCCCCACCTCTCTGCTTCACTTCTGCAACGCCCCCTACTCCATTGTTCCTTATCTCTCTGATGCCTATGGTACTGACAAGTTGTTGTACCCTACCCCTGCCCTCCTTCACCAGCTCAGCTCCTGCCCCAGCCCCCAAATTCCTGCCCCCATGCACCCCTTCTCTGCCCCATCTCCCGTCCATGACCCCCTTCATCACCCTGGTACATCCTAGCTCCAGCCCTTCCCTTCTCTGCCCCTGCCCTCCTTCACAGCTTTCAGCTGTTTCCAGTATTTCACACTGACTTTTCAGACAGTTGTATTTGGTGCTGACTTGGGGAAGAAACCATTATTTTCCCCCATCATTTTGATGGGTTACAGCTAGTACTACACATGGTCCTAAACAGTTTCCAGTCTTGACCTACACTCACTTAATTTGCTTAGCCTCTAAGAGCAAGATGAGAGAATTAGAACCTGCACATGCATCAGCTTGAAATCTAAACTGAACCCATAGTTAGGAAAACAGTGTGCAAGGAAGGCTTCAGTTGAAGCATGAAAATAAGAGCCAATATGAAATAACATAATAGCCAATAACTTCAATAAGATTTATTATTGCCTTTCAAACATCCTTCCTGACCCATAAATACTAAACAAACCAGCTGTACATAATTACAAAAAACACCCTTTTCCTAAAGGAAAACCTAAAATCTCCTCTCCCCACCCTGAGAAGGCTTTAGAGGGAGGTACACATTTCACACACGCAGCAAGTTGATGAACTGGATTCTGCTAAATTAGTGCAACTCATCTTTCCCCTGCTGGCTACCAGGTTTATTCTACAGAAAGTTAATTTCATCACTAAAGAAACACAGCTCTGCTCAGTAGGAAAGCAGGGATGGCCCAAGCAACCTAAAATGCTAGTGGAGACTACAATTAATTGGGCAATTCATTAATAGGATGTCAGTACTTATTAGCATACTTGGCATTCAGCCATCTCAAAGGGAAGCACAATCACTGGCTCATTAAGATGGGGAAATACAGCAGCTTAACTGTACCAGTATGGCTTTGTGTATAGCCACTTAGTCTAGTGCAAGGGTGTCCACATAAGGACATGTGGCAGGATAATCATACAGGTCATTTCAACTTCCAAAATGCTTAATTATTAAGGAGTCTACAAACAACAACTTAGGTACTTTTAAATGTATTAATGGCCCCCCCTACTGTCTGACCCTGGACCAAGCTAAAGCTGTCAGACTAAGGGAGAAGTAAATTGCTGAGGAGAGGGGGGCTTGCTAGGTTCTTATGTGTGATCATCCCACTATCTGAGTTATAAATCTGGAACATCCAGGTCTCTGCAGAAAATGTATGAATCAAATCAGCACAGCTGAAAACTCACATAACACGACTGCAGCTATGGGCTAGACAAGGGTTAAAGTATGCCAGAACGTGGCAGAACACTGTTCTGGGGCCCACTTTTTAGGGGCTCAGCATCCAGGGCCCCTAAAAATAGAATGTGGAGCCAGAATGCTACTTCTGGGGCCCACCACTGAAAAACAGCAGGTCCTGGAATGCTGTGTTCTGGGTCCATGGTTTGTTTTTAGGGGCCCGAGTGCTGGACCCCTAAAAACAGAAGACCCTGGAGCAGCGTTCTGGCGGGAAGGGGCTAGAAGCATTGCTGGGGGCTCAAGCCCTGCCCCAAACCCCTCCCCTTCCAGGCCCTGCCCCCAATCTGCCGCCCCAGGGCCTGCCCCCTCAGCCATGCTGCCACCAGTGTGTGTGGGGATGGCTGGCTGGCTTGCACTGGGTAGGGAGATATTGAGGGCAGGGGTGGCAGGAGCTGGGTCTGGGGCAGGGGGGAGCCCCCAAATTAGACTTTAACCCCGATGCTAAAAGTCAACAAGTGACCAATATCTTGCTCATCCTCTAAACTAGGAAAAGGAAATTTGTGCCAAAAATTAAAGCATGTAGTGCTGCACCCTACTACTGTCCTAAAAGGTAATAGCTAATGGCAGGGGCTCCATTTAAATTCAACCCTGTTTATCTTGGAACTAGCCGTGGATAGGCAGGCTGAGTTGGTATCTTTTACTTGCTTCCCACTTGATTTTGTGCACACATGAAATATACATACATCTTTGAGATAACTGAATGCTTAGCTGTTATTCACATACTATCTACTTTAAATAGCTGTACTGTATTTTTACCAAGAAAATAAATTGAGAGACCTACATCTTCTGCAGGAGGGAGGATGCTAGAAATTTTTTTTGTGGACATCAGCAAGACAGTCCAAGGGATCTTGAATGACGAGTGAAAGCATTTCTAGTTTTAGCTTCTGTATTCTCTTTGGCAAGAAAAGGAGCATCTGTAGCTTCCAGCTGTGATACACTAGGTTACAATACTGTAGCTCAGGTTTATACTAGATTAAGTTTGCATAGTTTGGAAGCACAGCTTCAGCTTAGCAAAAGCATAAAGTACCACCACATTAGGGCTGGACCTTATAAAATACTTCAAAAAAAAAAAAATTAGTGTTACAGTTGCAAGAATGAATTAAGGGAACAGTTGTTTGCAAAGAATGAATGTGTATTTGGCATGTGCCCAGTGAGTAAGACATAGAATGGTCCTTTAATTAAAAATAGCTGACTTTCTCCAGCAATAGCATATGCCAGTCTAGGAAATACAGCTAGAATAGCCCCTTTACACATGTACACAGTGCACTGTTTCAGTAGTGAAACCACGGTCAATTCCTTGGCCTGTGTCTGTTTTTCCTCATATACAATCTACTTCTCTGCGACATACATAGCCTTCCACCCAGCACTAAATGAAAGGTTAAAGGACATGACACACTAGAAATGAACACTTGGTTACAATCAATACCCACACCACACCAAAGCTGTGTAGTCTTTCATTGCTATATCCTATAACTTCATCCTTGCTACTGCACCTCTAACACTCAAACACCTCTGTAAAGGCACTTGTTACTCAGACAAATGCAAGGGAATTCTACATGGAAAAATCCCAGTCAGAACCAGCATCAGCAATAGGTTAGAAAAACACAAAAACTTAGCAGGAGATGGCTTAACTCTGCCTCCTTAATACAGTGTTTGCTGCAGCAGTGAGGGTGCTGGAAGGATTTCATTCAAACTTTTCATCTCCTTCTTCTACATCTTTCAGACTGAGTACTTCGAGTGTGCCTTTTCCTTTAGTCTCGCAGCGGATCAGTTCATCTATTTCCCTGAAGCAGCCAGGGTCAACGAGGCAAACCTGAAACATTACATGAAGTCAGAGGAGATTTAGCCTACATTGTTTCCTTTTCTCCTATGGAATTTGATTATGCAGAGATGTTGGCCCCACTAGATGTTTAGTTGTACACCCCTAAAAGCCTATATTTAACGAATCCACATTGATCCATCTTTTGTTCGAGGGAATTTCACAACTGCACTTGCTGATAGAACAGCCTTAACAACTTCTGCACTAAGTGGTCCACAGTATTCCTAATTACTTAACTTGTATACTTCAGTTATTTTGATGGATTACCTCTTAAATATATTGCAATACTGTAAGAAAGATTCAGTAAAAAGCACATGGTAATTAAGACCATGAAAATGTAACATGCTAATATATAAGAGACTTGCAAAACGAGAAAAAGTTCCAGTGTATCACTGCTAAATGCAGCTCACTGTACTCTCTCAAAGTTTGAGCCAGAAGTTCTACAACAAATAAAGGTAGATGGAGATAAGTTCTTAACCAGCAGGCAAAACTTATGTTCCTTAAGCAAGTATTCTGAAAATCATGAGACTTTCAAAGCTTGAAAGTCATCTTTAAAACAACTCAATGAAAAACAAAACCTTACAAAGGAAGTACGCATTCTGGTTAATTCAATTTCAACTAATCCAACATAGGTTTTACATGTAGTCTTCAGAGGGTGAAACTGAATGTAGAAAGCTGACTACAGAAATGAGATCCTTACAATTTCTAACTGCTCATCGAAGTCTTCACTCTCTATAACTTTGATCAGGGGTTTGAGCTTCTCTTTTAGCTTCTTGCCCTCTTTCGGGGGGAGGATAAACCGCAGTCTCATGTGAGCCCGCTCAATCTGCATATTCTCCTTCAACTGTCTGATGACTTCCAGAGCCTGCAAAGACATTAATTACAAATGTAATTTTCTTACGCTCATTTGTTATTTGCATAGCACCCACATAGTCACTCTGGTTTAGCACTAATTATTGCTGGAATTGGATTTAAGGAGTCTGAAAAGCTGGAAATAATGTGATTATATCGTATCTATGAAAGCCAGGTCATTCAAAATTAAGGATAAATATACTGTTGCATGAACAACATGAGATAAGAGGAGGACACGTGAACTTGGAATTATCTTGCTTCTGTTTTACATCCACCTTTCCTGCTGTTTTAATAATCTGTGGTTGGTTTCTCTCCCTCCCCCCTGCCTTAATGGGCAAATATAAACCCAACCACAGAGTTTCAGAACACACACTTTTTTCCAACATTTAGCTTCTATGCCACATCTGTCTAACAATGCTGACTCATCATTGAGATTTAGGCTCCTCTAACTCCTGCGGATGTTACTATGCAAATTGAGAACAAAAATTCTTTTACAAGAAAACAGAATTTGTGGACAATGAAACTGACCTGCTGTTTGGTGCTCTTATTTGGTTTAACAGAGTAGTGGATATCTTTCATGGCTCGTTCAATAAGGATTACTGTGTATGGCCTCTTTGTTTCAGGGTTCACACATTTGTCAGCTACAATAGTTGCAATATCTCTGAACATCTGCTCCAACTGTGTCTGTCGCTCTTTGTCAGATACTTGCAACTCCCCTTTTGTTAAAATCTGGAAGTGATTAAGAATGAAAAATTCTTGTTAATAGGAATAATAACCATGTTGGATGAATAAAAGTTCTGGGAAAGCTGAATTTGTTTTCAAAGTAACAATTACTAAGTGTCTTAGATATTAATTTATTACTGTATGTATCTTTAACTGGACTAGACTATCCTGCAGCATGCAAAGTACAACACTAGAATTTTACTGTAATACAAAAAACCCTTGTGCAAGTATAAAGCTTGTCTAATTAAACCACAGCAAAGTACAGTGTTTTCAGTAAGGGTCAGATCATGCAAATGAAGTTAACAGTTTGTATGTTTGTACCAATGAGGGGATGGGGCCCTCTCCCAAGTGCCAGATTTCCCATTAGGCACAGTGCCTAGGGCCTACGAAAGATGGAAAAAATGTCAAAAGCAGGAAAAATAAGGAAAATCACATGGTTTAGCATTAGAATAGTTTAAAGTACATCATGTCAATCGGCGTAATTCAATTAGTGTTTACCCCTCTTTTTGCACATTTTGGAGTGAAAGTGCCTGGGGCCTACTAACACCAAAATCTGGCCCTGCCTCTCCCTAAACACATTTATCTTGAACAGAAGCTAATTCAAAATGAATAAAATTACTGTACATCACGTTAGATTACAAAATGCCCATTTACCATAAACTATTCATCTCCATTCATACCTATTACATTAAAAATATAACTAAGGCTAAGGGAGCAACCTTTGACAGAAAAGCCTCAGTGCATGGAGGGCGAATTTAGGCAGACATAGGACTATGAGAGTAAACTCAAAGAAAATCCAGAGTGGAGCCCCTAAGGTGGTCAGGTCCTAATATTTCAGTTTTTTTTCAGCAACATCTGCTATGGATAACGTATCAGATGCATCAGTTCTTCATTTCCTCTGCCCGGTGATGTCAAGAGAGGGGACATGATGCATGGGCAACTCAGGACCTCCATATTATCTGCTCAGGCTTGTGCCCTGGAAAGGTACTTTAGTTCTTACCTCTCAGGGATACATGCTCATGGTCTCATGAGACTGAAGGATGTCAAAAAGAAGAATACAACGAAGAAACCCCTAGGAGCACAGCATGTGTAAAAACTTCATGTTTCTTCCCTCCATCCTCACCGTTCTAATTAAAGTTCTTTGGGACAAGAACCTTGCTTCTTACATGTCTGTAAATGAAAATACACCCTCACGGTGCTAGCTTAATAGCTAACAGTAGTAAATCATTTTTACAGATATCACTGGAAAGAGCATACATCAAGAACAATGCCGCTTCCCATCCATGGGAAGCAGGGTCAGTAGTAACTGAAAGGGCAAACTATCCTGTAATGCAGTTGTTCTCAACCAGTGGATGAGGACACATTAGTGTGTCATGGACAGCCAGGGAGATAGCTGTATTTGGCTTGGGGTGGATGGGCTGATGTGTCCTGCAGAGTCACAATACACTGCCAAGTGTATTGACCTGCAAAAGGTTGAGAACCACTGCTTTAATGAATGAACAACACTGCCACCCATAGCAGTAACTAGAATTCACAGGACATCCCTCAACTATCTACTGATCTGAAATGGCTCTGCTTTGCTCACAGGAGCTGGTAGGATCACATGACAATGTGGTATTGCTGAAGACTACAGAATTAAGCCGCTTTATTTCTATAGAGAACAAAAAAGTGTAGTTATCCAAAACCAGGATCAATAATGCAAAAGAAATAAAATATGTAACAACAGAAAACTCACTAAACTAACAATCGACAGATTCAATTGTGTTAAATTTTAATACAGGAAACTAGACTCTTCTGTGATTCATAAAGTATGTTAACTCTATATGTTCACATATACAAGGCCTACCATCTTGCAGATTTCTGTTTGGTCATCAGTTCCAAAAGCTTTGAGGAGATCTTCCTTCTTTGCAACTTGGCCTTTAGAGACATTTACAAATACTGTGTTGGTTTGTAGAACTTCATCAATGTCTTTTTCACTGGTAAACAACAATTGTATTCATGATTAGAAAATACATGCAAGCAAAACATTAACAGGGAGGAGTCTAGCAGGGGAAGTATCTGCCCTTCTGTGTCCATCAGCACAGAGCACAGCATTCCTGAGTGACAACTGTGAGGCTGACAGATTCCCAAAGCAGCTGTGCAACTGTTTCAGCAAAACAAATAAGGAGTTCTGTGGTATCTTAAAGACTAATAAATTTATTTGGGTATAAGCTTTTATGGGCCAGAATGCACCGATATAGCTGATGAAGTGGATTCTAGCCCATGAAAGCTTATGCCAAAATACATTTATTCATTTCAAAGGTGCCACAGGACTCCTCATGTGTTTTAGGATGCCAGAAGCATTCTTACATGAAGGTAGCTACAGCATTCAAGGATCCCCCCTCCCCCCGTAGCCCTAACTGATGTAGATACCCGACCCTAAGTTTTCAGGCTATAACTGAACTGGGCTGCTCTCTAGCATAGCTGCTCTGAGACGTGAGAAGAGAGCAATTAATTAATTCACCCCAACAAATGGCAGCAAGGTCAGCTAGAGATGCTCCCCTACAGACACTGCCCATACAGGTGCCTAGGTCGCTGCAACTTGTATTGCGCTGGCTGTGGCTTATTCATACCCCTGAGCAACATAAGCGTTAGGGCAGATGTAGCCTGAGTGTAGGCCCGGCTTAGTTAAAGGAAACTAAGATGATTTGACTCCTGAATGAGAGGTTCATCTACTTGCTTTAAGCCAGTGGTTTTCAAAGGATAGGCTGGGACCCAAGACAGGGTCACAGTGCCCCCTACTGCCGGAATCCATTACTCAAAGCTGTCATTGTTGGGTTGCAAACAAAAATGTTTTTTTTTTCCAACTAGGCCCTAAAAATAAGGTTGAACACCACTCTTTTAACGTACGCGCATCGACTCCACGCCTCTCCTGATTTTGAGGTTCCAGGGGACCCCCCTGCACGTAGCCTAGGGGCTTTCAGACCAGCCGCGGCAGGACAGGGCAGGGCAGACTCCCTGCGCGCTTTGACCAGCTCCCCCAGTGCCTAGCGTGCCGGGGGGGGGGGTGTTACGTCCCCCAGCCCCCTAGCTGGCGGCACCAGCCGGAGAGGGAGAGGAAGGGGCGGCCGGGTCTGGCCCACTGCGAGCCACAGGCTGTCAGGAGCCCTAGGCCGACCCGCCCTGCACCCGCCTCCTCCCGGGCCCAAGCCCGCCCCCGGGTCCCACCCCCACCTCGTACCGGCCCCGGCCCGCACTCACGCCCCGCTCCGCCAGCCCATGACCTTGTTGCGGTAGCAGGCGATCTCGAAGCGCTTCCCGGCGCGCCGGGTCCGCACCACGGCCACGTTGGTGAGGCGGATCTGGTTGGTGGGGGTGAAGATGGACATGGCGGCGGCTGCGCAGGGACTGGAAGCCTCCCGTCAACAGCTCGCCGTCGCCCCGTCTTGTGACGTCACCGCAACGCCGGAAGGGGAAAGAGGCGGCGCGAGGGGGCAGCCGAAAGGCGTCCGGGCGGGAAACCAGGCCCGGGTGACTCCAGGGTTCCGTCGCAGGGCCGGGAGGGGGCGCGCGGCGCAATAATCTCTCCTCCCCCACGCGCGCGTGGCGGGCGCACCCGAGCTTCCCGCGGCAGAGGCGCGGAGCCGGGCCTGTGTCAGAAACGCGTGTCCGTGGGCGGGAGCGCGCCCCCCCCGCCCCGCTGGCCACCCCTCTCCCCTGCCACACCGTGGGGGGCGGGGCGGCTCCCTCCCGGCGTCCCTCTGCGCACGCATGGCCGCCTCCCGCCGCCGTCCCCGGCCGCCTCCCCGCCGAGTTTGCTAGCGCGGGGCCGAGCCGGGCCGCTTTTTGGGGCTGGCGGCATGGGTGAGTAGCGGGGTGTGGGGCGGCCCGGCCCGGCCCGCTGGAGCCGCGACAGTTAGTTGCGGCAGACGGACCCGTCCTGGCCCGCAGGGACGAGAGATGGGGGCGGCCTCCTCACCCGGGGCTGTTCGGTCGGAGGGCAACGCCCACGCGGGCAAATTCTTTGAAGGAAAGAAAGAAGGAGTCCTGAACCGGGCTCCCACGGCTACTCCTCCTCTGGAAGTTAAAATTTCTTTCAGAAAAGAAAAAAAAAGTCGCATTAGTGCTAAGTTTGGGGGGGAGTGTGTGTGACCCGTCGTGATCAATATCTGAATCTAATGGCTGCCTGTAGCCCTCAGCAAAGCAAACAAAGAGTCTGTGACACTTCTGAAGACTAATGAATGTATTTATGTGCGAGCTTTCCTGGGAGAAACGAAGTGGGGTTTTTCTCCCACAAAAGCTCATGCAATAAATAAACGTATACGTTTTTAAAAAGTGACCCAGACTACTTCCAAAGGGATAGCCGTGTTAGTCTAGCTCACTAACACAAACAAGGAGTCCTGTGATGCTTAAACATTAACGGATTTATTTATCGCATGAGCTTTTGTGGGGGAGAGGAAGCTTGAGCTTCTCCAAGTTCCCTGTTCTTCAAAATAAGCAAGGAGTCCTGTGGCACTCTTACAGACTACCAAATTTATTTATTGCATGAGCTTACACGAGAGAAGATCCCATATTTTCAGATGCTTTGAAGATCAGAAGGGGTAGCTATGTTAGTTAAGCAAAATAAGCAAGGAGTTCTGTGGCACTTAAAGGCTAAATAAATAAATACATTAGTCTCTAGGTGCCACAGGACTCCTTGCTTATTTTGAAGATTGGGGACTTACATGAAAATGGAACCTATCTGCCATGGAAACACCCAGGGTGAAATGTGCCAATATCTGAAAAATGCAGGAAATTATATAGATCAGGGTTCCCAACCTTTTTCAGGCTCAGGACCCCTTTTTAACCACCAAAAAAAAAAAAAAAAGTCTTTGCGGCCCTCTGGATGATTATGTAACCTAGCCCACACAGGCAGACTCTGGCAGTGCTGCCACCACCATGGCCTGCGCCGCTGGGGAGCCAACTTGTGGTGGCTAGGTGTCCTTGCCGGAAAGCCTCCACAACCCCATCGCGCTACCAGGATCCGGCTATGGGCATGGAGAGGCAGCCCTGGCAGGGAGCATTGGGGCTGCTGCTGGATTTTGGCTGTAGTAGGGATAGGCTCTGTGGACCTCCTGCAACATGTTCATGGACCCCTGGTGGTCCCCGGACCCCAGATTGGGAACCACTGTAAAATATAGATGAGCCTGAATTACCACTTTAGTTTTCTCCAGTTGGGACTCTGGGGGAGGAGCTCCTGAGCTTTTTTGGGTGTCAATTTCCACCAGGCACTGCTGATTACAGGCTGCTGAGTATCTGAACTCCCACAAGGGAAGGCATGGTATATGATTGGTTGCAGTGAGGAAGGAGGGGAGGGGAGTAATTAGAGACTTTGGTCAAATTGCTGTCAGGTGAGGTCAAATTAGAACCTGTGCAATACAAAGGGTATGTCTATACTGACAGTGGCAAATTCACTTCTGTCAGTTCGCCCTTCCGGGAGTGGATGGTTGGAAGTATGAACTCACTGTGCCGCTCCCAGCAGCTGACCCTGGAAGTCCTGGGGGTCAGGGGCGTAGGGGAAAGCTGATCACAAGTGATTTGTGGTCAGCTTTTGCCAAACGTGACGGGAGTTCAAAAAGTCACCACTGGTTGCACAAGGAATTTTACATTCCTTGTGTAACTGGCGGTTTACTAGGGCAAAGTCTGGGGACCCAGAGAGTCTGTTGTACTCAAAATGGAGCTGCTAGTAAATTTTACTGTTGGAGAATTATTTTCCCTGAGCTTGGTGTACTAGACAAGGGATGTTCCAAAGGAACAGCCATGTTAGTGTAATTCAGCAAAAGAAGCAAGGAGTCCTGTGGCACTTAAAGACAGACAGATTTATTTATCCCATGAGCTTTTGTGGGAGAAAATCCCACTTCTTCGGACATTTTGAAGATGGGGCAACTTACAGAATGCGATGAAAATAAAAGCAAGGGACTGTAAGACATGGGATCAGGTCATACAGTAGCAGCAAATCCGAGCCAAATCGTTCTTTGATTTGCTGTTACTGTATGATCTGATCCCACGTCTTACACTCCCCTGTGTTTATTTTCTTCCCTTTCTGTAAGTTCCCCCATCTTCAAAATGTCTGACGAAGTGGGATTTTCTCCCGTGAAGGCTCATGGCATAAATAAATCTGTTAGTCTCTAAGTGCCACAGGACTCCTTGCTTCTTTTGGAGAAAGGATGTTTCTTTTTTGCAGAGGGAGAAGTAAGACCAGAGAAGTTGAGAAGACTTGTTACAGATGACATACAAACCTACTGCAGAGCAAGCAACAATACCCAATTCTCTAGAGTTTTAGGGAAGCTAATTTTTTTTTTTTTTTTTTTAAGCTAGCCCCTTGACCAAAAAAAGCATTTTGCTTGCCAGGAATAGTACACAAGGCTTTTATTTGCCCGGTGTTCTCTGTTTTTTGTGGACTTTGGAAGACAGCTTTCTCATAGCTGATTCTAAGGGGCTTTCCTAGATTACGGCAGCTTGTAGTTGTGCGATGACGCCTATGTGATTAAACAGGTGCAAATTTCCTTAGTCTAGACAAGCTCTTTAGGCTTTTTCTGCTTCAAGAATATTAGAACACATCTGTTCCTCAAAGCCATTTTTGCAAACATTTTTTTGTCTTCAGTATCATTTTTATTACACCTCTGTCCTCTGGTAAAACTAACTGCTGTATTAGCTGTCCCTGGTTACAGATCTATATCTGTGACCCTCTCAGTTCTCTCCTGTCAAGTAGCTGATTTTGACTGAAGTGCTAGGCGAGGGCAACCGGTGGCACTGGGAATTTAGGTAATATATTAACAAGTGAGCTGACAAGCAGTGTGAGAAAAGTCTTGTTCTGCCCATTCTTAACAGAAGTTGCTGAGAAAACCAAACTTAGCTTTCTGTTTCCAAGAAATGTGCCAATCCCTTACTTGTACACATCTGTGGGATAGCAGGCCTGATCCAGGACTCCAGTACCTATTGGAATCATGACGTTGGAGCCCAGTTAAGAGCTATGAGTAGGAGGAAAAATAAAGTGAATTCCCCAGATCTGCTCTTTAAGAAAAATTAATTTAATCAGTTAATCTGATTTCATTAGCTTGTAGTTTTTGAGCCTTTGAATGTTTTGCATAAAATCAATAGAGACAGGGACCATGAATATAGCTCTGTTTTACTGCAGTGCAATGTATACTGTTCTTAATTTTATATTGCACTTCAAAAGATAATTCTGTGACCTTTAAATAAAAGCCTTGTGGTTGTGTGCCTTATATAATGTTGATAAAATGTTTAATTTAATTAGAATATTAAGCATGTCTTGATACTCAGCTTTTTAAACTTGTATTATTTGGACAGATTTTAATGGTTCTTTGCAGTCAGCAGAGCTCTGTATAGATGCATGTTTTTGTATGCGTGGGATTCATTGTAAGACTGAGGCCAATACATGAACTTTGGATTTTGCATTGACTGTATTTTTAAGAGTCTGTAATGATGGACAAGTTGTATTACACTTTTTTAAAGCTCACCAGAGCTGTGCTGTTGAAGTTTAGGATGTCCTATAACCATAGTTCCCTCTAAGCTGTGCACGTGCACACAGGTTGTGAAACCTGCACGCACGACAAAATAAAGCATGCACGGAAAAATTCAACAGTGCTATTATTAGCACTCACACAGAAATTTTTTGTGCACACAGCCTATGAAAAATTAGAGAGAACATTGCCTATAACAGTCTAGGTTTGGCTTGGATATAACGATGTGCCTATGCTCAGTCTATACAGCAAAGCTTTGCTGAGTAAAGGACAGCTAGTCCCCAATTCTGTTATAATGGTTGTATCCAGAGCCAAAAGCCATTTCAATTTCTGCCTGCCATTGCATGGTTTGGAGATTGAGGCCAGTGAAGTTCATGAAATGGGTGGTTGCTTTATATGTGTATCTGTTGCTTTTTAAAAAATGGTGGTTGATGAAGGTAACTGCTGCTACTTTTGCTGAGTGGGAAGAGAGCAATCATGATCCATTCTCATTTTAGATGCATCAGTGGATATGGATACCTGGAGCTATTTCTATGCTCGTCTGATGTCCTTATGGCTAAACAGGTTTTACATCTACTCTTGTGCAGCTTTTGGCATCAGCATTTGGATCTGCTTTCATTTCATTACCACCAAAACCAAAAAGCAGGTAAATGAGAATTCACAATTCTAGCATAAATAGTCTTTCAACTGTAAGCAGCCCAAAGTGTGAGAACAGTAGTTCCTTAACCCACCACTGAAATACATCTGTATTTGGTATGGAAATATTGCTTCTCATTTCAGTGTAATCCACTCTAGGCTAACTTCTTAAAGCATAAGTGGGTTTGGCGCATTCAAAAATTATAGCACTTGATATGTTTGATAAATTTCTAACACACGTGCTGAATATTTATGGCTTTGTAACTGATGTGAAGTAATCTCACAAGCACTTCTGCCACTGCTTTTTCAAACGTAGAATCTTGTCTGACACTTTCTTACACCAAAAGTTTTAGAGACAAGTCCTGCTCGCCTTGAAACTGATAGTAACATTTCCATGGTTTCAACAGGTGCAGGATTATGCCATTCAGGAAGGTAAAAACTCCCTCATATTTGTTCAGTTGTGTATGTGGATGAAGTGTGTAGGATAGGAGGAAGAAACTTCTTCAGACACGCACTGTGATCAAATCAACCCTGTAGTGTGAGATCAGATTACGGTTTAGTTAAATACAGTGATGCTAATTTGACTTCTTTTTGGGCTAGTTGTAATTCTAAAACTTATCACTGTTACAGTTACTTGAACTCACCAATCTAATGCGGAAGATCTAAACTAGATGATTTGTGTTCACAGAAAGCTAGTTTGATTGGGATACGACAATTGTTTTGTAGGATGAAACCCAGAAGCTAACTCCGCTGAAAGTAACGCAGGATGTATTAATTAATGGATATACAGTGCCAAAGGCAAAGAATGTTCATGTTGCTGGAGTGAAGGTTTTCTATGGCTCTCAGACTGGTACTGCTAAGGTAAAAGTCATTTTATTGTTTGCACAGAGTTAAATCAAAATATCACTGAAGTGTAAATTTGGCTTGCAAATACTGCATTGTGCAAGAAACTGAAAGTGAAATTGGCTAGGTTTTTATTGTACACTGCAATAAAAAAGAATAAATTAGATTTTACATATTGATCTTTAAAAATCTAAGGGGATTTTTAATAACATGAATACTTAAAATACTGTGTACTTCATTAGTCTATTAGCATCACTTTCAACTTGTGTTGAGATGTGCTGTTTTATAATAAACAGATGCTTTCTGATGAAGTGGAATTTTCTCCCACAAAAGCTCATGCAAAAAAATAAATTTATTAGTCTTTAAATGCCAGAGGACTCCTTGTTTGTTTGTGTTACTGAATTAGACTAACTCAGCTACCTCTTTGGATCTTGGCAACATGCAATATGCTGTTTTATAATATTTCTCTGTCAGACAAACTGATTAAAGTTAAATGATTTTTTTGTCAGTAATATTTCCAGAAAATCTATGAAATTCTCACTTTCTCATAGCAAAATTCACTTAACTTCTAAAAAAAGAAATTGCAGCTTGCAAGTTTTATATTTTTTTCTGTTTCTGTACATTATAGTCATATGAAATATCAGCTTTTTGTTACAGAATTTGTGTTTCTAACACCCTGTCATGGTAGCTGGTCAGAACATAATTTGTTTGACTCCATATTCAGTTGGGTTATTGCAGTTCCATGTCTGTTTCTTCAGGGATTTGCAACCATTCTTGCTGAAGCCATTAGCTCTCTTAATTTGCCTGCAGAAGCCGTTAACATGAGAGACTATGATCCAGATGATTGTCTAGCAGAAGAGGTTAGTATTTTTCTTCCCCTTCTAGGTACATAAAATAAATAAATTTAACAATTCCCTGGATCTTTCGAGAGGTCTTTTCTTTTCTGCATCTCTGACAGACCTCCCACAGTTCCTTACAAACCCTTCCAGGCTTGTGCTGAAAAGTACATCTGTGGGGGTAAATGGGAACCTTCCCTTCTGGGCTTCTTGCAGGAAGAGAACATCACCCTGAGGCAACTTAATGTGGGTGCATACTTGATATCAATTGGCTTTTTATTTTCTGAGGAGATAGGATGATAGTCTCTGTCTAGAATACAGTTCTGTGATCTGGGAGATCTGAATTCTCTTCTTGGTTCTGCTGCAAGTGTTTTTCACTGAGATAGAGCTGTTGGTCAAGTCACTCACTGTGCCTCATTTTTTGTCTGGGAGTAATAATATTTCATCCCTACTTAATTGGGGTGTTGAGATTTATTTAGGGTAATGTTCGTAAAATTCCTTGATCTTTGGGTGGAAATGCTGTAGAGAGACAAAATGTTTATTAATATGGTTTCCCATTGTATTGAACCTATGGATTCACATACAGTGTAAAATTCCTGGCTTCATGCCTAGGCTTCATGTCTAGATTTCTGAAAAGACAATAATCTTTTCTTCCTCACACTCTGGCATTGAAGTTGTTTTGGAAAATGCACAGATTTTGCTGTTAAAATACTACTCTTTTCTTCTGTTATGTTGTCTTCAGGCAGCCAGCAAAAATATTTGTGTGTTTCTGGTTGCTACCTACACTGATGGACAGCCAACTGAGAATGCAGTGTGGTTCTGCAAATGGCTAGAAGAGACTGCGAATGACTTTAGGTTTGGGAAAACCTATCTGAAAGGTCTGAGATACGCTGTGTTTGGCTTGGGAAATTCAGTATATGTGGACCACTACAACACGGTGAGTTTCTCAGAGTTTTCTCTTTGTTTTCTGAAGAGTTGCTAAGTGTCGTCAGGATCTGCAGACATCAGTAAGACTGTGCTGGTGTTCTGCCTGCTTTAGGTTTAGGTGAGTGTTCTGGTGACTCTGGTTTTAAGAGAAAGTTGGAAAATTAAGTCCTTAAAGGACACAGTATTTAAGGCCAGATCCATCTCCTTTACAAATTCAGCATCCTTTCAAAGTGAAAAGAAGTGGTTCCCATTAGTACTATGTTGGCTTGTGGATTTCCTTCCCTCAGGATGGTAGTTCACACATTTGTAAAACTATGTATTTATTCTGATTCCCAGGCTTGGTAGTATGTTCATTTTGTAAATCTCTCCCTGTGAAATGAATTTCCAAGCTTTTAGAACTAGTAATTAGTAAATAAAGTGGTGGTAGAGTTGCATTTTGTTTTGTCAGAGAAGGTTCTGTATAGTTTTAAAGGGGCAAAATAAGCTACTGATTTATTGCGATGCTCCCTTTTTTACAAAGTACTCCTTTCACTGTATTTCGTTTACTGTACTGGATCTTGTGCATCTTGATATTGACCAGATCTGTGACAGTCTGATGGTGTTTAACCTTGTTAACTGATGGAGATTATCTAAGTCAGGAAGACAAAAATGAGGTAGCTTATCACACTAATATTTGGGCAGTGCTTGATGGCCTGATGGCAACACTAGGTGTTCTTTATATAGACACTTAGTAGTATTATATTACTATTATTAGTAAGTGCTGTATGAAAAACTATTCCCCAGGGCACACCTTTTATGGAATCATAGCAATATAGGGCTGAAATTGACCTCAAGAAGTCATCAAGTTCAGTCCTTGGTGCTGAAGCAGGACCAGGTAAGCCTAGACCATTCCTGAAAAGCTTGTTCAACCTATTCTTAAAAAACTCTGCTGTGGAAATCCACAACTTCCTTTGAGAGCCTGGTCTGGAGCTTAACTATGCTTATAGGTAGAAAGCTTTTCCTTATGAAATAATCTCCTAAATCGCCCTTGCCATGGATTAGGCTCATTACTACTCCTACCTTCAGTGGATGTGGAGAACAAACGTTGGAAGAGTATCATCAGATCCCTCCTCAGCTTTCTTTTGTTAAGACTAAACATGCCAGTTTTTTAAAATCTTTCTTCACGGGTTGGCTTTTCTAAACTGTGTGCATTATCTTTGCTGTTATCTGTCCTCTCTTGAAGTTCAGCCATATCTTTTTCTGAGATCCAGTGCTCAGAACTGAGTACACTCTGTAGTGATGTTAATGACCTTTTACAGATGAAGAAATGGTAGGTATAGAGGTGCTAAGGTTTAAGTTCATACAGAATCAGCACCAGAGCTGGCATTGGAGCTCACAAATCCCTGATTCCCAATTATTTTGTCAGCCTGCTATGGCCATGCATTTAACCATCTTTTTCTTAATTCCTGTTCAGTTTGTTTTCTGAATGACTGTCTCTTGAATTTCCTGGGCCTTGTCAATGGATTTCTTTCACTCTTCCATCCTAGGTTGGAAAAAATATTGACAAATGGCTGTGGATGCTCAGTGCTAGTCGTGTCATGACTCGTGTGGATGGGGACTGCAATGTAGCCAAAAGCAAGCATGGCAGTGTTGAGGGTGACTTCAGTGCCTGGAAGGCCAAGTTCCTTGCTAGGCTTCAGGCACTTTGCAGAGGGGAGAGAAAGCCCTGTAGTGGGAACTGTAAGAAAGGCAAGTGCAAATCCAAAGGAAAGCAGAATAAGGAGGAATCGGATCATGAGCAAAAGACGTCAGAACAGGAGAATCCTGAGGTAGGTCCCAAAACCACATTATATGACTTCTGTGACAAGTCTGTCTCTCAGCAGGGTTGGTTAAGTGAATCCATGGGTTCCCTTGGTGAACTATGTTTCCTTCCTTCCCTTCCCCACATCTGAGGGCTAAGATCTTCCCTATGTGACCATCTCCCTCATGCTTGACCCTTAATTTTGTTCCTGGGGATTGGTGCAAGTAGAAGGGCAGAGAACAAGTTGTGTGTCAGAAGTGAGGGCTGCGTGTGTGGAGGGGAGATGGGGAAATGATTGAGGGAAGTTTCCCATTAAATAGGAGGAAGGGTGTGCCACAGCCAACAGAAGGGGACCCAGGCTGATTTCTCAGGGGAGTCTCAAGTTTTTACCAGTGTGAGAGTGAAGCTCCTTGTTCACTGTGCCATA
Organism: Podocnemis expansa; assembly: GCA_007922195.1. Classification (NCBI taxonomy): domain Eukaryota; kingdom Metazoa; phylum Chordata; order Testudines; family Podocnemididae; genus Podocnemis; species Podocnemis expansa. The sequence goes on along the minus strand of ML681971.1, from coordinate 16,826,876 downwards.
GGAGTAATTAATAGCACACTAGCGCTTCAGTCTGTCACGGGTTGGGTTAGGCTGCTTTGATCCAGGGTCGTCGTCTCATTGCAGCACCATCAGATGGGAAGAATTGTCTGAGCCAGGTTTGTCTCTTAGGTCTCTGGGCTGCTATCAGAGCACTCTGTACCTCTGTTTATCCCTACAGGAGAGCGTCTCGCACCGTTATAGCACAGTGTACCTGAGTGCTCATGCCAACAAAACTTACGTCACTTGGGGGGTATTTTTTCACACCCCTGAGCACTGGAAGTTTTGCTGATGTGGCCTTACTCTGAATGCTTTCATGTCCAATTGCTTGTCTCTTCCACCGTATTTGTGTTGTTAACAGGCTTTGCTTATGCAGTCTTTTCTCTTGCTCTGCTGAAACCAACAGCCACAGAGACATTTTAATCACCCATCTCAAGCACAAGGTATCATTGCTATTGCACTATAGACCATGACAGAAAAGAGATGCTCTTCTCCCTGCGTGGATTTGAAAATGCCAGGCTGCTTCTTTCTTAGGCTTCCACAGAAACAAGAGGAATAGGCTTTAATATTCACACAGGATTGACTCTTTGCAGGGGAGTAAGATAAGTGTGGTGCCCTGAGGAGTTTATGATGTGAAAGGCAGTTCACTGTGATATTGATCACTGTAGTGTGGATTTTCAAAGGTGCTTAAATTCAGTGGGAGTTGGGTACCTTTGGCTTAATCTTTGACTTTAACTGCCAATAACAGTGTAGCAGTTGGGTGGATCAGGAGAGAGAGAGTGCAATGAATCTGTAAGCCAGATTTTCGAGCACACTGAGATTCAGATGTTTTGTGTACCACATTAAAATGAATTTTAAACAATTCATCAGGCTTCTTACTAATATTTAGCCGGAATTTGTGTGCCTTTATATAGGTCAAATATTGCCCCATTGTTGACCTTCCTGAAGTCTTTGCTGGATGTTCTGTGATTGAATCGGCAGCCTAGAATAGGTAGGGTTTATATTTAATATAGCACACAAGCTTCCTTCTGTGATTTTTTTAATTTTATTTTTTTTAAATAGATGGAGTTATTTGAAACCACCAGTGAGGAGGAGTCGAGTGCTGGGGAAGATGGAGGCCATAATTCTGTCATTGATGTTGAAGATTTAGGCAAGATTATGGGTCAAGTGAAAAAGGCCAAGGTATTGTTATTACATCAAGCTTAAAATCTGGAGTTTCTTTATCGTCAAGATGATGAGTTGATTAAATTATTATTGCTTCTGACCTGTAGCTATCTAGGGAAATTATAAATAGAGCAGTAAACTTAGTTGGCTGTTATCTAAGGAAGAAATAAAATTGTGACTTGAAGTATTTGGTAGTCAGTAGGAGGTGCTCTTTAACAACTTGAAAAATTTTGCAGTGATCTTTTTAAGTTACATGAAACCTGATCCCATTAAAATTAGTAAGAGTCTTACACTGGGGGTAGGATCAGGTCTGAAGTGTCTTTTGGGGAAAAATATGTTCATGCACAAATACCAATTATACTTTGGACTCAGAAGAAAAAGGGCTTGTTCCTGAACAGTGAAGGAGAAGTGCTTTCAGAAATTATTGCACAGCTATTATTTTTACCAAGAACAAAGATGAGTTTGCTACTACAGAGCGAAGCCTAGTATTTTATGTTGGTTTTATTAAAATGCTTCTAGTAGCCAAGAGCCCAGTACTGTTAAAAATGTTCCTGCCTCTGCCTTATGCTCATTATTCTTGCTCTATTCCACGTTTCTTTGGCTTTCTAAAGCAAGGCATCCAAGGCAATAACAGTGACATTTCAGCTGTGTGCGCTAGGAAAATAGTTGATGTGCACATTTCATTGTGGCCCATAATGTTCATGGCATTTACCAGTTAAGTCTAAGAGAGAGTTGCTTTAACTGTCAGAGAAATTGGACATGCCTGATCTTGTATAAAACTCGGGACTCTCATTGGCTATGTCTACCCTAGAGGGCTCAGTTAAGTCGACTTAACAAAGTCTACTTAAAGGCTACGTCCACGCTGGAGGGTTCTGTTAAGTTGACTTTGTTAAGTTGATCTAACAAAACCTACAGTGTAGACAACCCTATCTACAATGTGTTAAGTCAACTTAATAAAGTCAACTTTAATGCTTAAGTTGACTTTAAGGGCTGGAGTTATTAAGTCAGCTTAAGCAGGTGCTTAAGTTGACTTCACAAAAGTCCAATGTGGACATGTCTTTCCTTAAGTTGACTTAAGGCTCCAGTGTAGACGTACCCATTGGGAAGCATAGGGATGTGCAAGAGAAGCAGAACCCCTTGAAGGGGGATAGAGCTGTCTGAGGGTGTTTCAGCTCTTTTCTGAAGGAAAAATCCTGAGATTAGTGAGGTGTTTGCCATAACTCATACTGCCTCATTAACTTTAATGGGGGCAGATTCTGCACTCTCCCCTGTCTGCTATTTTTTAGGATACTGTCAGCTTAGTATTTATATTTCCATTGGGGGAAACTATTTTCCACTTGGAGGTGGATGAAGAACTAGATCTTCCTCACCCCTGTCTCTGTCTGATTATATATGCAGTAGAACAAACAAGGAGTCCTGTGGTATTGCATTGCTTCAGGGATTAATAGGGACTTTGAATTTTTCTTTCATTACAACAGGTAATTTGACCTCATCTTCCTCTATATCGGGTTTCAAACATGCAGCCCCTAAAGCTATTTCCTGTGGCCCACAATGACACGATCTTTACCAATATTTGCAATATCATTGTATGGAAAGGTTTCAGTGGTGCGGCCCACGGGCTAGCATACTAATCCTCATGTGGCCCTCTACTAGTCATCATGTGGCCCTCGTGGTGATTTGAGTTTCAGATCCCTGCTCCATATGCTGTTACTCAGTATTTGAATCTTAACAGTGGCTTTGATTTGCAGTTACACTGTGACCTGATTCCATGGCTTACACTTCCCTGCCTATGTTTTCTCCCATTCTGTAAGTTTCCCCCCATCTTCAAAGTGTCTCATGAAGTGGGATTTTTCTCCCATGAAAGCTCATGCAATAAATAAATTGTAGTCTTTGAGTGCCACAGGACTTCTTGTTGGTTTTACTGAACTACACTAACATGGCTGCCCCTTTAGAACTTGGCTTTATGCCAGGGCTCTCAAACTCAAATCATCATGGGGGCCGCATGAGGACTAGTACGTTAGCCTGAAGGTTGCACCACTGAAACCTTGTCATACAACAATATTGCAAATATCAGTAACAACATTGTCATTGTGGGCTGCAGGAAATACATTTAGGGGCTGCGTGTTTGAGACCCCTGCTTTATGTGGTAGGGTACAGTCCTCCTTTTGGCTTCACTGTTACATGAACTCACCACTAGAGGTCAGTAGAGAAAAGAAAAACATTCTTCGTGTGTGGCATACTTCTTCCCATGTAGGCTGGGGTCCAAGGATATTAGAGAGGTAAATAAGGTGGGTGAAGTATTATTTTATTTTGGACCTGTTTCTCTTTGTCCAAGAATCAAATCTGCAGGCTTCCCAGAGCCATTTTTTAGACCTGAAGCTTAAAAGGTTCTCTTTTGCTGACAGAAGTTTGTCCAATAATATATTCTTTTTGGTAGCCTTCATTTGTGGTATGACTTGGAACTGCTAAATGGAAAAATAATTATTTTTGCAACCATTTGTATAGGAGATTAGACCTCAGCATTTCACTGACTAATAAAATTTTGCAACGTCCAAAGAACGTGCAATTTAAAATACAAATAAGCACAGTCCATTACCTAGCTCATATATAAGCAAATGACTACACCAATAGACTACCGTCACTTCCTAATTTCTTATCTTTGCGCTGGCAGTGAGCAAAGTCAGAATTTCCAATATAGTTGGGTTTTACAAATAGGCAACAAAAACTCATTGTTGCTTGACGCTTGTTCTTTCTAGGATCTAAGATAGTCTACTATCTCTATCTCTCCTAGTCCCCTTGTTTTGTCTGGAACTCAGTTTTTCTAACCCTTTCTTCTGTAAACTAGTTTCTTTGGGAACTTGATTCTGTGTAGATTAACCATCCCAGAAATGCAAACATTACATACAAACTAGGGACTCTGTCATGCAAACCTTTACACTTGTAGTCCTATTTGAGTGAAGGAGACTACTTGTGAGAGTAAAGTATTACTTGGTTGTTTTGTAGCTGTCTAGGATTTGCTATTTATTCAGAAAGCTTAGACCTAGTCGTTGACCCAGCAAATACTTTGTTTAATCTTTTCATCCATGAATATTCCAACTAGAAGCCATGCTTGTGGCAGTTATATACCTCCAAAGCTTCCATAGGTCAGGTCTACACTTATGATGCTGTTGTGTCACAGCTGCAGCACTTCAGTGCATACTGAGAATGTGATTTGCTCATGGATTTTAATCCATGGCTTTCTAGGACCTCTGTGGTGTTTGGGGCAAGGCCAGAGCAGTTGTCAGTCCCTGGGCTGCTGCTGAACAGCTGATCGGCCAGTTGGCCTTGAGGGACCAGAGCAGCTGATCAGGTAAGCTGGCTGGCCCCTGGGATTGCTGCTGAGAAACTAGTTGGCCAGGCAAGCCAGCCAGCCCTTGTTACTGCTGCCCAACAGCTGTTTGGTGGAAGCCCCAACAGCTGTCTTGCCCAAGGGGTATTTTTTGTAAAGTCAGGGACAGGTCAGAGCCTCTGTAAATTTTTGTTCATTGCCCTATTATCTGTTCCACTTGTAATACCAGTGACAGAATCATACCCTTAGTGCAGTGGTTCTCAACCTGGGGTCCAGGGACCCCCAGGGGTCTGTGGACATGTTGCAGGGGGTCCGCGGAACCTATCCCTACCAGGGCCAGAATCCAGCTGCAGTCCCGATGCTCCCCGCCAGGGTTGCCTCTCCCTGCCTGTGGCCAGATCCTGGAAGAGGGATGGGACTGTGGAGGCTCCCCGGCAGGGGCAAGGGTAGGGGGCCGTAGCCACCGCGGCTCAGCTTCCCAGAGGTGTGGGCCGTGGTGGCAGCGGCACCGTTCACCAGCTGTCCCAGTGACGCCACCCAAGTGATGCGGGCCAGATTATATAATTAGCCGGGGGGGGGTATTTTGTTAAAAAGGAGTCCCCACCCTGAAAAAGGTTGGGAACCACTGCCTTAGTGCTACCATGCAGACAGGAGAGTTGCTTCTGTCATCATAGTAAACTACCTCCTCTCCCACAGAGGTGGATTATGTCAATGGATGAAGTACTCGCAATGACATAGTGCTGTTGTTACCAGGAGTTAGTGGTTAGGTTGGTATAAGGTATTGCTCTCGGGGTGTGGAATTTTCCTATCATTGCTTGACGTAGTTATGTTGATGTAAGTTTATAGCGTAAACCTGGCTGTTAGGCTGGTGGAGACTCTTTTATTTGCTCTAGCTATGTGTTGGCTGTATCTGTTTTAATGTCTGAAAGTTGCATTTCATTCTCTTCTCAGTGACTGCTTGTCAAGAATTGGTTTCTTAACTCCAGCTATCAACTTTAATGTAAACCTCCAATTGAATTCAACAGGCACTCCATACACAGAATAGTGGGAGGATATGACTTCCAAAAATGCTGCTTTCAAGTGGCTAAATAGATGGCGATCTGTAGGATTCATTATGAAAATGAACGGGAAATATGTGGACTGATTTACCAACAGATTGGTGTAAATGCATGGATTGTGAAATAATCTCTCTTACTGTAATAAAAATGAACACACAAAAATTGGTTTTCAAGTGCAGAAGAATCTGAACTGTGAAACTAATTAATCATTTCTAGGTTGTCTGATTTCGAAGATGGAAAGTACTGTTGTTTAAGTACAAGGCATCCTTCTTTTTAGAGTTATCTTTGTTTTAGCTGCCGTGCATTAGTGCAATTAGAGCTTTTGTCTTTCAGCACCTTTTCCCTTATTGTATACTGAGTTACACATGCTCAGTACTTAAATTCATAGGGTTTGATTCTGATCTCACACTGCTGTAATTTCATTTATTCTGGTAAAGTCATTCAGACTTAAAATGGGTGAGTGAGACCAAAAAGGGGCCTAAAATTCTCTTTGTCAAATACATATTGTATGTTAGCTTATGATTTTTTTTTAAAAAAAGTGCTGATTTTTGAATATTTGAGTCTTGAATATATGATGACAAACTTACCCTTGCAGTACGCCTGTGACTTTGGGATGTTCCTGTGTGTGTAGGGTGCAGTAAAAATTAATTTTAATCTTTTCTGTAGATGTGTGTTGTCACTTGTAAGGATTGGTGGCAGAGATTTGACTGCACAGGATTCTAGCCATAAATCCTTGTTTTCTTGATTTTTTTATGGTATGAGAGCATGAGCAAGGTCATGACAACCGGATCTTAATAAGAATGTTTGTGCAGACCTTTTCAGTTTATTTTCATTTAATTTTGTTGAATGAAATTCCGTCTCCCATTACATGATGTGATGGGAAATCTAGATTAGGCTTTTGTATTGCCTTTCACAAGTTACAAGTGTCTTAGTAGTGTAGTCGGATTCTTTGTGATTTGGATTGGAAAATTGGAATTTGGATTATGGATTGCAATTGTCAATAAATCTTGCTAGAGAATTTGTATTTGAGTCTGAATCTGACCGCAGAAAATGTTATAAAACATAAACTGGGAACCCCTAGGGAATGGCTAAGAATAGTTGTTACACAGATACTTTAAATTCTTTATAAAACTCTTTATTGCTAAAAGTATACAGCCTAGAATTGAGAAAAGATTAGCTGATGCATATACACAGAATGCATTTAGGAAATCTTATGCAGTTTATAATTTGATAGATTGTTTGCTGTTCAAACGTACAGTTGCTGTACTTAAACCCCAGAGCCAAGAATAAACCCCAATGCCTCAGTGGACAGGAAGAGTGCAGAGTCTAGCAGCCCTAAGTGATAGATTTAAACTTATTAAAGCAATGAAGACTAGACAGCTAAGACAGAGGTGGATGGGTCTGTGGTGTCCTTTCTCCACAAAGGCGGAGCTGGAAACTGAGGATTGGACGCGTCTCTTCATTCTCCCTGCTCTACAAATCCTACGGTCGTAAACCTTCTTTTCTCCACCTACTAACAGGGTCTGCACTTCTATATCCTTCTAACAATAGGTTAGGTTAGAGCCTCCCTGGTTGTCCAGGTATGGGTCCTTGCCCCAGAAATTGTCAGGGTTTATCCGTATCGCTGGCTATAGGGTTGTGTGTATAATTGACATATATTTTACCTACTGTGGTATTCCTCATCATGTTTCCCTTTTCTTATTTATGAATTTTGTGGAATTCTATGAAATGTCAATGGTCTCACCTTAAGTTATTGTTCAAGTTGTTGTTCACCTTCCGACCTATGTGTCATGATCCAAAATAACTTATCTGGGGTTTTCCATCGGAGTCTATTGAACAAACAGATCCACCCTGTCTGACACTTTAAACTTCAGAAATAAGTGATCATTACATGCTTTTGCAAAGCTCCCACATACAGGCTGCTTATAATTTCTTATCCAGGCCTGCAGGTATCTTGCATTTCAGCTATCCATAAAAAAGTTAACTTATCCACTTATGCTAAGTTTACTACTATAAAATCAGAATTTCTTGAACATGGAAGAAAGACATAAATATGTAAGATGATATAGATATGTAAACAAGTCAAACAAACGGAAAGTCATGGGCTACAGTGGTAAACAAAGTATGGCATTTGATATAAGTGGCAGAATGACTGTAGATAAAAGGTGCAGAATTATGGATGCAGTAGCACAAAACTGGACACTAGACTAGTCCTTCCTGAAGACAAAGGATCCTAAATGACTGTTGAACATGGATTGAATAGACTTTCAGTTTAATCTGTTGATGCCTATTATCAATGCAAGTTTTTGGTCTGAGCCCAAGTATTAACATGTAATGAATAGTGAGGGACTATGATGCATATGTACAGAATAATGAAAAGTGTAGAGGTGAACCACAGATACCATTTCTCATAGAAAAAGTAGAAGTGGACTAAAAAACTAATAAAAAGAATTTTTTTAAACTTGACAGTTAACTTGTGGTACTCACTGCCACAAGCTGAAATTGAAGCCAAACGCTCAGTAGAATTCCAGAAAGGCATTAGTGTGTCATATAGATAATGAAAATACTGTTTCATAAAATAGGATAAAATAAATTCCAAGATGCATTAAAAATCTCAATTCTTGAGGACATAAAGCAACCACTGACTTATGGGTAGTTAATGATAATGCAGCCAAAGGGGAAGTTACTTTGTAAGAGGTCCACAGTAGGGTCTCTTGTTTTCTGAAACGTCTGCTACTTTCAACACAGAGACAGGGTGCTAGATGAGATGGAATCCAGCCTGATCTACGTTTTCTTGCTGTAAACCATAATTTCAATGTTGTTTCTTTGTTTTAGTTTTATCCTCCCAATGAGCTTTTGTTAAGCAGGCAAAAGTGTTGGCTTGTGGGAGATTGAACAGCTACTTCTGCTTTTGATTGATAAAATGTGGTGCACCTTCTCTGTCCTCTAAAGTAACTCCCTAGAAAGGTGTTTATCAGATAAATGAGAAATTTAATAGATGTGTTTTTAGCATTTAAAGCTATGGCCATTAATCATAGGACTACTGTTTCTTAATACAGTGAGTCTCTCACAGCTGGATGTTTGTGATAAACTAGAAGTACAGATCTGTCCTAGGGAGTGGAATTGCTTTATTAACCTTCATATTTATAAACTACATTTATGAATAGTAATCATCTAATTTTTGAACATGTTGAAAGGTAATATGCATATTTTTCATTGTACTGTCTTATATTGATATACTTCTTTTCAAAAACAAACGTTTAATGTATGTGAAAGCTGTTTCAATGTTAAAATACTAGGATGGGAGCGTGAATGTGGAAGTTGTGGGGGAGAAAGAGAAGAAAAGGTACCTGGGTAAGGAAGGGGCAGTTAGAAATTAATTGTGTGTTCAGGGTGGGATTGTAGTGGAGGGCTAAGTCAGGATGTCAGGAGACTGTTCCTGTTCTGCCAGTGATTCACTGTGTCCTTGGAAGATGCTTAACATCTCGTAGTGTCCAGCCCTTGGAAAACAACCTTCAGGAACTGAATTTAAGGCTTGGTTTTGAAAGGACCCTAAAGAGTCTAGGTGCCCAAATTCCATTGACAGTTAGTGTAAATTAGATATCCAACTCACTAAGATGAATCTAAAAATCCCAGGCTGAATGCCTTTTAATATGGGAATGCCAGATTGGGTCACATCTGTGTGGTCCATTTGGTCCAGTTGCTGCCTCAGACAGTGGATGGCACCAGATGTATCAGAGGAAGCTCCAAGCAGCCCCATGTTGGGCATTTAGAGACTTCCAATACAGTGGAGGAAACAAAAGCTTCTGTTTCAGGGGGAAAAAAAATTCTCTTTACTCATGTCTTGAATTAGTAGGAACTAGTCAGGAACCTTTTTTCTTTTTAGGAATGCTTCTTGAAAATACGTTGCACGTTCCTTGCTTTTAATCAAACCGCCTCCTAGATTAAGCTATTGAAATGTAATAGGTTTATTTTGGTCCCCATCTGTCAGCTGTCATACTTTCCTTTTTCTGTCTAGCATGCATTTTGTTTCAGTGCAGACTTATTTATGTAACTGGGCAGTGATGTCTAGAGTAGGGATGTAGCCTGTTTTAGAAAGTTTTCCTTTTTGTTCAACCATTTATGGATTCTCTGATTCCAATATCCTGTTAGTAGGAAATTGGTTTAGTTGTGTATGCTCTGAATTAATCTGGCTGCTGATTGAATGATGGGATCTAAAGTATCCCATGTTGACATGAAACTAACAAGGCCATGTAGACTATAAACAGAGTGATTGCCCAGTCTATTTCTATTTGTCGTGTCAGGCTGAGGGGAATAGGCAGCCTTCTGAAGCAGGAGCAGATAGTGGTAGAGTGCAAGTTCCCAACAACTGCATGGAATTCAAGGCTCCCCTTTCTCCAATAATAAAGATTGTCCTTTGAGCGCTGCTCACATCATTCAATTACAGGTGTCTACATGCCGCAGCGCATGGTAGCTCAGAAAGTCTTCAGCATTAGCCTGTCAGGTCAGGGCGCACGGCGATGCCGTGACAGCGGCTATATACGTGACTGTGACCCTGACTCTCCCAGTTCCTTTTTCCGCCATCAGTTTCGGTTTTGGATCAGCGTGAACTTGCAAAATGCAAGTGCCTGTCTTTGTGCAAAATTCAAGATGCCTGGTTTCAAACCGTGCTTAGGGTGCTGCAAGACTTTCCTGATGGACGACCCACACGAGAAATGTTTCGCTTGCCTGGGTGAGTCCCACCTCGCGGCGGAGTGCCCCATTTGCTGGTCCTTCAAGTGGAGAACTCAGTTGGAAAGGCAGCGCCACCTCCTCTTGATCTCGGGGAGTGGAGCCACCACCCCTGAAACTGGCTGAGCCACGAGTGCTCTGCCAGAGCCCTGATCGGTCCGGGCTCAGGATACCCACCACCGATTGTTGGTACCAGGCTCGAAATCTCGACCCGCAATGGTTCTGCCCCAGCACCGAGTTCTTCAGTCACCAGGTAGCCTCTCAGCCGCCCCAAGAAGGGTACCAGCACAGGCAACCCCGACAGCCCACCATGGGCACCCAAACCCGACCCCGGTGCAGAAGACAAAGAAAAGGTCTAGAATGGTGCCATCCTCACCGGCACTGCAGGGTCCAGTACCGCCTCCCATGGTACTGACGTCAAGCCTGGCACCACCAGTCCTGGCATCGCCAGTCCTGGTACTGGATTTGGTACCAACAACTGAGGAATCAAGGCCAATGCCAGTACCGGCTTGCAGCTCTACACCATCTTCCGACCTGGTAACAGCAACCAGCCCGACGCCGGGCCCAAGCATGGCACCTCCCAGCCCTCTTCCGGAACCACAGTCTGGTACAGAGGGGCAAGAAACTCCTCTCCATCGCTTCTTGGAAGAGCTCTCGGTACAGGGCTCCCAGACATCAGGAGGAGGGTCTTCCAGATCGTCCTCTGAGGACTGCTTCCTCCTGTTACAGGAGGAGTGCCCCAGGAAAAGACTCCGTAAGAGCTCCGTATTTCCAAGTTTGAGGAGGTCAAACAGACCATGGCTACAGGGAGAGATCTCCGCTCCCCCTGTGGTAACGCCTTTAACGAGGCCACCTCATAACAAGGGGACCCTTTATGGCTGAACACAGAAACCGACGATGCCTCTTCCCGTTACACCTGGTCACCACTGCCGGAGTCCTTGGATTTTTCCAACGATGAGCCTGCCCTCGACTCTACACAACGTAGTAGATCACGGGCTCAATCCTCCTCTTCATCTGATGAGTGCCTAATTGACATGTCCACTGATCGCAAGGGACATCACCGCGTTGAGCAGGACCTCCTCCACTGTATGGCAGCGAACTTAAAATTGAAATTGGGAGTAATCCAGGGAGAGGATGACTCCCTCTTTGATGCATGCCGTAAAGTCCTCCCAGCGAGGGTGGCAATTCCCTTGCACTCGGGAGTATTCCGTATTGTCCAGGAACGCTGGCAAACACCTTCCTTGATTCAGCCAGTCTCCAAAGCTGCAGATGATAAATACTACATCTCCCCAGAGGGGTTTTCCTTCTTGTTTCATCATCCCACCCCAGGATCCCTGGTGGTTGATGCCATAAATCAAAGAGAGAGACAGGGCCAACCGAGTTCCATGCCCAAGAACAAAGAGGCGAAGAAGCTTGATCTACGGGGGAGGAAAGTTACTCCTCCGCTGCCTTCCAGCTCCATATTTCCAACCATTCAGCCCTAATGACGCACTACATCTTTGACCTGTGGGAGGCCATGCAGAATTTCCACACGGCCATCTCCGAGGAGCGCCTGAGAGACTTCGAGGCTATGCTCAAGGAAGGAGAGAGGGCATCTAGAGATGCCCTAGCGGCAACCTGGGATGCAGTAGGCACGGCTGCCCACACTATGGCCTCCTCAGTCATCATGCGCCGGTTGGCCTGGCTCCAAGGCTTCAGCCTATCCACTCAAATGCAGCAAATTATTCAGGACGTCCCCTTCAAAGGTCCTGACACTTTTGCCCCATCCACAGATGCGAAGCTTCATGGTATGAAGGACTCGAGGGCCACGCTTCGATCCCTGGGGATATACACACCACAACCCATCAGGCACTCAACAAGGCCCCACCAACAGCTGCAGCAGCTAAAGCAGCAACTTCAACTGCAGAGCCAGTTCCCGAGATCCCTCCAGTTTCGCTAGCGCCATCTTGGGGATCTGGACAAGGACAAGACCTGCTCAGGTAAAGGGGGAAAGCTCAGTGCTTCATAGTTGGGAAGGCATGGGCAGGGGCCTGATTGTTCATCTGGCTGCAAACAGCGTTTTTGACGGTCTCCTCGAGGGTGGCGCACCAGGGCCTCAGTTCTCCCCCCACCACCTCTGCTGCTTTGCCCCCAGTGGACCCAAGTGACTTCCAACCAGTGGCTTCTCAACATGGTGGCGCGAGGATACTGTATCCAGTTCATCTCAATCTGTTGGGACAGAAAACCGCCCCCTTGTGCAACTTCAGAGAACCGGGACCTGTCAAACAGGCTCAAGGCCGAATGCCAAAAACTCCTCTCCCTCAGGGCCATAGAAAAGGTCCCCAGATGAGAGTGAGGCAAAGGGTTATACTCCCACTACTTCTTGGTCCCCAAACCCAACGGGGACCTACGGCCCATCCTAGACCTCAGAGCACTAAACAAATACATAAAGAGAATAAAGTTCTGCATGGTTTCCCTGCCCCAGATTGTCCCCTCCCTGTCCCCAGGAGACTGGTTTGCAGCCCTCAACCTAAAGGATGCTTATTTTCACATAGCCATCCGACCCCACCACAGACGATTCCTCAGGTTTGTGGTGGCACAAAACCACTGCCAATTCACCGCCCTCCCCTTCAGGCTATTGCTAGCTCCCAGGGTGTTCACAAAATGCGTAGCACAGATTGCAGTGTTTCTATGCAGGAGGGCGTAAGAATCTACCCCTACCTGGACAATTGGCTCATGGGGGCAAGTCAAGTCGACAGGTGCAAAACCATTTCAACGTGGTGGTGTAACTCTGCAAGTTCCTTGGGTTCCGCATAAACACAAAGAAGTCCAAGCTCAGCCACACTCAGGAAATAGAATTCATCGCGGCACGATTAAACGCTCGACAGGGTAAGGCGTCCTTGCCCCTGTCAAGATTTCGGTCCATTTGCACCATCATCATGGAACTGCAAGCGCAGGGTGTAACCACAGCGCGCCGGTGCGTACAGCTTCTGGGACACATGGCAGTGGCCACTTCGGTAATACCAACAGCGTGCCTGAGGATGAGACCTTTCCAGCTGTGGTTCGCCATGATGTTCCGGTCATGGAGAGACCGTCTGGACAAGGTACTCTCGGTTCCCCAGTACGCCCTGGAGTCCCTCCAAATCTGGAGGGATGGGGGGCATCCCGTTCAGGGAGCCCAAGCCCTCAGTGACCCTGATAACGGATGCTTTGGACTCCGGTTTGGGGGCCCACCTGTTCGGGGGCCTCTCTACACAGGGTGTTTGGAGCCCCGAGGACAAACTCCTCCACATAAATGTAAAGGAGCTCTGGGCCATGAGATTGGCCTGCACCAACTTTTCTCGACAAAATCCGTGACAGAATGGTCCAGGTCCTCACAGACAATACAACAGCCGTGTTTTATACCAACTGGCAAGGGGGGGGGGTTCGCTCCTCGACTCTATGTGAGGAAGCGTGCAAGCTTTGGCAATTAGCGATAGATCACCACTTTACGCTGATTGTCTCCCACCTCCCTGGGGTGGACAATGGCCTAGCAGACTCACTCAGCAGAAAACCCCTAGCGAATCACGAGTGGTCCATCCACCACAATGTGTTCTACCTACTGATAAACAGATGGGGACCCCCCCAGGTGGACCTGTTTGCTATGGAACAAAACCACAAATACCTTCAATTTTGTTCCCCCCTGGGGCCGGGAGGAGGACTCTCTCAGCGACTCCTTCCTCCTCAGTTGGTCGGGGGCCCTGATGTATGCCTTCCCGCCATTTCCCCTGATCACAGAGTGCTACTGAAGGCCTTGACGGACGGAGCACGGATCATTCTGCTAGCTCCGGACTGGCCCAGACAGCACTGGTTCCCGCTTCTGCAGGACATGTCCATAAGGACCCCGGTCCACCTACTTCAGTGGGTGGATCTCCTAACGCAGGATTCAGGGCGCCTCCGGCACCCGAACCCAGGTCTCCTACATTTGATGACCTGGATGATCTCTGGCTCAGCGAGCAAGAGAGGTGCTGCTCAGATAGGGTTGAAAAGGTCCTGGTTGGTAGCAGAAAACCCTCCACCAGGTCCACCTACATCGTGAAGTGGAAAAGCTTCTCCACTTGGTGTCGTGGCAAAGAAATAGACCCTATCTCTGTTACAATCCATACAACTCTGGACTATCTCTTAGACCTAAGAGAAAGGGGCCTATCCCTGTCCTCACTAAGGGTCCATTTAGCAGCAATTTCAGCCTTCCACCAAAGGCTTGATGGTGTTCCAGTTTTTTCACACCCCATATCTCACAGATTTCCTGAAGGGGGTGGAAGAGCTTTTTCCTCGCCCTCGTAAGCCCACCCCTTAGTGGGATCTGAACATTGTGCTACGGGCTTTGACAGAGCTGCCCTATGAACCCCTGGATTCAGCTGCTCTGCTAGTGTTATCCTGGAAGGTGGCTTTCCTGGTAGCAATCACCTCAGCCAGAAGGGTTTTGGAGTTGTGAGCCCTTTCCTCCGATCCCCCATATACGACATTTTTTCCAGATAAGGTGATCCTCTGCCACCATCCTTCCTTCCTGTCCAAGGCGGCCACTCCCTTCCACATGAATCAAGAAATTTGCCTGCCAGTTTTCTATCCCAACCCCCAGGTTGCAGAAAACCAGAGATGGTGGCACACCTTGGATGTGAGGAGAGCACTCCTAATTTATATTGAACGCACATGTTCTTTCTGCAAGACCTCCCAGCTGTTCGTGGCAGTAGCTGAACGCATGAGAGGCTCCCCAGTGTCCTCTCAATGCATCTTCAAATGGATTGTGAACTGCATCAAAGACAGCTACGGAAGGTCAAATACGCCTCTCCCAGGGACTGAGAGAGCCCACTCTACCAGAGCTCAGGCGTCTTCCACAGTCTTCCTCGCCAAGGTCCTGATCACTTCTCTGCGAAGACTGATAATTACATTTAATCTACTGAGAAGCTACATTTCCCCTTTTTGGTTCATTAATGCTAATTTTGTCTCCTTAGGTAACATCAAGTAATTCTGCCTCCTTGGTGTTTGTGTAGGCTATCCTTCATTAAAAAAGCTGGATCCGCTTGACTGGAAAACTAGTCTTCCATAAGCCAGGCCAACTTCCGAAAGTCCTTAGCATGTTTCTCCTGGAGAATGAGTAATGGTCTGGTCCATTTGTGCAACAGTACTGTATTTTTTGGACGGCAGCTACCATGCTGGAATAGAGAGAGAAATGATGAAGAAAATCTGTTGATGCACTACATCTGAGGCACACTGAGAACTAGAGCCACCTTTAATGAGAGGTTAAAAGACTAAATTAGCTGTGTGTGTAGTTTACATTGAAACTGCTAATTTTTTCCCACAGAATGTTTTGCATATCTTGAATTGTACATAAAAGCCAAAAATGCAGCTGAGGAGTTAACCATCTGTGGAGGTGCTCTCCTTCCCATCTGCAGATAATCTGCAGGATCCCAAATAAACACATGCTTCTGAAAGAGTTTTTTGTGTTGGTGTGTGCTTTCCAGGCACATTTGTAAGAAATGCAAATAGGGAAGAATCTGAAACATTTGAGCTCTGACTATTGCACTGCTTTCTAGTCCCACTCCAATCAAACATAAAACCTTCTCTAATAAATCAGGTACTTGGTAGTGGTAGTGGCTAATAGTTGGTCATTCAGAGGAAGGTTAGTTTCTCTGTCCTGTCAGATAAAACACCTCAGTGATTTTTTTTTATGCTGTATGTATAGAGAGAAAGAGAAATAAATTTCTGCCTGGTTCCATATTGAGTTCCGTTTATGCCCTGAAGCATGAGGTTTGAGTGCCCTTATTTAAGTCCTTTAAAAATTTAGTGGCAGAACTGTTAGGGTGACCGGATAGCAAGTGTGAAAAATCTGGACTGGGGTAGGGAGTATAAGGTAGCTATAGTATATAAGAAATCTCCAAATATTGGGACTGTCCCTATAAAATTAGGACATTGTCACCCTAAAAACTGCAAGCTTCAGCAAAAACTGAAGTACCCAGTCTTTTGTTGTCTATCAGCTTTTGTTGCCTGTGAATATAGAAAACAAGGATTAAGTTTTTGGCTTGTTTTGTCAACAGTCAGATAATTTCAAGGGCAAGAAAAGCTGGCTGTATTTACTGTTTGCTTGATTTGTTGCAGAAAGACAATAAACTTGCCGTAGATTTACTTCCTTACTTCTTGTTAAATCACCCTTGGTTGAGAAGTTTGCTCTCTGTGCTAAGTTGTTTACTTTTGTGCTTTTCTTTCAAATCCTAAATAACAAACAGGAAAGATTTATTATGAACAACATGAATAAATACAACCATAAGGGAGGGAAGATGCTTTTCCTTGCAAGAAATATCTTTGATTGAATGTTTACCAAATGCCAACAAATTGGGTACTCAGCTAAGAGGAGGATACATGATTACTGTCCTATTTACACACTTTGATATCAGGCTAGGAAAGAAGTAGTAGACAGTTTCTTAGGGCAGTGGTTTTCAACCTTTTTTCATTTGTGAACCCCTACAAATTTTGAATGGAAGTGCAGACACCTTTGGAAATATTAGGAATAGTCAGTGGATTCTCAGGGCTCTACACACTAGAAGGTCAAAGCCATTGTCTTACAGGTAGGGGGGAAAAAATAAAAATTTATTTTCTGAATTTAAATAGACAGATTTTATTTTTTTCTAATCAGAACAGACTATGCTTAGTGCATTTCTCAGATAATATAGTGATGAGTGTCCCCTATAAAGAAATAGGTATGCTAAGAACACTTAATCATGCAAAATGTCTTTTCTTGTATGCAAATTTGGTTCTGTGTATAATTTATCTGTGCTGCTCACATAAGTGAATTACAATATATACTCATGTATAAGCCAATCCATGTATAAGCTGACCCTTGGTTATAAACTCCAGAAACCGCAGGGGTTGGGGGTGGGGGGAGAACGCATGACCTGTCTATAAACCAGGGTTCAAAATTTGCTCTAGCTTATTCTTAAACAATAAGGATAACAAGGATGGCAAAAGTCGTTCTACAAGTACATGTAGGCTGCAGGAGTCTCAAACCCCAGGGGCAATGGCTCAAAAAAGGGCATTATCTGGGGGGGGAGAGGAGACTCTGCTCCTCTCAGCACAGCCTGATCCCATTGCACATTCTCCCCTATCACTCCCTTCACTAGCCTGTCTCTGCACCCCCTCCCTGTTTTGCCCATTTCCCCTCCCATCACTGGTCCTTCTCTATTCTTTCTCCTCACCTTGCCCCATCGTCACTTGCTATTCCCTTTCTGTCCTCATATCCCCTGCTATCTCTTTTCTGGGTCTTGTCCCCTCCTGTCCCTATTCCTTCTCATCTCTGTCCCTTCCATGTACCCTGTCACTTCTCTATCCCTGTCCCCACCCCCTCACTAGCCCTTCTCCATCTCCTTTCCACACCCCTCACTGTTCCCTGTTCTGCTTCCTATCTCTCTTCCCCTCACTGTCCATTCTCTTCCATCATTCCCTCACCTCTGTCTCCCATCCCTGCTCTTTACCCTCACACTGCCCAGGGATTTCCCTAACGCCCTGAACACCCTCCCTGAATTTCCCAACACCCCCCACTTGTCAGTTAGTAACTGTTATACCAATTTAGTGAGTTCCCCAACACCCCCTGCACCTCTCCCCACACCCACCTCCCCACAATTTCAAGTCCTGGGGAAGCTGCTGATGCTGCCTTTTCTGGTCTCTGGCTGCTCCATGCCTTCCAACCTTGCCTTCTTTACAGTCCCTTCTCTCCCTCCATTCCAACTCCTCGCCGTCTCATCTCTCCTCCTCCACTACCCTTCTGTGCTCCTGGCTACTTCCTGCCCACTCTCCCTCCTCTTACTGCCCGGGCTCCTCCCAAACTCTCCCCCACTGTGTCACCACCTTCTGCTATGTCCTCGACCCCCTCTTTAACTCCCTGTACCCTGCTTCCTGTGCTGCCCCAAGTTGCCCCAATCCATGCCACACCCCCAACCTGGCCAGCCCCTCCACCCAGGGCCACCTTACCTGGCCGCTCCAGCAGCTGGCCATGGGCTGGGCCAGGAGACTCCAAAACGTCCAGCTACGATATATACTGGTATATAAGCCGAGTGTCTTTTTCAAAGGGGATTTCAAGGAAGAAAATTCTCAGCTTATACCCAAGTATGTATGATACTATATTTGATACAGCAGCAAAAATACACTGTGCTGTCCACCCATTTAAAAGGGAATTCTTACGTATCAGTGCCATGTTGTCCTGCCCACAGAAAGCAGGACAAGAGGCAATGGGTTTAAATTATAGTATAGCTAATGTAGAATACGTCTCAGGGAAAAATTCCTAACTATCAGAACTGTAGAGTAATGGAATGAGCTACCTATGGAAGTCATGGAAGCTACTTCACCAGAGGTTTTCAAAAAGAGGCTGGACAGCCATCTGTCTTGGATAGTTTGAACACAACAGATCTTGCAACTTTGCAGTGGTTAGCCTATATGATTCTTGCAGTTCCTCCTAACTTGTGGTTTCATGCATCTATGAAGTAAAACGACTGGAATTTGCCTCCTTTTTCACCTTGAGTAACTGCACTTGGAACAGTTGATGAGACTGCTCTGAGCAAGGTACTGCCTACCTTGGGTAAGGGGAGGGCAAAATCTAGCACTGTCTTACAGTTTTTGGAGAGAGGGCTATTCAGTGCTCAATACGTGTTTGTAAGAAGGCTAACCTGTCTTCTGGCTTAGCATGAACCTTTTTGGTAATATCAATATTTCATTGGAGAACTGTGTCAAGTTCTGAGCACCATGCTTTAGGAAAGATATGGATAAATTGGAGAGAGTGCATAAAACAGCTGCCTTCTCCTCCCACCCAAAGGAGAAAGGGACATGTTAATCTTGTGAAAAGATGACTATGAGAAGGGGCCTGCTAACAGTCTTCAAATATCTTAAGACTTATTAGAAAGAGGATGGTTATCAATTGTTCTCTGTGCTTGCTGAAAGTAGGAGTAATAGTAATTGGCTTAATCTGCAGGAGAGAGATTTATGTTAGATATTAGGAAAAACTTTCAAACCATAAAGTAAGTTAAATAGGCTTCCAAGGAAGGTTGTGGAATCCCTATACTGCAGGTCTGTAAGAACAGGCTGGACAGATGCCTGCTCCGGGATGATGTAGGTTTACTTGGTCCTGTGTCAGTGCAGAGAGTAGAACTTGCTGATCTCTTGAGGACCCTTCCAGCCTTATGTGTCTGGTTTTATGATGTGGATTAGTGGCCTGGTGCTTGGTATTGTTGACCTTTCAAGAAAGCATAGCTGCATTACAAAAATGCTGGTAGCATTGCTGGCAAAATGCTGTACTTGCGTTTTAGAACTGATTATGAATGAAAAGAAGCACAAGTTGTGCCATATTTTACTAGTTTAGTTAACAGCCAGTTTGTGTTACATACTGAAGACTGGTGCCTTAGCGCTCAAGTAGTTCTGTTGAAATCAACAGGTACTGCTCCAACATGAAGAGTGGTAGACTTTCTCCCAAATGACTTCAATAAGCTCTAGTATGTAACTGCCTGGAAGCCATTGCAACCTGAATTTTTCTATGGTGGTTCTGAGCTGGCTTTAAGTGTTTTTGGAAAACTTCATGGAGTTCAAATGAAATACATGCATGTGTTTTAGGAACCGTTTTGAGTTACTGAATCTGATAAGGAAGGCCAGATAGAGTTCAGGAAATTAAGAGTAATTGTTTGATCACTGTGTGTTGCTTTAATAGTAAGTAGAGATGAGGCAAAACTGGAGAAAGTTATCTGAAATTTATGGGTACCTACGGATGTGTATGCAGTGGTGAGGATTAAAATAGACCTGAATTAGGGGTGCTCATTAAAATGGAGCTGAATGTGAAACAACCTTATTTTTGTGAAATCAGTGTGACTCCATTTTTATCATTATTTGTCTGACATGTATGTATATTTTCTATGAAATATTTAAGAAGTAACATAGTGCGAGTTCCATCAAATTTCAAAGAAAGTAATTTTATGCTTCCCTGTGTGTTAACAGGGGGACTATAAATGGCAGCGCTGTCTCGGAAATGACACTCACAATTATTATGTACTTTTTTTGGTCCTCCTGTAATTTTATGCTAATCTGAGTTGTTTCTTTATTCATGTCAAATGAGACTTTAGGAGATTAACCATATTTGTAGCATTGTATCTCTGCAGATCCCAGTACTCACATTACACCATGGCTGATAGTGGTGGGTCTAATCTTAGCTGGGTTCTGTGACCATAGTAGCCTTCTCTTGGAGACCTTATGGGAGAGCTTTAATGGCTTATTTCTAAACAATGCAGTTGGTTGGTGTGGCCCGGGCCTCCTGGGATAACCACCTGAATATGCAAAGATCAGGGCAAGCTGCAAAAAGGAGAGCAGATTCTCCCAGCACTGGTGGGTTACCTAGAGTTAAACTCCCCCAACCAGTCACAAACAATGCTTCTGATCCCCCACAATGGATATCAAGAAGCCACCGTATAGTATAGCCAGCTCCCTTTACTGCATTCCAGTCACCGGTCCCCAGTACAGCCACTAGGTCCGTTAAAGAAATAGGTTCTTCTGACCCCAAGGGGTCAGCCACATTACACAGAACAATACAGGCTTGAATCTTACCCAAAATAACACGCTGCCAGCCAATCCTTTAGTAACTACAACTAAAGGTTTAATATAAAAAGAAAAGAAACAAAATGAGAGATGTTATAAGGTCAAAGTGAATCACATACATACAACTGATTTAGAGTCCAAAGAAGATAAGTCCTTGTTTCACAGCTTCAGTCGTTAGTAATCCAGTTTATAGGAATAGAGACCAAATAATCCAAGTGTAGAGTTTGTTCTAATTCTCCCCCATGAGAATTAGCAGGGCAGTTTCCAGGCCAGTGTTGGCTGGGATCTCAATCCTGCGGCCCAAACTTTCCCTGAGAAGCTTGGACAGATGTGAGAACCCGGAGTTTGGTTCCCAGTGTCCTTTTATAGTTGCAGCTAGCAAGGTGGGCATTTGCAGGTCAATTCTTCACATGGGCTTTGATGACAGTTTCCAGGTCTTCCTTAAGTGGAGCATAGCAATACACATTGTCCTTTGAAGGAAAACCTTCACCTCCTGGGTACCCCAGGTAATTAACTGCATTAGTGCCATTAACAGACAGTTTAAGTTGGTACATCAAAGGTCCCTTTAGATGTTAATCTTCCCTCTTGACCCCTTCCAACAGAACAATGGTAACAGATAGAGAAGCACTTCAGTCACCTTGCTAACCTCTAACAGGATACCTGTAAATACCATCAAGAAACAACTAAGAATACAAATGCATATCAAAGCACTAGCCTACTCATACATTGCATTTCCATATAATATGTCTTCAAAGGTTAGCCTTAGGTCATGTATTTTACAAAGATGGCTTGGCCTATTCATGTCAAATGAGACTTTAGGAGATTAACCATATTTGTAGCATTGTATCTCTGCAGATCCCAGTACTCACATTACACCATGGCTGATAGTGGTGGGTCTAATCTTAGCTGGGTTCTGTGACCATAGTAGCCTTCTCTTGGAGACCTTATGGGAGAGCTTTAATGGCTTATTTCTAAACAATGCAGTTGGTTGGTTTTGTGTCAGCCTCCCCGAACTGATGCAGTATGTTGACATGAAAGAAAAAGTTGTGTTTCTGGAGTGGGTGATGCTTCAAATAGACTTAAGACAGAGGTCTAAAGCACTGACCAGGAAGGTCCTATGCAGGAGCAATGCTGGCCCAGGAAAAGACCTGAAGCCCAGGCCCTGTGCTGCCCGTGGTCCTGATTTGGGGTCCAGATCGGGTTCCTGTTGCTGTCGGGCTAGCCTGGATCTCTGGCCGGGGTGGGGCTGGGGAAGACAGCTGCCGCTGTGGGTGGCCTATCCCCGGGTCCCTGGCACTCGGGGCACTGGTGCTGGGCTTTGGGCATGAGCCCCCTGTGCCCAGTGCCAGTGACACCTCTGGTACGACGGTACTTTGTGTAAGAAGAGGAGCAGCATTCCATGTCTCCAAGTCAGTAAATTCTTTTCTATCTAAACTCCTTCTGTGGTTTAAAAGAGTAATGATGCATTCTTCATTGACCTGTGGTAAATAACTGCATAGAGCTGAGTGTTATCAGAACTACTTTTTGCCAAGAGGTGGTTGTATTTTAGTGGCAGGATGATGTGATCCCTGCACATATCGATCAGTTGTAAATCACTTGAAGAGGAAGGTCACTGTGTTTGGGGATTTTCAATGTAATTTGAGAGTAAAGTTCCCAAATGCCATTGACTTCCTATGGGATTTGGATACCAGACTCCTTTATAAATCCAGGTATAAGTGATTTGTCAATTTCAGAAGGGATAGCTGTGTTAGTCTAGTCCAGTAAAAAAACAACAAGGAGTTGTGTGGCACTTTAAGACTAACAGATTTATTTTTTGCATGAGCTTTCGTGGGAGAAGATCCCACTTCCTCAGATGCTTCGAAGATGGGGGAACTTACAGAAAGGAATGAAACTAAATGCAAGGGGGTGTAAAACATAGGATCAGGTCATACAGTAACAGCAAATCAGAGCGGTTTTCAGGTTTAAACCCTGGGAAGCCTGAAGTCAAATGACCTATTGTAATGGGAAAAGAACCCATAGTCTTGATTCAGTCCTGCTTTCACGGAATTTAGCTTGCATATTAATTTGAGTTCAGCTGATTCTCCTTGAAGTCTTGATGTCCCAACTACGTCTCTGACGACAGTCGTTAACAAATCAGTCATCGAGTGATTAGGAAGATGGGAGTGCTCAGCAGCTAGTTTCTTTGTTCTTTGATTTCTGATATCAGCTCTGTGCTCATTCAGCCTCTTACACAGCGATTTTTTAAGGTGGTGGGGCATTTCTTGCCCATGATGGCATAGACCACATTAGTAGATGAGCAGGTAAATGAGCCTTTGATGGAGTAGCAGGCTTGATTAGGACCTATGATGGTGTCTGTTGTGCAGATATGTGGGCAGACTTGGCAGCGTGGTTTGTTGCAGGGGTGTGTGCCTGCTTCATTGTTTCTGTTGTTATATCTGTAGTTGCTGGTGAGAATCTGTTTAAGATTAGGGGGCTGCCTGTAAGCAAGGAGTGGTCTCTCTCTCAAGCGTTAGGAGACAGAGGGATCATCTTGGACAACCTGACAAAGAGGTAGAATGGACTCTTGCTTGATCATCATTTAACAAACGATTCTTTTGAATGCCAGGTTCATTTTGGTGTGCTAGAATTATCTGGTTTAATAGCTCTGATTTGAAGTTGTTAGGAATATTTCTGTGTCTGACTATTGCATATTCAGCTGAATGATTATAATTCATTCTCTTGAAACAGAAAGAATATGAACTCGAGGATGAACCTGGCTGGATGGGCCATTCTCAACAGAGCAGTGGGAAAAATGAGGAGAGTGAAAGGAAGGAGATGATCACCCCAGCTCTTAGAGATGCACTTAAGAAACAAGGTGAAAGTCCACAAAGATGATGTATACAGAAAAGGTTCTGGATCAGACTTCAAAAAGTTTGTGTTCAGGTATTTTTTTAAAATCAGAAGGGGGGCAAGGTAAGGATTGCAAAGAAAGGACTAAACTGTTGTATACCTTTTGCTTATAATGGAATCCATGATGTCTGCCTAACAGATATGGGAGAGTCTTTTGTAGATGTCTTACCCTCCTGTTGCAAAGTTAGAACATTGGTGAGATTTCTGAAACCAAGCCAATGCAGTCCTAAAATCCCTAAATGGGCACATTTGTTATTGAAGTCATGAGGAGTAGTGCCAGAATAACAATTTTGCAATTTAGAGGGCACCAGAATTCTTGGCTAGCCAGTTGGTTCCGGTTTTGGGAAGAAAACACCCTTGCCCATATCTACCTCCCAAAAGAGAGAGTTTTTGAAAGATATTTGAAAATCGGCTTCCCTTCTAATATTTCAGCCTAGTACTTTCTTTTCAAATGCATTCTTAGATATCAGCGCTAAAATTAATTTCTGAAAAATTTGAATTAACCTTCATGATCCACTAGAGGAAGACCAGATATTAATTCTCAAGAACCATACAGAACAATGTTAATGGATTTAATGCTGTTGTGTTTTTTTTTTTTTTTTTAAATATGCCTGAGAATGGATGAAAGCTGCCAGATTTACAGCCTTGCAGACACAGGCCTCAATCTTCAGAACAGTATGGCTTGGGCAAGAGCAGTGCAAGTCTCTGAAGGGTGCTGTGAAATGTAGCTTGGGGCGTGTCAGAGAGAAGTCTGCTCCTTGCCTCTAATGATGAGAGAGTCGTTTAGTTTGTTGTACTCATTCATTCACTAGTTCCCCTCCTGAAGCTTCTGAAAAGAGGCATCTGTTATTATGTGGATATTTGACTTAACAGCTATATTTGGTGGACATGCTTTATCTAAGTGAAACAGCCGAAGCATTTCTGTAACATTTTCAGCCACAAAGTGATTTATCTTCTTTGACTTGGTCCCCTGAAAGCAACACAGTTACATATCCCAATCATCCGGTTCTGTGCACGTGCTTTGCTTTATTATTATTATTTGTTAAACAACCCAGGACAGATATAAAATAAATGAGAAATGCATAAAACTCATAGAATAAAAGAAAGTATCAGTGGCCCCGTAAGAAATAAAGTTCAGCGAAACCAGGCCACTAAGCTGTCATGGCTCCATGTGGGTATCTCTCTATCTATCTTGATATTTGCTGACACCTTTGGTAGGGTCTATCGCACAGTGGGTTGCTTACATCTTTTTTGACTTTGTCATCCAAGGTTATAGTTTCAGTGACTAATGCAGTGCGAACTGCTGCAAAGTGATCAAATGTGTGGTGTACTCCTTGTGTGTTGCCCCAATGTAACTTAAAGGTCAGATCCCATCCTAGCCTGTCTTTGTAGGATTCTCATGGATGCTGGTAGATGTGTAGAGTGGAGGAATGTGCAATAGGATGGGTAGCCTGCACCACAAATAGCATCTGTTGGAGACAGCAATTTATGCACTGGCTGCTTAGGAATTTGAGTTTTGGAACATTAATTCTTGATGTGCTTGGTAGCTAGTCCCCCTGCAGACTGATTTGAGAAGTCCTAAGGAGGAATCCTGTTCCGCTGCTGCGTGGACATGAAACATAGGGACAGGCTTTTACTGTTTTTCAATTTTTGAAACGCTTTATGATATGAATTGATTATAAATGCTGCTTAAGGTCTTGGCCCTTTGACATGCAGAGCACTATCATCTGCCAGGGGAGTTGAGGATGGCCAGCGCTTTGTGGGTTGGGCTCTGTGTTTGCATTGCAGAGTCCTGCATAAGTGAGAGACTGCACTCTGTCTTCAGCAGGAATGAAGCAAAGTGACTGCAGTGATTCAGACAGCTTTGCCTTTCTTGCTGATTGCCTTAATTTGGTTTGTTTTGAGGCTCTGATGAGAGGCATCTGTTTGGTGCTGCATGAAGAACGTCCAGTCAGACTATCAAAACTGCGCACACAGCCCACTTTTTTAAAATTCAAGTTTTAAACACCAGGTCATAGCTCCCTCAGAAGCTTCATCATTGGTGACATTAATGGCAGATTTAAAGAATTCATTTTTCTGTTGGTGAATTGCATTTTTTAGGTACATAGGTCATTTACATTTTCCTATGATTTGATTTCTGGAGAATGCCAGCAATCACAGCTGCATGAATTCAATTTACATAAATCTGCAGCTTCCAAAGAGTTAATTTTAGCATGCTCACTTCTGTTAAATACAAACCTCTGTATAACATTTTCCCATTATGCATGGAGTATGCTACATTCACAAAAAGAGTATCAGAGCATTCTGCTATAAAGGGGTTTAATTTGCTTTCCTTCTCTTTTCACATCTCAAAACAAACATTCTTCCTGTGATCCAGGTATGGAGGAATATTTACACGGAATATTTAGAAAACCAGGATTCAAAAGATGATATAATTTATTTAGCAGTGATTGCTATGGATTTAACTTTACCTTCTTTTCAAGAGTCTTCCTGACAGTGTAATTAGCCAAAAAAGGCAAATCAGTGCTAAAGATTCAGAATAAAAGTTGTTCCTTCAAAATTTGGTTGCAGAATACGAATTAGCCTTTGAGCTTTGTCTCTTTATTCAATCTGAACGGTCATTCATCTTATTTTTATTCACCTTCTGGTGAATGTGTCTTGTTTGATCTAGGTGGTCTGAGTATTGATCGAACAATTAGATTTTATTTTACCATTGGATTATGAACCAGTTAAATTTGCTGTGATACTCAGGTTGTACAGTTAGTACTTTGGAGCTGGGTGTTTACCAATTAGTATAATAAGGGCATTCTTCAATAGTTTTCTTCTAAAGAAACCTATGGTCAGTTTTGTACAGTTTAGGAAATGTTAATTATTTCTCCCTCTTCAGTGTTAAATCTTGCATAAAGTTCATTGCAGGGTAAGATGTTCAGTGTGTCCACATAAGAAATACAATTAGAGAGAAAATTTAACAATAAATCTATGTTGGGTATTTAGCTGTGGAAGTTAAGTTTACAGTGATATTACTTTTCAGTGTTAATGTTATAGTAGATTTTGTCTATTTAGGCAGACACCATTAACTGAGCTAAAATTGGAAATAAACCTTTGACATTACTTTGCCAGCAGAAATGGTATGTAACTAGATCCGAGATGTGGCTTTCGTTCTAATGCTCCTTCTTCAGTGGCTTATAGGTTTTTTTTATAGCAGCTTCTTTTGGGCTGAAAGTTGGTATGCTTGGTCTTAAGATGACTTCATCAGAAAGTTTACTTCCAATGACTTCTAAGTGTTGGAAGCTGAATTCAGATGAGGAGCTAAATTTGTATGGATTTAGCTTTAATGGCACCCTTTAATTATGCTTATCAGAAGAGTGATAATATTTAAAATAAGTCCCTTCTTAAGCAATTTATCAGTTCTTTGTGTGTAATCCAGATCAGATTTGCTTATTTTACTAAGGCAAAAGAAGTGGTAAACTTTCCCACTTTCCCACTAGTCTACAAATTCAACACGGCTGTGGCATAGGGAGCTCTATTCTGTTTTGATCAATGAATCATTCATTGAATTTGAACTTCTTTTTCATTTGCAGAATACTGAGCATTGGCAATAGAAAAGTCAGAATGAATCTAGCTTGACATGCAGATCCCAGGGTGAGGTCTGGAAGTTAGAAAAATCATCATTTGTCTAGCAAGCTGACTTGTCTCTAACTGATTTTTCCATCAATAAACATAATCCCCCGCAGTGCCAATTCTGAATTCTGTATTGAAGAGAGTAGCTACACTTACAGGTAATTAAGGTCCTCTTTAATGTGCTCTTAAGCAAGCAACAGTATAGCAAAGAATAACATTAAGATTGAGACACCAGCTGCTTTCCACATCACTGTTAGCTAGGGATATGTGTACAATACAATGACTGGGGTATGATTGCAGGTCATGTAGACATATCTGAGCTGGTTATAAACTAGCTTGCTCTCTCGGCCACTACAACAATGAAGCTGCGGCAGAGTGGGCAACCTGCCAGGGCACTTATCCAGAATTTTGGGAAGGTTTCTACACAGCCTGTGGTTGCTGCATAGATATACCCTGGGTGTTACTGTAATGACTGGTTTTTGGTGTATTCTATGATATATATTTAGCGTGATGTGGCTGATATAATGTTACATGCCTACAAAGCAACCGGGGCAGAATTCGTCTGTTGGTTGGAACAATTATGCTGAAGTCCCATGGAAATGTTTTGTGTTTATGCCTGTGTAAATTAGTACAGAATTTCGAGCCTTACCATTCAAAATATCCTTATTTTCATGGGGTTTGATTTCTGAGCCTTGATTTTGTTGCATTTAATTATTACTTTAATTTTCTGTTTGTTAGCTGAAGGGTAATACCAAATGACCTGAAATATCCATTGTGGTAGTACATGTAGTTTCTCTCATCTTGTTCTTTAATGTGAACGAATCATCCTGTTACAAAAAATTGATTTCTTATTTAAGGGGCCTTGGTAGTAGAGAAATCCAAGAAAAAACAATAGTAGAAGAAAGCCTAGTATCAGAAATAGAATGGACTATTTTAGTCCTGTAATATCTTCGGTGCTCTTCCTTCCACTTAGGATGACAATGTAAAATGCTTTGATTTAAGATTTTTCAGTGTGGCAGGGAGGATCTGAGGGCACTGACATTAGGAATAGCTCAGGGTTCATTTTCAAAGTGCTTATCATGCACAATTGAGGCCAGACTTTGAAAAGTACTCAGGAGCTCCCACAGTTGATTCATATGGCTATATTTTCAAAAAGGTTCAGCACTCAGTATTCTAGGCTCTGTTGAAAATTGGAGCTTGATTGTGGGTACTGAGCCCTTCTGGAACTTCTGGCCATAAAGGCTGTGTGCTGTGCAAGTAATACTGCTTTCTGCATAGGCACTGTCACTAATTGGCTTATGAAGCATCATGTACTCCTAACTGGGTTGCATTCTTAAGGTTGTGTTTTCATCTTTCAGGCTTGGGGATGATGATATATGTGTAAATCAGTGTGCATCAAGATGAAAATAAAGCTCTTGAACTTCAATGGGTGCTAGCAATCTTCTTCCTGGGTTAAGTGTAGGTGATAGAAATGTAGCCACTGAAATGTATGCTAGTATAGAACAATAGAATTTGGATATTGACTTTGGAAATATTAGCCATGAGTTGTGAAAATAAAATTATTCTTGCTCAAGTGCCTGTAAGCAAAATAATGCAGTGATTTAAACCTTGAGCTGTTAAATCTGCTAAATTTATTTAGAAAATTTGTGTATGTGTTAATAAATAATGAATATAAAGTTCAAGAAATAACACTCTAAGTCAGGGGTCTCAAACAAGCAGCCCCTAAAGCTATTTCCTGCGGCCCGCAACAACACTTCTGTTACTGATATTTGCAATATTGTTGCATGGAAAGGTTTCAGTGGTGCGGCCCTCAGGCTAACGTACCAGTCCTCATGCAGCCCTCTACTAGTCCTCATGTGGCCCTCATGGTGATTTGAGTTTGAGACCCTGCTCTAAGTGCAGGAAGTACAGAGATGGAGCAGGGTGGTGGTATGGGAGTTGCCAGAAGCTCACAAAGAGACTGTTATATTCATTTGCTAGAACAGATGCACAGCATTAGTGTCACAGAAAGGAGTAGTAACCAAGATTTTTTGGGCCTGACCAACTTTTTGCTTACACTAGTGTAAGTCACAGATTTTACAGTTGTGAAACTGTTTATTTTATGTACACCTGTTTTTCCAGGTTTATAAAAGTGATTGGGAGTGTTAGGGGTTGGTTTTGAAGTCATTAGATCTTTAAAGTTTAGACAAAATGCAGGTTATGGACCTATAGACAGGCAAAGATAAAAATTGCTCTGCAATCTTCATAATAATATTAGCCCAGACAGTAGGAGTGGTGTGTTTTTTAGAAATTGAAAAAAGTCCTAGGAGTAAGAGGGAATATGCCTAGTTCATGAAATAATGGCTGGAAAAAGAGAGAATTTTTTAAAAAATGGTCTTTAGCAGCCATTAAAACTGAAACACACACACACAATATTCTTTGAAGTTTTTTTCGTGTTTTGCAAACCTTGATGCGTCAGTTGTCCCATCTGTAAAATGGGGATAAGGGGAGTGAGTGAAGGACAACTGCCTCACCACAAGCCCCTGTACCTACTACCCACAGTGCAATGGACTTCCGGAAGTAATGTGACCAATGGGGACACAAGACCCAGCAGAACAGGCAACTTGCTGTGATCGCTCACCTTGGCCTTCTGCAATTCAACAGCCTAAGATCATAGTACAGTCCCACCCCCAACTCAGACAAATCCTGAATTTCCAGTATTTTGGTTGAATGAAGGAACTTGCTGTACAACTATCACAATCACTGCACAGGAGTACACCTGGAACTTACTTGTCAGGAGAAGGGTAAATTACATACAATAAACTTCATAAAGAAACAGAGACACGAAGTCAAGTGAGGAATCTTTATTATTATAGGAAGTGAAGTGGCCAGTTAACACCTCTACAGTGATAGGACAAAGAGGGTTAGTAAGCTATAGCAGTGGTTCCCAACCTTTTTTTCTACTGTGACACACCTTAAGGCCTTCAATTATGCCATGGCACACTGTCATGACAAACTCATGAATGTTCAAATTAACATGAATATTCATGAGCCATGGCACCCTGTTTTGGGGCTGCAGCCTGGGACTCCAGCTCAGGGAACCCCCAGCTGGGGCTGCTGCCTATGGCTCCAGCTTAGGCCCCCCCAGCCGGGGCCATATGGGGCTGCTGCCTGCGGCTCTGGGTAGCCCACCAGCTGGGGTCGCATGGTGCTGTAGCCCATGGTTGGGACTCTGGCTGGGGGGAGAATCCCTGGTTGGGGCTGCATGGGGCTGGCAACTGCAGCAGCCGCTCAGGCTCCAGTGAACTCCCTGGCTGGGGCCATATGGGGCCACCACTGGAGCTCCAGTGAACCACCCCCCACCCCCAGCCAGGACCACATGGGGCCTCTGCTGGGGCTCTGATTCTGGGGACCAGGGCCGTCCCTATGGGGGGGGTGCGGGGCCCGGGCAAATTGCCCTTTGCAGGCCCCCCCACTTCACAACCCTCCGGCATTGGGGCGTAGGGCCAGCCAGCCAGCCCAGGGGAGGGGCAGACCCCTGCGCGGTCCCCCCCATGCCAGGGACTGGCTGAGCAGCCAAAAGGGCAGCCCATTGCAGTGATGCCAGTCTGCCCCCTGCCCCTCAGCCATGTCCACTGCTCTGGGCTCTGTTCCAGAGTAGTGGGGAGGGGGTAGGAGACAGCGCAGCTGGGGGGCAGCGATACCGGTTCCGTGCTGCCTCCCACCCCCTCCCTGCCACTCCAGAACGGAGCCCAAAGCGGAACTTGTGGCTGGGGGGCAGACCAGCAGCGCTGCACCAGGCTGCCCTTCTGGCCGCTCACCTGCTCCCCGGCATTGGGGGGGGGGGTGCAGCCACGCAGGGTCCCCCAAAGCATGGGGTGATGGGCAGCCACCCCATTTCGCTACCCAAGGAATGGCTCTGCCGGCCTCCCCCTCACCTCGGCCAGGACCACACAGGGCCCCCACAGCGGATCCAGCTCTGAGTGCAGTCTGCTCCCATCACAGGAGATGAGCATGCTCAGTTCTATGAACAGAAACACCACTAGGTTAAAGGAACAACGTGAGTGCTCTGTATGCCCAGTGGATAAGCAGTTGCACCTCCCCCGTTCTCCATGAGTTTTGGAAGGGAAAAAGGAGATTCCAGTACAGACCTGTCAGCCTCACCTCAATCCCTGGAAAAATTATGGAGTAGGTTCTCAAAGAATCCATCCTGAAACACTTAGAGGAAAATAAAGTGATCAGGAACAGTCAGCATGGATTTACCAAGGGTGAATCATGCCTGACCAATCTCATTTCCTTCTATGATCAGATGACTGATTTTCTGGATGCAGGAAGAACCGTTGATGTGATATACCTTGATTTTAGCAAGGCTTTTGATACAGTTTCCCACAGCATTCTCATTGGCAAATTAAGGAAGTATGGGTTGGATAGGTGGACTATAAGGTGGATAGAAAACTGGCTAGATCAACGGTTTCAGCGTGTAGGAATCATTGGTTCCATGTCTAGCTGGCAACCAGTAATGAGTGGTGTGCCCCACGGGTCAGTCCTGGGACCAGTTCTGTTCAACATTTTCATCAATGATCTGGATGATGGAATAGACTGCACTCTCAGTAAGTTTGCAGATGACACCAAGCTGGGGGGAACAGTAGACAACGTTGGAGGGCAAGGACAGGACTCAGGGAGACCTAGATAAATTGGAACAGTGGGCCAATAGAAATCTTATGAGGTTCAATAAGGACAAGTGTAAAATCCTGCACTTGGGACGGAAAAACCTCATGCACTGCTACAGGCTGGGAAACATTCAGCTAAGTAGCAGCAGTGCAGAAAAGGACCTAGGGGTCATGGTGGATGCGAAGCTGGATATGAGTAAGCAGTGTGCTCTTGCTGCCAAAAAGGCCAATGGCATAGTGGGCTGCATCAAACCAAGTGTTAGCAGCAGATCAAGGGATGTGATCATTCCCCTCTATTGTGCACTGGTGAGGCCACATCTAGAATACTGTGTTCAGTTTTGGGCTCCCCACTACTAAAAGGACAGGGACATGCTAGAGAGAGTCCAGCAGAGGGCAACCAAAATGATAAAAGGGCTGGAGCACAAGCCCTATGAGGAAAGACTGAAAGCATTAGGCTTATTTAGTCTGCAGAAGAGAAGATTGAGGGGGGATTTGATAGCAACCTTCAACTACTTGAAGGGATGCTCCAAGGAAGATGGAGCTCAACTATTCTTGGTAGTATCGGAGGACAGAATGAGGAGCAATGGTCTCAAGTTTACAGTTAGAGAGGTCGAGACTGGATATTAGGAAAAACTTTTTTACTAGGGGAGTGGTGAAGCCTTGGAATGAGCTGCTGAGGGAGGTGGTGAAATCTCCATCTTTGGAGGTGTTTAAGGCCCAGCTGGACAAAACCATGACTGGGATGATTTAGTGGGAGTTGTCCTGCCTCTGGCAGGGGGTTGGACTAGACGACTTCGTGAGGTCCTTTCCAACCCTATGATTCTATGATTCTACCCTCTTCTCTAAAGAGAAGGAAGCAGGAAAAGCATTCCTTGCTGTTTCTCTGCTGTGGGCACAACAGAAAGATTCAGTGCAGCATGCAGAGAGAGGAATTGATTGAAAACTAGTGGATGCAAGCAGGGGTGGAGCTATGTTGCTATGGTGAAGGAGACAGGAGAAACCAGAAAAGCAAGATTAGCATTACACTATGGCTACATAGAGCTAAATTGAAACTGTAGATTTCAACCTTAGTGCTACATCACTTGTAGGAGGGTGATATCAAGTTGAATTATAGCACCATTTAGTTTGAAATTAATGCTTTGACGGTGGAGACACAGGCTGTAGAGGATTGAGATAAGCAGCATTATCTCGAACTTCACTACCAGTGTGGACCAGGGTTCAGTTGATTTAACTGCCAGTGGGAAGAATGGGTTTCAACAACTCTGAGAGTGATCCTGTGTGAAGTATGAGTGTTGTTCCAGCACTAGTTTAATATAGATGAAAACAAAGAAGTCGTATTGGTGGTTTTATGTGATCCACTGGGTGGGCAATATCATAATATAAAGATGGATCTGGGCTTTGGTGAAAATGAAGAACAAGTCTAATTGGTCACTGAAATGTTAAGAATTTTCATTATATTTTATGGGCAGTAAATTAAGGTTGAGATAGGAGTTTGTTGCAATTATTGGCCATTCATTATTGTCAGTTTCCCTGTTTGCCTGTATCTAGTGCACATGGCCTGAGAGTTTGTATTTATTAGTCATAACAGCTTTTTATTGTATGTTTAAAATGCAAAACTAAGTTTTTGATATTCATATAGGACAGTATGCACTCAAAGCAATCTTAACAGTTCAGTTAGGAGGGAAAGAATCATAAATACTAGGCTGTGATAGCTTTGCAGGGTCCACTCCTGCAACTTGTCATCTCACAAACACTCTTGTTTGGAGTCGCACTTCATCAGTTGCAATATTAGTAAGTAAGTAAATGGGTTTCAGGGTCAGATTGTGGATGCTTCCTACTCAACAAACCTATTTTTAAAGCACCTTCCCTGGAAAAACTTCTTAAAATGATGTAGAAATTAGGCCTCATACTGGTTGTGTTGATTTTTTCCTCCCCCCCTGCCCCTTCCAGGCATGAAATATGAATCAGAGCACAGAATAAAACTTACTGTTTTGTAGTTTAATATCCATCAATATGATTGACCAGTCTGCAAAATTCGAACTGCCAGACACTCTTCATATTTTGCATCCAATGCTAATTTAGTTCCAACAGTTTTCTTTCAGCCTTTGTGAGTGTTGTGATCTCTCTTGGTCCTTTTTCTTTGCTAAGTAAAATTTGCCACAAACCCCTGTTGTGTGGTAGCTCAATCAAAGAAATTGCTTTATGATGATAAGGTTGAGGGAGATGAGTCACTATTGTATTAGTGACTTTATTATGTTGCAACCCCTTTACTTTTGCATCATGGGAGGAAATAGGCAACTTTATTTCTGTGATGTCAAAGAAAGTCTTTACAATATCACCTGATAAAATAAAATGATGCAGGTTCTCTCTGAGCTCTGGTTAAATTCTTTGACTGTGGATACCATGCCACTTGACAGCTGTAATGTAACTTTGACCTGTTCTTTTAAAAGTTTGATTGTCAGAACAGATTGTAATCAACTGTTCTTTTTATCATCTTGATATTAGAGCCAGAGAACACACATTTCTCTCAAAAGCAGACCTGCAGGCTATAATTTAAGTCTTTTATAACACTGTGGCTTGATTACTGAAATTCATTGTTTGGCAAGCTCTAGTTTATTCGTAATTCACCAACTAGAGTAGGCTTCCTTGGTATACAGCTTGAGTTTTGAAGTCTTTGTGCTTTCAGTAAGGTGGCGGTGTAATTGATTTTCATTATGACCCTACTTTAATGTTAGAAGTATTTCAAGTGCTTGACTTCCATGAATATTTGATCATTGATGAGTCCTTTTGTTGAGCAGTGGTTTGAACATAAATCCATCCCATTGTGTTTAGAAAGAGTGCTGTCTGGGAACATATATATTTATTTTTTTTTTTACTTTGAGTACACTGAAGCTAAACTTTGACCTTAAGCCTGTAGCTCTTAAGTGTCTTGGAAAGTTGTGAAGCTTGAAATTTCTTTGCTAGCAGCTTGAAACTAATAGCAAAACCAATGGAATGTGTTCAGAATTACCTTGAGAATATCTGCATACAGGCGTGCCCTGAGGTCTTTTAGATGGGACCAGTAGCTGGATTTAATTGTCTGCCGTTGTAGTACCTACTGAACGCAGCAGTCAGCCACTGTGCTGTCCAGGGTGCTGATTTCTTCAGTCAAAGGGGCGGGCAGCCTTCCCTCCCAGAGCTCCCAGGAGTTACTGCTATGGTTTGGCTTTCCAGCTCCATTATATACAGGGCTCCCAGGCCCTGACTGGCTCTCCTGCCACTCTTGCCCTTTAGCTTTTCTTCTCAAGGCCTTCTTAACTCCATACTCTCTGGTGCGGGGCAGTCACCCTGCCATAATTAAGAAAATTTAATACTTCTTAAAGATATGGGGCCAGAGCCTCAGCTTGTGTACAGTGGCATAGCTCCATGGAAGTAGTTCATTCTGGCCCATAGACTTTTTAACCTCCAGTAGGTCATTATCCATCAGAATTAATTTTTGTGCAACCTCTGCATACACAATATGCTTTCTCCCAGTCTTCTGAGGCTCTGAGTGCAGTCTGGTCCCATCGACCTTCACAGGAGATGAACATGCTCAGTTTCTATGAACAGGAACAGCACTAGGTTAAAGGAACAACATGAGTGCTCTGTATGCCCAGTGGGTAAGCAGTTGCACAATCTCCTTCTGCGCATGTAGTTTATCATGTTGCTTTATTTGTCATTGGTACGTCTGACTTAGAATTTAGCCTCATTTTAATTCTGCACCGGTTGGACTTTCTTAGCGTTGTAGGGGTATGTAAATCAAGATGGAGCCTCTCCCCTCCCCACCCCGTGAGCCTGGTTAGAGTGAGAGATCTGATAATTTCACAAGTGAAGAACATAAAATAAACACAGTTATTCTGCTCTTTGGAGTCACAGTGGGTGGCAGTGATTGGTTCCCTGTGGTGAATGGCAGGTTTTTATACCTAGCTCCTGCTTCTGGGCAGGAAGGAGGACTTGATTCATAAACTTCGATTTGCCTCAAAAGAATAAACATCGTAAACATCTGCTGGTATGTACCAAGAAAAGCTAGCTGAGGTAAACCTTTGGGTTATCGGGTGTCCAGTCTGAATCAACTTGTGCATAGCTCTGCATTTGGTGTGAGTTACATGATTAGCTTTCTAAATTCCTCCTACCTTTTTGAGTCCATTTTGGAGTAAATTTAAATAACTAAATAAACAGGTATTGAAGCATTTTTTTTCTCCAAGAAGGAACATAACCTAATATAGGCTATTTAGGGTAGTAATAGTGCTGAGAGCTTAATGAACATCATTTAATTATTTCCCTTAGCCCAGTGAATTTGAAAGAATGCGTGTCAATACTGCCGTAATGTTGGAAGTGATTTAAAGTTTACATTTCCTTTAGAGTATTGGGTTGGAGTCTTACCTCGCCATACATCAGCATTAAGTCCACTGAAAGCAATGGAATTACCTCTAATTTATGACAGCTAAGAATCTGGCCCACAATATCTTGGATCCAGTTGAAAATCCTGAGGCTTCCTTCCTGCTTCTCTCTGTCCCAAACCCAACAGTCTCCTTTCCATTTGTGTCTTTTATCCCTGTAGTTGTATGAGTGGACTAAGGAGAGCTGGATATGATTCTCCTTGATCTTTCAATAGTGTTGAAGAATGATGGACAATTCCATTCCTCTTCCTGGAGGAAAGCCACCTCTAGGCTTCTGTCTTTGGCAAGGCCAGTTTGACCAGTCTGTCTGCCCTGTTGTAATGGACAGGTATCACTTCACATGAGCCCTTTGCTGGTACTCTTGAGTCTGCACTGGAAAGAAATGCAGACAGAACAATCTTTCTTTAGAGGTGAACACGGGTGTATTACGCCTTGTTCTGGATATAACCAGTGCTTTTGTTCCTGCTCCTTTCTGAAAAGCTAGATGCAGCATTATGAGACTGAAGGGTCTTTAGATCTGTCCTAGAAGCTTATAAGCACCTGGACTTTGAGTGATGCAGATATTCCAAATTCACCCCCTCTTGGAGGTTTGTTCTTAGGTAACTCCTATAACAGCTGAAAGTAAACCTTTCCCTAAGCTTTCTTTTCCCAGGTTTAGCTGTTCCTGGGGTTTTTCCTGAAGATCCTTTGTGCTCCAGGCCTATTACTTTTTGCCTCAGAGAGATTTCATCATCTGTGTGACCTATTTGGTGCTAACTGGATTGTCAGCTGCTAGGACTCTGCCATAATTACAATGTGCCTAATTAGCAAATACTTCAACACTGTCACTGTGCTTTGTCCTGAAATCAGCTGCTCTGTTACATGGCCCCACATCGGGGCCTCCATCTTTTTATCAGCAGGATACTGGGCAATATGAATACACCCTTCATAAACACTAAACCATCATCTGGAATGAACTGGAATCAGTTTGAGCAGAATGTGGCTTTCTTTCTGAGGTCTGGGCTCATGAGAATAAACAAGACCTATGCTCTCAATGAAATAACTAATGCAAGGAATTGCTGATGTGGGTGTTAACTTTCTCCACTTAGTTAATTTTTGACTTGTCTATATGGATAGTTAGCGTGTGGCAAGCCACTGAATCTCCAGTGCTGTAGCTAACCAAGAACTAATCTGCTGTGTGGGCACAATACTACAGTGTAATTTTAAAAAATCCCTAGTGTGCATTATAGCAGGAGCTACATGCCGAGTCAATGTTTGGGAAGATAGTGTGCTATAGATTCACATTCTGGCTTGCTGCTCATTAACTGTACATGCAGGCAAGCCATAATGTCATGTCACGCCACAACCTTAATAGCTTTTGTTTTTGGAGGTGGTGGTTGGGGAGGGAGATGCTAATTCTCACAGAACGGATTAATTTTTTTGTGCCAATTATTGCGTCTTGAAATCAATGGAACTAATCTTTCTGTTTTTTTTCTGTTCAGGTTATAAACTGATTGGAAGTCATTCTGGTGTGAAGCTTTGTCGGTGGACAAAGGTATCTTTTTTTTTTTTTTTTTTTTTTAAGATTTTGGCAAACTTACATTAAGTATGTCAGGTATGATACTTCTTTGTCCAAAATAACCTTTATAAAACTTATTCCCCATAACAAAATATGTACTGTCTTGTTGCATTGAATTTTGATTTATTAAATCCCTAGTGCAAGCAATGGAAATGTGATTGAGGCAAAGTTAGAGCCACTCTCTAGTACTGTCATTTTCTGCAGCTTATTTCTGTTGCTGTGGTGCCTGTCTACAGAAAAATACAGTATTAAAATAATTGAGAATGTTGGGGAGATTGCTCTAGAAGACCTTGCCTCTGTGGTGTAAGCAAAGATAACACATTACATCATAAAACTCACTTAGGTGTAGCAGTGTATTCAGACCACTTTGTCCTTTAACTGGTGTTTCTGGTTCTCTGTGGTTGTATTGCCCTTTATCTGGTTGGTTTTTTTTTGTTTTTTTGTTTTTTTTTTGGTAGCATTTGGCAAACAATAGGTGTATTTTATCTCTAAGGAGTAAAGTAGCTATCCTTGTGGGTTACTCTTAAAGTTGACTGGCACAAGAATGGACCCCCTTTAAGACCTATGAGCCCAAGTTTTGTGGATGATCTAAATCAATGGCTCTCAGCCTTTCCGGACTACTGTAGCCCTTTCAGGAGTTTGATTTCAGATTACTGTAACCCTTGTGGATCCCCAAGTTCCACTTCACTTAGAAGCTACTTGCCTACAAAATCAGGCATAAATCCACAAAAATTTCACAGCACATTGTTACTGAAAAATTACTTTTTTCATTTTTACTGTATAATTAAAAAATAAATCAATTTGAATGTAAATGCTGTATTTGCATTTCAATATACTATTTGGGACAGTATAGACAAATCATTGTCTCTATGAAATTTTAGTTTGTACTGACTTCATTATTACTTTGTATGTAGCCCGTTGTTAAAGTAAGCAAATATATAGATAAGTTAATGTACTTTCTGGAAGACCTCTGCATACCTATTTAGAGTCCCAATATAGAGAGTTGACTCTTTGACTTCAGTGGAAAAAACATATGCTATTAGGAATTTTGTAGATGGTCAGTGTCCATTATACTGAAACCTCCAGAATTTTCAGAATGATAAACTCTGGTAATAAAATCTTTTACTTAACATGCTGACGTATCTTTAATTTTAGAGTCATGGTAGTGGTGATAATCTTGATCTCTCTGTGTTTTTGCTGTATCAACTTTGTCTGTTTTGAAAAGAACTCTGCAAATGAGTCCCACCAACAGGGGTGGCTGAATCTAGTTTTTACTGAAATGCTGGATATAAGAGAAGCACTGCATCACAACATCTGCGCCTGTGAATGGTGTAGAGAGCACACTGCTGTATTGTCATAAATGTTTTGTAAGGCATATTGGTCCTGCAGAAGTGGCCAGTAATATTACCTTTTAAAATGTCCCTGCTGTTGTTTTTAACACAAGAGCAGGCTGAGACCGACCTAAAAAACCAAAACAAACAAACAAAACAAAATAAAAAAACAAAAACCAAACAAAAAAACAAAAACAAAAACAAAAACCCAAACCTGTCAGACTTTGTCAGTGTTGAAAATGAAAGAAAAGAATAGAGAACCAATTGTTTTAAAATGCCATCATTTCAAGCAGTACTATATGAAAAGTATAGAAGTACAGTTTCTGAATGGATGGGGGCAGTATGTACTTCTTCCAAAGTAATTGCACAGAGTAAATCAGGCCCAAGTTACCAGTTTAATACTAGTATCACAGTTCATTTTTGTAGCTCTAATTTATACCAATGGAAAGCAGAATTAGCCCCCAGGTTTATTAATGAAAACAAGCTGTCCAGTACCATCCTAATTAAAGTATTTATACTTTGCCATGTTACAGAAAAGAATTGGCAAGTATAATTTTGTATTTCTGGGCATCTGATAACATCCATCTGCATGATCTGGCTGTCTTAGAAGATGTGCATCATCTGAAATCCATATATATGGTGTTGGGGCAGAGATTGTGTTTTTGTTCTGTGCTGTTCCTTACAGCACCAAGCAAAGGGTCCTTTTGATGGCCTGTTTCTAATCTTTTTAAATTACTTAATGAACGATTACACGGTAACGGTTAGGTGTTAACTATATTTTCTTTTTCTCTGAGAGGTTGAAACTTTAGTCTGAGTCACTAGGGTTTTAGGTTAAAGAGGCTTGGTTTAAAAGTTATTCCATTATCCTCTTCTCTTGATAAGTGAGTCTCTCCCATCTGTTGTGTTATGTTTAAAAAAAAAAAAAGTTTCTGTCCTAAGCAACATGCATTTTAAATAAACTGCACATGCATTTTAAATAAACTACAAATTCCTAAGGGATAAATACTGCAAACCCATTGGAAATAATGCAGTTCTCCTGCAATAGACTTTTGCTGTGAAAGATGATTTGTGTAATATGGGCTACGATTGAGGAAAATGGCAGCTTTTTGGAGGAATTAAAACAAGTTATGTTTATTAAGGCAGCCTTTCAATTGATTTGTGTTATGATCAGTAGTAACTTTTTTTTACTAGAGTACCTTAAATTTACAGCCAAGTTACTGATCTTGAGTATTTTTATGTAGTGGGGAATGGTACTAGGTAATGGAACCTGATGTTTAAGATAAGGCATTATATGATTCCTTTCTGTAAAGGTGAGTCATAAATTTTCCAGCAGCAATGTTAACTTTTTCTATAGGCAGATGCATCAGCTTCTGCTGTTAAGCTGATCTGCTTGCTATAAGTTTTCTCGATAGATTACATCTGTTACCATTGTGACCTGCTGCACACACATAGTTAAACTGGCTTGTGGAATCTGTCCATGGATAGATTTGAAAATCAAAGTGACTGTTGAAGTTGTAGGTCTGTTCAGGGAACAAATAGCCCTATAACATTGGAAAAGACAATATTAAAAATGAAAAGATGAGAAGCTTGAAGAAGTATCTGTTAGAATGTTGCTCACAAGGGACTTCACCTACATTCCAGTGCATTGAGTCTGATATGGGTACTTTGGCAAAAGAAACTGAATTTAAGCAGTCTTATTGGTTCTCAGGTTACTAGGATAATTAGTTCCAGGTATAAGGCTATGCCATGGCAGTCAGGGAGGTGAACACCCTCTGGCACCTTTCAGTGCTGCTGCCACCCACTTCCTCCTGCACTGCTGCAAGTGCCTCTTTTCAGTGGGGGAGGGGGGCGGAGGGTCTTTTGTGTGCTGCGGGTCTACTGAAAGTGGTGGCAGATGCCATGGTTTTTCAGCAGCAGGGGATCCTCTTTGGTCCACACTGCTGCTAGAAGAAGTGGTGGCGGCAGTGGTTTTTCAGTGGCAGGGGGTACGTGGGTGGGTGGCTGTTCAGTGGCGTACACCTAGGTGCCTGACTTTTTGGGCTGGACTCTAGGTGTGCAGCATTTGTTGAGGCCTGTTCCATGCTACCACTTATTTTGATATAACTTAAGTTTTTCAGGGGCGAGCATAAATCACTTTCTGCATGTTATAGCAGCCTAAGTGCGGCTGTAGACAGCATTGTGTTAGTGGGTGTAAAGGGGTTGGATTCTCTCATCTTGTGCCTCCTGCTGCTTAGTCTGGGGAATAGCTCTTCAGCACCCAGGGTCCCCATATGGTTGCCTTGCCTGTCATTACCCCATTTCAGAACCCACAGATTTTCAAAGCCAGGGGTTAAAGCAGGCCACAATGGCCCAGGACACTGTTTCGTGGCCCACTGTTTTTAGGGGAATCAGCGTTCTGAGCTAGAAAATGGTGCCAGAACACTGCATTCTGGGGCCCATCATTGAAAAATAGTAGGCCCCAGAATGCAGCATTCCAGTTCCATTTTCTATTTTTAGGAGCCCAAATCCTGGGCCCCTAAAAATAGTGAGCCCTGGAACAGCATTCTGCCATGTTCTAGCAGGTGAGGGAGGGCTCCTCTGCACATGCACAGGCTGCAGTTTCCCAGCCCAGCGTGATGCTGGTGAGTACTGGGGTGGCCCAGCTTGTGTTGTTGGGGGGGGTGGGTATTGGGGGCACCTGAACTGGGGGTGGATATTGGAGGGGGTATTGGGGGCTGGGGGTGGAATTCGGGGACAAGGGAAAGGATATTGGGGGCAGTAGCTGGAGTGTGTGGGGGGGGAGCAACCCATGTGGGAAGGGGGCCCACCCGATAAGGAGGGTTGTGGGGCTTGCCAAATTATACTTTAACCTTGTTCAAAGCCCCTGGGGTCCACATCATGACATAGACCTTTGTGCATGCCATAGTCTGTGCTCTTTCCTGAGGATTCAGAAGTCGAGTCTAGTCAGACCCTCCAGCGACAGCTGCAGTACAATGATGCTTAGCTCAGGGCTCTTAGCTGCTGCTTATCCATAGCCTACCATTGCTCTGTCCAAGGTACTGATCTCCCTCGGCCTGCAAGGCAGCCAGTTTTCCATCCCTGAGTTCCTGGGAGTGACTGCTCCTTCTGCTCTTCGCTGGCTGCCTACAGAGGGCCTT
The DNA here is from genome assembly GCA_007922195.1 of Podocnemis expansa. Lineage (NCBI taxonomy): Eukaryota > Metazoa > Chordata > Testudines > Podocnemididae > Podocnemis > Podocnemis expansa. Next base: position 16,784,414 of record ML681971.1, on the reverse strand, counting down.
CTCAGCCCTGATTAGCTGTTCCTAACAGAGCCTTCCTAGTGCTTTACTAATGCTTTCCAGGCTCTTGTGGGGCAGCTAGCTCTCCAGAGTGGGGTGAATTAAGTTGACAGGAGAGTTTTTCCCAGTCAACTTAGAGTGACTGCGCCAGAGCAAAGATAGGACACAGCTGTTTTCAGTGCAGTTGTAAGCCCTCTTGGATAGTTGTAAGGTAAGTCTCTACTGACGCCATTTACGGTGGAGTTTTTATACGCTTGTGGGTTGTAAAGCCAGAAGGAACCATTGTGATAACTGAGCTTGATTTTCCGTATAATGTGGGAGTAAGAGTTAAGTTTGATCCATTTTGTCTTATTCTTTCTATGAAAGGAGCTGAAATATGGCTGAAGTTGTCAGATGTTCTTGCTTGTCTTGATTATTTTGATTTTTACATCATTGGGTTGCAAACTGTGTGTTAAACATACATTTTTCTTGTTTTTGTTTCTAGTCAATGCTGCGAGGTAGAGGAGGCTGCTACAAACACACCTTTTATGGCATTGAAAGTCATCGTTGCATGGAGACCACTCCAAGCCTGGCTTGTGCAAACAAATGCGTGTTTTGCTGGAGGTAAAGTTCTGCTAATGATTTACTTGGAAATATTATCCTATCATTTGGTGCATTAATTGGAAAGTTTGCAATGTCCTATGTTCTTAGCATGGGAGTGAGATCCACTTACACGCCTGTGAACTCAACGTATCTATTTTCTTTTTTTTTTAAAAAAGAGTAATTTAAATAATTAAATCTGATTTGCTGCATGCTGACAGTGTACTGATTGAAATGTAAGCATAGTTAGTAACATGCGGCCTTGATTTTGCAGCTGGACATGCATTTGCTCATAGAGATCTAGTTGCGGGGTCAGTGCTATAATGCCCTGCTGATTGTAATTGTAATTGTAATTGCAATTGCAAATGGGAGATTGTCAAGTTGTTTCGTTGCATAAGGATGCTAAATTTTGCATCCACAGTAAGAAAATATCAGTATGATAAATATATAGCCCTTGGTTTTAATTTTTAATCAATTCACATGACATTTTTTAATTACTGGTTTGTTTGTTTTTTTAAATCTTTTTTAGTCCCTGAGAATTTAGTGGAAATATAAATTCTAGATAGGTTCTTGCTGTTTTCATGGGGAGGGTGGAAAGAATTTCAAAAGTATGTTTGAGTTTCCAAAGCATATTTTATATTGAGAGATGACATTTTAGGCTATAAAGGAGCCAGCCAAGAGACTGAACTTAGTATGCTTTCTTTGCATTTAATTTTTTTCTAGTGATGTTAAGTCCACTGGGGGGGAAAAAAGTGCTGATGCACCATTTTTGGTTAATTCAGTTAAAACATAACAATGAATCATCTTCCATATTGTATAAGGTTACAAGCGTTAAATGTTTTCATATGTTCTATATTGCATGAAACTGAGTTTCTTTTTTGTGTGTGTGTGGGTAGAAAGTACTATCTTCAGTAATTCAGTGGCTTATGAATGGAGCAAAAATGACACAGATAAAGTGGTGTCTTATTAAGATTATGGTAAGAAACAATATTCTATTTCAGTCAACAAAGTACCTGGCCCAAGATGAAGGGCCTTGTTGGTAATGCTTTGAAGGGCATAAACTTTGAGAGGAGCTGAAATTTAAGATACTGCCTGAACCACCACTCATCGCTTACAAAAAAATCGCATCAAATTCAGCAGGATTTTTTACCTGAGTGTAGAGAGCTGGATAGGTCTGATGGGAAGGAACATAACTTTCAGTATAAGTAAAAGTACTTAGGTGAAAATGTGATGAATGGGAGGAGTTGAAAGTTATTTTATCTTCTCAACTTTTCTCTTCTATTTCCATTAAAGTAGTTAACTGTACTTAATTGTTTCTCCCCATGAGTCAATAGATGCTGTTAATTTTCATATTCCATCTCTGTGCCTGACCTCTGAGGATCATCCTGTGAAAACAGTGCATCCCCCTGAATGTCAGTTGCTGCCTTTATGGGTAGTCTGCAAATTTAATAATAAAAGTGTTGAAATAACTGTCCCAGTACAGACCAATTGATGTCATTTTGAAAAAGACAAGAAGATAGCTACTATGGAAATCTAAATACAGGCTTTATGTACTGGCTATTCTATTTAAAACCACATTTGAGGACCTTAATTGGTACTGTAATCCTAAATAGGCTCTCCTCACCTCCTGGTTTGAAAGGACACTGTGAACTTCACATGGCATATTTAATGGGTATTATTTTCCTTCTCTGTTCTACAGTATGTCATAACTGTTCTGTAGCTAGGAAGCAAAGGGTCTTTTTTCTTTTTCTTTTTCTCTTTTCAAGACTTGAGCTTGTAAAGGTGCAATTAATTTTGTAACGGTGCCATTAGGAGTGATATTGATGTGTGCAATTGTGTACCCAATCCTAATACAAATGGGGCATGCCAGAAACATAAAATGAAAGCAATAAAACCACCAAAAAGGAGCTTTTTGGTACCTCATGTTCTACTGCAGAACATGTAATATTTTTCCCCTCCAAAACAACCCAGCTCTCATGTAATCTGTCAGCAGGGTCCTGTGTCTCGAAGTATGGGGCTGAATCAGAGACACCAAGGAAGTGTAAACTTGAAAGTACAATAATTGGGATAAATTGCCAAGTGTGACACCCAGCATATGACTCTAACTCATGGCTCTGTGGAGGCCATTTGTCACGTTTTAAAATAATGCTGGAAATGGAGTGGCACTAATGAAAAGTAATGCCAGAACGCCGATTTTTCTAATGGTGACAAACCGAGTGCAAGGAAATCACTTTCTAGAGCGCTGTACTGAAAAACATTCTAGTTTATTTATTGGCTTTATATGAAATGGGCGTAATTAGTACAGTCTCCGATATGAACAGCTGGAGTGTGTTTTCACCTGTGAGGTGCAGGTAGAAATATGCCCCCAGGTTCAAAAAGCAGTTATGCAGCAAATGGCAGGGTTCTAAAGTTTTACCACCTGTTGCTGAATAATCATTTTTGGGGGGGAGATAGAGCCTAGGTAAGTCGAGTGGGTAGGGTGCTAGCTTGCCGTGGAGGCCCATGTTCCATTCCTTGCTTCCTCACAAGTTTTGTAGTCTCTGTGCCTCAGATCCCCATCTATAATATGGGGATAAAGGCATCACCATGCCTCAGCACTGTTGTGGGGAAAAGTACATTCAAGGTTGTGAGGTGATCAGGTATTGCACGAATAGGGGCCAGAGAAGTCCCACAGATAATGTAGTATTTTTGCAACAAAGGGTAGAAACAGGACTCTCTGATACCAAACACTAAAACAATCTTTAGACTGTCAGGCAGTGTGAGGCAGTAGTTTCTGGATTTCCAACTCCTGGACACTCTATGATGTCTAGCATTGCTCAAAGGGACTTCTAAGTTGTCATAGAATTGTTTGCTTGACTTTACTTGTGGTGACACAGTAGGTTACTATGTGTTCCCTTCCACCTTCTAAACCTCTGTTCAAATCTTGCTTGGGTCACAAGAAGAAATGAAGATGTACCTTAGTCCTCATTAGGAAATGATCACCCTGAGTCATGGAATTGGTAAGTCTTTGCTTGAGGCTGTGAGTGTGATAGCTGGTTTGGGTTGCAGAGTTATGTGAGGGAAAGCTTGCAGCATATCTGTCTGGGCCATATGACTGTTGGCCAGTGCGATTCAAAAGCACTATGTTCATGTCAATTTACAGATAATTTTTTAGAAGAAAACCATCACTCTTGTTTTTACCCCAAAGGGGTAGGTTTGTGAGGATTCACCAGACACAGTCCACAACACCAGCTGGATAAATATAAGATATTTATTACAGCTAGGACGTTTAGCCCTAGCAAGCAGCAAAGATGTATATAAACACACACACAATGGTGACAGCTTACGTCCTGTCAGCAGCTGGGGACCCTTGCACGGCTGTGGACGACAACGAGGAGGTTTCTGAAACACCTTGGTTCCAGGTCCTGCGGCAAAATCTGCCAGTTCCTAGAAACTGTGCTCACATATAGAATTTCAGGAGCAAGTAGAATGATCAAGCCCGCCTTCCCTTTCACACTCTCTGGCCCAAGGCTGAGATAGCTTGAAAAAAAAAAAACAGATAAAAGTAGTACATCACAGCCAAGCCTTGCAAAACAGCAAAACACCTTATATCAGGCCCTGGCCAGTTCTCACAGTAGACTGGCTGCAGCTGGTGTTTTGGGCATGAAGCCCAAAATCCGTTCACAGTCGGGTTGCTCATGGGGTGGGTGCAAGTGTCATGCTACCTGTCCATCACAAAAGCTTCCGCTTTAGCTCTGCACTTGGCAAGCTCATTAAGTTAAGAGATCTTACTGGTAATGAAGTATTACTATATTACCTGCTTATAATCAGTAGTTTGCCATCTGTGCTGTTGGATGCTCAGGTTGCAGATGTTAGAAGAAGAATCAAATAGGGTGTCCCAAAGGCAGATTGGGTCGAATGGTACTCTTTATTGTCTGCTCTTTCCCCTTGATGTCATGAGTGAGCAAAGAGGGGAGTGAATTACAATCTTTTTGTGCTTGAGAATATGTAAAATCTTACATTCATAACAACTCCCCAGAGTCCATTCTTTGGTTACATTAGCACTCAAGTGATAAATATTAATAACTGGTGAATATAATTATCCCTACCCTTGTTGTTTATAGCTTTAGTCAGTGGTGTGCAGGCATTTAACTTTATTTGTTACTTCTATTACAGCAGTGCCTATAATATTACTGACCAAATATTTAGCAAGGGAAGGGAGTGGTGAGAAAGTTGCTAAGTATGTTCTTTCCAGGGTTCTTAAGCAGGAGAGAAAGGATAGTATCTTTCAGTTACATTTCTTGCTTAAACTGTGAAAAAGGGAGAGGGGAAAGGGAAGATAATACATTTCACTAAATTGCAGTTGCTAGAAGTAAAGCCTGTGTGCCTGACCATGACCCCATTACCATAGCAAGCATGGCTCAGGCAGAGGCCTAGGGATTCAAGTAGTATCCCAGTGTCCAGCTTAAATTTACTGTCCTACAGCAATAGTTTTGATTCAGTCCTGGTAAAATATTTATAAATTTATTTCCCTCCTGACTGGTCCTATCAGCCAGCTCTATGCCCTTCTGCCTTACTGGATTTCAGAGCCTGGGTTCCAGCCCTAATCTGAACATCTGCATTGCTGGTTTTAGCTCTGTGGCACAAGCCTGAATCAGTTGATCTAGGCTGCAAGACTTGCTGCTTGTGAGTTATTGATTTATTTATATTTCTGTAGTATAGACATATCCAAAGAGGTAAATGATGGCAGTGCAGGTGGGAAAAAGACACAAGGAATCTCTTTCCTCACCCTCATTCCACTGGCAAGACATGACAAATTTGACTGTCTTCATTCAGTGTCCATATGAGGTAGGTGCTGGCTAATAATGGTTATGATGCTTGCTGTCCTAAAGGCTGTGTGCCTGGGTGGCTGGCTCATTAAACTCCATAACCCTTGGCCTTTTTCAAAAGTGTGGTTTGGCTCATTCCGCATCCCTGGAGGAGTTGGGTGTTGTGAAGGTACAATGCCCAGCATCAGTGAAGGGAAGCAATTGGGGTGCTTCCTTCTTCAGTACCTTGTCTATTCAGAGACAGGAAAGATTAAAGTTCACCCATAGTGTATGCATTGTTCTTGTGAACTAATACCAGCTTCATCACAGGGAACAAGAGATAGTTTGTCTGTTTTTAAGGGCTTATGCTTGTGTTTGAAGTTGGTAGGAGCTGGCAAGAGCAAGACCTTAGTTGTTATAATACATCCCCAGCTAATAATTGACTTTACAGAAAAAAAGAAGGTAGTCTGCCACTGTCCATTATTGCTCTCTGCCTCTCTGTAGTGTCTCTTCAGCATAATTGTCTAAATGGAAAAACTGAAGTGCCCAAAAGTTTTAATCAGTTAAAAGAAGAAGTACACAAACTGAATTTTCTGACACTGACATGTCGTGATCACTGAGCAAACCTCATTTGATGATGTCCTCTGACTCAGTGTCTAAAAGACAATCAATTATTGTGGAGAAATGGAGCTGTTAAATAAGATTTAAATTAATAGGTTTTTTATTTTGTATTTGAGGAGAATAAAATATCCTATAAAATTAGCTTATATTCCTTCTTCTAAACTTACGTTGTTTACAATTGTGTCCAAATGCCCTAGAGCTTTCACTATTACAGCGATTTGGTAGCTTGCATTCCTCAGCAGTGCAGATGGTTAGGGTAATGCTTCAATATGTATGGTGCCAGACTCACCCCCCCCCCCCCAAATTTAAAAAGAAATACTTGTTGGATTTTTGGGTTCTCAAGGTTTTCTCTGCAATTGGCAGTTCCAGAAACTTGCCTTTTAAAAATGAAACAAAACAGAAGTGTCTAATAATTTGACTCTAGAAGCTGGGGCTTTTGGAGCAGCTTCAAATATCATGATGAAAATCATGAGAGTTAACAACGCTTGAATGTGTAGTTTATATGGAACTGGAGTCTGTCTGTCTAAGTTGGAGAAGGCCCTCTCATTGTCAGACAACTTGCATGTTTCAATAAGAAAAGTTATATTTCTGTTAATAAAAACAGGATAATTCAAATTAACATTATCTAAATGGTGACATTAGCATTCTTCCCAGGCTTGGTTTCTCCCATGGTTTGTTTTCCATGAGAGTGGTCTGACCTAATCCCTCCTTTGTGCAGTCATGGTGACCTAAGACTAAAGAACCCTGTTGGGTTTCTGCATCAGTATGGCAAGGTATAAAGCCTTGTTAGCCCCAGTGTGTGAGGGGGTTTCCCTGCCTGTCTCATGGTAATCTGGCATTGGATTAGAAAAGCAAAGGATCAGCTACTCAGTGAAAAACTGTGTTCTGTTCCCTCTTGGCTTGCTGAACTATTGAGAGGCAGTAACCAGCTATTCCAACTAGCTTAGGCTTTGTTATTAATTTTTTTGTATTAATAAAGTCAGCCTTAAGGTAAAACTGTGGGCTGAATTGTAGTGTAGGGCTGCAGTTTATCTTCTCCAGCTGGTGTATTTGTCCACTGGGTTGCAATCTGCTGTGTGGTGAGGCAGTTGGAGAACTGTGTCATTCTGGTTTCCTTCTTCAAGCATAATCCAATTACCTTCAGAAATGAGTGAGCAAGGCAGTTGGCAAATACATAGATTGGATTTGATGCCAGCCACAAATGGTGGAAATGTAGAACTGGTTAACAATAAGGTTTATTTGAATGCAGGGCATTAAAGTGTGCCTTCAGAGCCCTGTAAGTACAGTGGATTTTGTAGCTGCCACCTCCATTTTGTGGCAACTTCTTTGAAGCTCTCAGTTTGATTTAAACATGCAGTTAGAGCCTGCCTGAGCAAGTCCAGGAAATATACAGTGGGAAATAACTCCCAATATATATATACAACAGTACTCTGCATTTAGATGGCATTTCCCAGATGAGTATCCTGCAAAGTAAGGCACAAGTTGTTATTGCTATTGTATAGAAGAGGAAGATTGAGGTACAGTGAGGTGTAATGATCTGGCTAAGGTCACCTGGTAATAAAGCAACAATATGTATAAAAAAAAAAAAAGTCCTCTAAAACCAGGCACGTCACTTCACCTCTCTGCTTCAGTTTTCCCCATCTGTGAAATGGGGGCAATGACACTTTCCTCCTTTGTATGGACAAAAAACACTTTTGAAGAGCTAGATGGTGTCGTTATTGAGATATCTTTCTGTCAACATTCATTTCTTAGTCTCAACAGCATACCAGCAGTGAAATTCGTATTTCTTCATCGGGCAGTGCTCCCGACATGCTCCACCTAAGGTGTTGGCAGCCGCCACAGCTCCAGAGCCGGTAGATTTTTGTATAGCAGTGGCTCAGGCAGCGGTGAGATGACAGGCAGTCTGCTTCTCCCATGCTGGTGATGTCAGCAGTCTCTCTCCCGCTGCTGTTAACCACCAGTTCCTTTCTACCGCTCAGCGACTCTGGACGGAGTCTGCAGTGGCTCACCATCACGGGGATTTTTCAACCTAAAAAAGAAGAGAAGAGAAAAGTTATCAACCAAAGAATAATAAATGTCACAAAAAGAACGCACCACAGCCAGCACGATGCCAAATGCCAAAAACAGCTTCAAGCGCTGCGCCGAGCGTAATGAGGCAATGCCTGCCTCAGATGGCCACAATTCATGTCTAAAATGCTTGGGAGAGGAGCTCCCTGTGCATAAATTCCAACACTGTAGAAGCCTGACTTCAAGGTCAAGGAAAGACAGAGAGCGCAAACTGAAACTTTTGCTGCTGGAAGGCTCTCTCCGTGCTGCTTCTGACCCTGGTGCCTCTCCTCATAATTCTGTGGGAGCGCACAAGCGCAGGTCTAATGTTTCTTTGCCAACGCCTCTCAAACATTTAAAGAGCACTGAGCCTAAGACACAGGCGAGACAGCAGATCCCCATGGACATGGGGACTGCCTCTGCAGACCCTTTGTCAAAGAAGGCGCCGAAGACTCAGTCTGCTCCGGCACTGCTCACAACGCCGGGTAGCCTCTCAGCGCCGATACCTTTGGCTGCACTGAATGCCGCACTGGTGCTCTTGGGCCTGTTTATGCCGGCTCCGACACTGCCTGTCAATACTGCACCGCCTTTGACACCCTCAGCGGTGTTGACGCATGTAAATAACATGGCACTGATGGCTCCTGGCTCATCATTTTCTCCCTGCCTGCAGCCTCAAACACCACAGGGGGCATTGCCTACTACAATTGCTTCAAAGGAACTTAAGAGAAAGTCCAAACACACAGTGGAAATGGAGGATTTAACTATCCCTTCCTCTCCTATATCACCGTTTCAAACAGATTCGTCAATTGCTTCTACTTCTTCTACATCCCTGTCAAGGGGTACCATATCCTCCAGTGCTTCCAGTCCCGCACATCCGGAGGTCTCACAGCAAATAGACCATACTCCAACTTACAATACTAACCCGCCATGGCTATACCCACCTTGGCTAATTTATCCGCAACAAGGCTTAAACCATATACCTTGGCAATCCTATAGTGCACCACTACCAGCCGGAAATATGCCAATAATGGCGCCAACCACTCAGACTCTCCCAATGATACCAACCACAGCATTGTCCACGATCACAGCTGTAACTGACACTACCAGGGAGCCACTTACACAGGGAAAGAACGATGATAACAAACAATTCCGTGACCTTTTTAAGTGGGCAGCTGACTTCATGGAGATTTCGTTGCAGGAGAATCAGACATCGCAACATAAGTTGTATAGAGTTCTCCAAGCACCTAGCTCCGGTAAGCTAGCCCTCCGCATGGATGAGGGCATTATAGAGCCTGCCAATGAGATCTGGCAGACACCAGCATCTGCACCTCCATCTTGCAAGAGAGCAGATAAAAAATACTTTATAGCACCTAAGGGGAATGAATTTCTATTTACTCATCCCCAACCTAACTCCCTTGTGGTTGAGACAGCAAACCAGCGGAGCAGACAATCATACCAAAAAGCTACTTTTAATAGCAGAGAGGACAAGAAACTAGATGTTCTCAGGAAGAAGGTGTATACCTCAGCTGCCCTCCAACTGAGGATTGCAAATTATACAGCCCTACTAGCCACTTACAATCACGAGATTTTTAACAAACGGAAAGAATCCTGTAATACTGCTATGCAGGAGAAACAAGAGCTAATAGATACTCTACTTACAGAAGGTCTCCTGATAGCTAGAACAGCTCTTCAGGCATTGCTGGATGTTGCCAATGTTGCGGCCAGAGCTATGGGTACAGCGATTGCCATGAGATGTGCTTCACGGTTGATGACAGCAGATCTTCCCAAACAAATACAGAGGACCATGAAAGATTCGCCATTCGACAAAGAGAACCTATTTGCGAAAAACACAAATGACGTCATGCATGGCCTTAAAGACTCAGGAGCCACCCTGAGAACTTTAGGTATTTTCACCCCTTTTCAAGGAGAAAGCCTTATAAGAACCAGTTTGATAACCGTAGGTTTTTGCAAGCCCAATCAAATAGACGACCTGATAGCTACCAGAACAAACCCAGGCAACCACGGAAGGGAAGACAAGCATCCCACGCCTACCAAGCTTCACAGTCTTCAAATGCCAAGCATCAGTTTTGATGGGCAGGTCGAGGGACCGTTCAGCCACTCACCTTCCCAATGTGTACGGTCACCACACAACCCTATGTTCAACAACAGATTGCAACCCTTTCTCCTCATCTGGAAACATGTAACGTCAGACAAATGGGTTATAGAGATTGTCCAAGATGGTTACTCTATCCCCTTCCTTTCAAAACCACACACCTGACCTCCCCACCCGTCCCTTTTCAGGGACCCCAACCATGTACAACTTTTACAAAAAGAAATCCAACATCTCATTCACATAGGGGCCATCGAAGATGTTCCAGACCATCAAAAGGGGACGGGGTTTTATTCCCCATACTTTCTCACAGAGAAAAAAACTGGGGGTTGGAGACCCATCCTCGATCTCCGACAACTCAACAAACACATTCAGGTCAAAAAATTCAAAATGGTGACTCTAAACAAGATACTTCCTACCCTTCAACAAAATGATTGGCTGACTTCCCTCGACCTGAGAGATGCTTATTTTCATATATCTATCCGTCCATCCCACAGAAGATTCCTACGATTCAAGTTCCTTCACCATCACTGTCAATATACAGTGCTACCTTTTGGTCTATGTACAGCACCCAGAGTCTTTTCCAAACTTATGGCACCGGTAATTGCCTTTCTTCGCAGAAGACGAGTTCAGATATTTCCATATCTTGACGATTTCCTAATCAAAGCATCCACACATCAACATGCCTTACAGGCAGTGCAGACAACAATCAAACTCTTCCTCACTTTAGACCTCAACATAAACTACAAAAAGTCCTCGCTGCTCCCATCACAAGAGATCCGTTTCATTGGAGCGAGGATCCATTCACCCATGGCAACAGCCTTTCTCCCATTCGACAGGTTCCACAATTTACATCAGTTGGCAACCACCATACAAACCTCAGAAATTATTTCAGCTCATACAGCAATGAGAATGTTAGGCCATATGTCGGCAACAACCTCTCTGGTGAACAATGCCAGACTCCATATGAGGCTATTTCAGTTATGGTTCCTGTCACATTTCAGACATCACACCAACCCCTCTGCAGCATTTTTAATCCTCCCGAGGGACATCAGAGATTCACTAAGTTGGTGGATGGAACGGACCAACCTACTTGGAGGTGTCCCGTTTTTACCACCCCAACCGGAGCTGGTGATAATGACAGATGCCTCCCCTTTAGGATGGGGAGCGCACTGCCAGGATTGAGCGATTCAAGGCAGGTGGTCCTCATGGGAAAGACACCTTCATATAAACTTACTCGAGTTAAAAGCGGTCCGGAACGCATGCCAATATTTCCTTCCTTTAATCACAAGAAAAGCAGTGACAATCCAAACCGACAACACGACATGCGTGTTCTATATAAATCGTCAGGAAGGAACCAGGTCTTGAGCCCTCTGTCTGGAGGCAATAGAACTTTGGGACTGGTGCCTACAGCACGGTATAAGGATGATAGCGGAATACCTTCCAGGCAAGGAAAACGCTGTTGCGGATTCTCTGTCACTTATTTCCCAGCCGATATGAATAGGAAGTCAAGCACGATACCATTCAAGAGATCTTTGCAAAGTGGGGAACCCCCACGATGGATTTATTCGCAACAGTGCACAACAAGAAATGCAGTAATTACTGCTTCCGAGCTGGGAAAGGCCTGGGCTTGAGGGGCGATGCATTTCTCCACAACTGAAGCGGCACACTCCTATATGCATTTCCGCCCATCCCAATGATTGCACGAACTCTCCAAAAAATCAGACAAGACAGAGCATGAGTAATCATGGTTACCCCAGCGTGGCCTCGCCAAATATGGTACAGTCTGCTTACAGAAATGTCCATAAGAACTCCAATCCCTCGACCACTAGTACCAGATCTTTTATCACAGAGCCTCGGGTCTCGTACACATCCCGACCTGAACAGATTATACCTGATGGCATGGAACCTTGATGGTTCGAAGATTTAGAACTCCAGTGCTCCAGCAAAGTCTGACATATTTTGTTGAATAGTAGAAAGTCATCCACGAGAAATACTTACCTGCAGAAATGGCAACGATTTTCCCATTGATGTTCCCAAAAGTCCATACATCCTATGACAGCTCCTATCCCAGCGATCCTCGATTACCTTCTGTACCTGAAAGAGACAAAGGTTATGGTTAGCACAATTAAGGTACACCTCGCAGCTATCTTAGCATTCCATGACGAGGTAGATGGTAATACAGTATTTACTCTCAAAATTGTCAAAAGATTTATGTTGGGCATGCATAATCTTTACCCCCACATCCATCCACCAGCAACACCTTGGGACCTTACTATAGTGCTTAAGGCACTAATGCAGCAACCCTTTGAACCATTGGCCAAGGCCACTTTATTAAACTTATCGATGAAAGTTGCCTTCCTTGTAGCTATCACCTCTGCAAGACGAGTCGGAGAGATGGCGGCATTAATGGCGCACCCACCATATACTATATTCTATAAGGATAAGGTGTCCTTGTGATTGCATCCTAAATTTGTTCCTAAAATGAGATCAACTTTCCACGTTAATCAAAAAATCCACTCACCTGTCTTTTATCCTAAACCACATACTACACCGCAACAGAGACTACTTCACACCCTTGATGTCAGGCGAGCGCTTGCTTTTTATTTAGAGCAAACAAAACCGTTTCGGAAGTCTGTACATCTTTTCGTTTCTATCAATGAATGTACCAAGGGCCAACCAATCTCTAAACAGAGGTTGTCCAATTGGATTTCATCTTGCATCTACACGACGTACTCCAGCGTCCACGCAACTACACCTGATACAGTGCACGCACACTCCACAAGGGCTATGGCTTCTTCCGTTGCCTTCCTCGCAAGGGTTCCTCTACAAGCTATCTGTCGAGCAGTGACTTGGTCCTCCAGTGATACTTTCGCCAGACATTATGCCTTGGAGCAAATATCGTCTATGGACACCACATTAGGACAAGCAGTATTAAAAACTGTTGAAGACGCGTAGCCCGAAGTACCCACCATCCAACTTCACTGATTTGCTACAGAATCACCTTAGGTGGAGCACGTCGGGAGCACCGCCTGACGAAGAAATGGAGGTTACTCACCTTCATGCAGTAGCCGAAGTTCTTCGAGGTGCATGCTCCCGACATGCTCCATGACCCGCCCTCCTCCCCTCTACTTCGGAGTGTTTTTTTTCTCTGACAGGGTCTTTCTGGGGTAGAAAGGAACTGGCAGTTAACGGCAGCGGGAGAGAGACTGCTGACGTCACCAGCACGGGAAATGCAGACTGCCTGTCATCTCACCGCTGCCTGAGCCACTGCTATACAAAAATCTACCGGCTCTGGAGCTGTGGCGGCTGCCAACACCTTAGGTGGAGCATGTCGGGAGCATGCACCTCGAAGAACTTCGGCTACTGCATGAAGGTGAATAACTTCCATTTCTCATTACTCCCATTCTTGTACCTCAAAACCATGATGCTTGGGATCTGGTGCTATTATAGTTGTGGCATTCTATGCACAGTTGTAAACATTTTGTAATACAGGACTGTGGCATCAAGGATGAACATTGTTATGAGCTGGTGATGCATAGTTCTGGGGTCAGTAAAAGCCTTGTTGATATTGATGGGTATGAATTCGCTCTTACCATAACTGTAAGGACAAATCAGTTACAGGTTCCTATCTAAGACTAAAGAGTTGTGTTGTTGCGCAAGAGTTTTTGACTGTGTGGAGGAGTTTTGCTAAGTGTTGTTCTTGGGTGGTTGTGAGGGATGGGAGAACCCATAGGCTGTAACCCTGTGGAAAGATAGGGAGTGCGTTTTTGGGTTTGTTGGCTGAAACGGTTTTGGACTATGAGCTTAGAAATTGTTCTTTTTATTTCTGATTTGTTTTGTGTTCTGAGAAACGGGACTTTGTATTTTCCCTATAAATAAACAAGACTGCATCAAAGAAAGTACTAGACTACATTCAATGACTGCTTCCAACTAGAACATCCTATGGTCCCTGAATTTTGGCTAGCAGCTAGGGTCAAAATGGTCTAATAGTATAATAAAGAACTGTGCTGGAAACAGAGCTCACTACCCTTCACTAATTATTGTGTATAGTTGGGGAAATAGCACTCAATCGTGCTCATCCATTTTTGGTAGAACGCTGATTTCAAAGGAAGTGCTTTCATGTCTCATCAATTTTGCTAAGTGAGAGGCAGTGATTGTATTGGTTTCAATACATACTTCCTTAGTGAAAAATTATTAGGAGCATAAATGAGGCCACTGAATTGAATTTTGAGAGGCACTGTGTTCCTGAAATCCCTCTGTATAAACAGTGGCAGTTATGGGAGTTTGTCAGTTTCTGGAGTCTGGGATAAAGGTTCCTCAACTTTTCTCCTATTTCCTAACTTCAGTTCTTTTTTAGGTTTTCTTAATGCATTTCAAAGGTCTCAACTAGAAAAAGCAAGATCTACCAGATTAGCCAGCCCGTAGCCCCATCTCTTGCCCTCCCTTTTCATCCCAGCCCTCAAAATAAAACAAATGAAAGATGTAATGCAAAGCCATCTTTGCTGGCAGGGTAAACATGGTGAGGCTGTTTGAAGCTAACAGTGAATAAATGACATGCTCAAGGCCATAATGAGAGCGGCAAACAAGGAACACATTCCAGGAGTCTTCATTTTTCAATCCTCAACTTTTAGGCCATACTTCGCATCCATAGTGCCTGTAAAAGCTTCCTATGGCTTGTCTCCAATCTGAGTTGCCTAGGCAGATGCTAGCACTTTGCTTTTTTTGGGGGGGGGGGGGGCGCTGTTTTTTTTTTCTTCTTTTTAATGGACCAGGGTATTTTTTCAGAGTATAAAATAACTTTTTTGTTCTGTAAAACTTATCAGCAAATTCACTGACCTTTTTCCATTTTAGGCAAATAGTGTTTATGGAACATGTCCCTGGTAGTACACTAGTGGTTGCTTTTTTATATATATATTTATGCCATAGGAACATTCATCTTTTTCAGAAAAAGTTAGGATTAATTGCTGCAGTCCTTTTGGTAGCATTGGTAAATAATGTGGGTAGATCAAAGACCTGATGAGAATACAAATAAGGTTCACTTGTTGGCCATGTTGTTTTGTTGAGGGGCAGCAGGAATTATTTGAAAACTCCCTGTTTTGTTCAGCTGCTACCTTTCATTAGTGTTTCATAGGAGTACACTATACCACAGTAATCATGCTTTATATTTCAGAGTAAAAGAGTTGTCTCTTAAACAGACATGTTTTGAATCTGAAAATGCTCTGATACAAAAGGATTTTTTCTTTTGTTTTTGAGCATGGTGCATTAGTGCTGGAAGATGCAGGAAGCCTTAATTACCTGTTTAAATTTAATCTTGGACTGTTCTTAAGATCAGAGTGAGGCACTTGTTCTAGTACACCTTACAGCCTGCTGGTGAATGAAAAGGTGAGAATGAAGTATTGGCTCTGCCAGTATCTAGGAAATGCAGTCTCCAAAGCCATGATATATGCTTTGTGTCCCACTTAAAAAGCTACTTGTAAACATGGCCCCAGTTTAGTGTTAAATTCAAGGCCTATGAGATGCTCATAATTAATGGGGTCCATCAATGTGCTGTTGACTTTCTGCCAAGTCATTCTATTAAATTTGCGTTGTACAAGTGATGGACTTAAAGATGTAATAGTTGTATAAATACCTTTTTTATATTTCACCTTCAAAAATTTTCCATGTTGGCAGGATAAAAATTGCTTTTTGGAGAAACTCTAAAAGCTGCTTTTGGTTAAGATTGATTTTTGGTTTTTATCTTTCTTTTGTGAGAACTTGAAGTTGCTTCATGCATCAGTGAATGAGTTTGTTTATCTGGAGAAGGGGTATTTTGTCCAAGGGACTGCTTTGGCCTTGTATTAGGCTGAGAATCAGTTAGGTTGCTTCTGTCAGTGTAACATTGAAGGGATTTTTTTTTTTTTTTTTTTACTTGGATCCCTTTGAAAACTGGTGGAAGTCTTTTTTGATTAACTCAATGGGCTTTTAATCAAGCTCTTAATTTTGGCCTGCAATCATTTTACTTCTTCAGCCATATATTAGGTGTTATACATGAGGTCTACATATTTGGAAGGCTGAGGAGGGCAAGTGGCTTCTTGCAAAGTTGCTGAGCCTGTTGCTGAATAGTACAGAAGAGGAATATCTGAGTCTAAGTTCTGTGGGTCAAAAACTACTAATCCAAAATGCTCTTGAGAGGAGCTCTTTCTAGAGCAGTGCATTGCACAGTCACTGGAGATATGAATGCTATATGGATAGAAAGTGTATTCCTTGCTTATTTCAGTGCATGTTTTAATCCATCAGTGCCATTGTGTGAGATCCAGTAGGTTATTTTGTTCCCTTTGCAGCACTTTAATAAACCCCCCCCACACACACACACAACCCTCAGCAGCCCCTCCCCAAAGCCCTTACCGTGGCTGTTTGCAGGCTGGGTGAACCGCTGGAAGCTGCTTCCAGCCACAAGCTGCTCCGCCCAGCAGAGGGGAGATTCACAAACTCCCAGCCTGCTGCAGCAGCTCTCTGCTGGCTGGGGTTAATGTGGAACAGGGTTTAAGGTGGAGCCACAGGCAATGTTCCCTCTAAGGGGAGAGAGCAGCTGAGCAACTCCTGTTGCTCGCTGCGCTCCCCCCCCCCAGGCATCGCCCCCCCACCCCGCTCCTGCTAGCCCCCCCACCCCGCTCCCGGCATC
>ML681971.1:16662346-16767510 GCA_007922195.1 Podocnemis expansa | reverse complement strand
CTTACCTCATGGCTGGACTGGAGGGGCAGGGCCCAGCCCTAACTCCTGGGCCAGTGAAGCTCTACGGAGCATGCCCAGAATTTCTGGGCATGCTCCGTTAGAGCTTCTCTGGGCGGGAGTTTTCAAAACTCCCTGCTCCACAGGAGCTCTAGGCAGGGACTCTGGCTGCCAGCAGTGTGCTGCCGGCAGCTTTCCCTGCGCTGGTGGCTGCGGAGCGTTGTGCTGCAGCGCGCCAGCGCAGCTTAGAGGGAACATTGGCCACAGGAATGCTGTGTTCCTCTATTTTTAGGGGCCCTGGAACACTGCCAGCCTAGAAGATAGGGGGCCTAAAACTTCATTCTGGTGCATTCCCTGTTACTTTAACCTATGACTATTGTGCTACAAATAAATTACTTCATTATCAATTGAGCATAACACCTGTACCATCCAATATTTGCCTAAATGGCCTGAGACCTCTCTCTTTGAGTGTCATGCTATTGCAGCTGTGGTAACTGGAGATGCTCAATTTTAATAGAGGCATGAGTAGAGAGAAAGTTTTCCCTTAGCTGCTGAACAAACTTTTGCCTGCAGGCCAGAACATTTGGGCTTTTGACCTTCAGAACGTATGACAAGGCCCAGGTTTCTGCAAGAGGACTTGAGTGCTGATGGAGCTGGAGGTTTTTTAGAACAGTCTCATATATTAAGTTACACTAGAACTGGAGTTGTTCTGGGGATTTGCGGCTGGCTTCTGTTGTTCTGTAATTGTTAAAAAAAAGTCAAAGGTGGAAAGAGTGGCAGGTGGGCGTGTTCTTGTGTTACAAGTCGCAATAAAAAGAAATCCAATATTCTTCTCTTTAGGCATCATTCAAATCCAGTGGGCACAGAATGGCGATGGAAAATGGACCAACCTGAAATGATCTTGCGGGAGGCTATTGAAAACCACCAGAGCCTGATCAAGCAATTTAAAGGTAACTTAAGTTTTCTTTTAATGAAGCTATTAAGATGAAATCAGATCAGAAACTAACAAATAAGGTATGGATCAAAAAGTTTCTAGAACGCTAGGAAAAAAAATTTAGACTTGTAAGGACCCTTACATGTACATAACTATGTTTTTTTTTTTTATGGCACATTTATTGTTTGTTTTCCCAGATTGTCTTGTTTGCATTATAAGAACTTGGGGTCTGCTCATTACTTCTGTGAAAGAGATGAAGGTAGCTCCCTCTCCTGTATCATAGCAGGGATAAGATGTATGGTTGTTGGACAGAGGCCCCTGATGGGTGGGTGCAGAGTGGTTGGCTATAAGTCTTGACTTTGCTGTGTAAAAAACTGAAGGACAGGGAAGAACAAAAAAGAACTGATCTAGAAGACTGAGCAGAATGAATGCTATCAGGTCTCATTGGAATGGAAGGTAAGGTATTGGCTGAATTCTCTTTCCTTTATTACCTGCTGTATGCATCAAGCATCTGATTTCCCTCTCCCACAAAGTACTCTGTGTGCCAAACTCCACTAGGAGCTGCAGATGCTCAACACCCCTGGAAATCAGCCCACAGCTGTATAACCTGAAAGCTTCTTGGTTTTGGTTCATGTAGGGGCTACTCACCTAGCTCACATTCTTCTTCAGATACAGGAAATTAGTTACCTTGCTATAGTTAAGATTTATCCATGAGAAAGGATCTGATAGGAAAACTCTAGAACCTTGTTCATTATTACCGACAGTTGAGATTGTGTGAGTGTCAGGAGTCAAATGAAGCGTTCATGAAATGCACAAGATGAGCCTTTGTCTTGGGTGTTGTTTGGTAACCCCTTTGCCTATCTTGACAGCAATGGATTAGAAACACAACACTCAGAAACATTTTTCTAGCAGTGTGAAGCAGTTTTCTACTTTGTACTCTCTTATGTAAATCCAACATAAATTAGGCAAAGTTGGCCCTGACTTCCTTTTTTATTAAATCGTTGAATTAAATCCTGTTAGGTTTTGGATGAGACAGTGTCTTAGGATCTAGATGCACTGGATGTTCATGGCATAATTCCAATGGACAGGGCCAGAGTTGCGGTGCTGGCCTGTGATGCTGTAGTGAGATAAAGAGCTGGTATCAGTTGCGGGTGGTGTTGATCCAATGGTTTGGTCCTGGCAGGGTTGGTGGCATTGATACAATAGTGGTGGTGTTGATATAAAAGTTGGGTCCTGGCAGTGCTGCTGCTCCTTCCATCCTCACCCTGCACGGCTTCCAAGCACAGAATTCTCCATTAATGTAAATGATGGAGAGAGATCATATTGATTGACTGCGAAAGGGGACAGGGGCAGGATAATTTATTTGATAGATGCTTTTCCTAGGTAGTGACTAGTAAACCTGGTTGTCCTTCACAAGGGTGCATGCTGCATAGACATCAAAACTTTAAAACAACCAACAGAAAAATTGCGGCTCCCGGGAGAGTGAGGAGGGAAGGGCGACGTGGGGGGAGCCAGGGGTGACAAATTTGCAGGGATCAGGGCCAGCAGAGAAGCGGCGGCAGGGTGAGAGCTGGCAGCAGAGGAGCAGCATTGTCAGAGCTGCAGGATACAGCAGCGTGGTCAGAGCCAGGGGAGGGGCAGCCCTGGGAGAGCCCGCAGGGAAAAGCAGCCTGGTCAGAATGGGGAGGGGAGAAGCAGCAGTCTGAGAGCTTGCAGGGAAAAAACAGCCTGGGAAGAGCGTGGAAGGGAGGGGAGGGGCCGTATTGAGAGATCCCGAGGGGGAGGGGCGGCATTGTGAGAGCCTGCAGGGAAAGACAGGCACTCAGAGGAAGTAACTGCCAAATTCAAGTTTACCCCCACATTATTAATTTCTACCCTCCTTGTCTGTGTACCTAATGATACAGTCTTTAATTGCATCAGTGCATGATTTTTTAAATACTTTTCTTTTTTGATATTGTTTTCTGGGTAAATATTTTTAAAACTAGCAACATAAACTGATCAAGAAAAAGTCTACAATGAACTACAGATATGTGATGATAATTAACAATTTAAACCTGAAAAACAATTGTAAATTAATTTTCTTTTTTAAAAATCACCTGGCATTTCCAAATATTGTAATATAATGCCAAATTATTTCTCTTGTATTTCTATTTTGAGAATTAAATAAGAATCATCAGAAATGACTGAAAATTGATGCAAGTGTTACATCGAAAACCACTGACTACTGTCAAAAGGTTATTAAAAAAAAGCCTTCTATTTAAAGAATGCTACAAGTACTTATTATGGATCATGGTTCATTTTCAGCATGCAGAATGATTTAGACTTAACATAGACCACCACTACTGAAAACTGGCTTTAGAAAAAAAAATTCCTTAAGTCCATTGAACAAGTGTGCCTGAGACATCAGTATGTCATCTGTTTGCAGAAGGAACTGCTAGCACATATATTTTATAAGAAAATTGTAATTAATAGAGCTAAGTCAATTACCAAGATAATTTACATTCACTGCAAAGTTCAATAGCAGCACTATACTTCTACTGATTAAATGGCATTCAACATGTATTAATTCTTTTTTGTTGTATACTCAAAATCTATTTATATTTCAGTGCAGTCTTCATGAGTGACTCTATGGGTATCTGAGCCCATTAGACAAGAGTAATTGTTGTCAGCGGCTGAGGAGGGAAAATTGTGTTGTAAACTTTCTGAAAAAAATCTCTTACCAATAAAGATTTTACTTTGTATTATTAAAAACAAATATTGATATTTAGAATTTATACAGGGCCTGACCCCAAACTGAATAAACTCAATGGGATTTTTTCCATAGTATCTTTGTGCATGAACTCCAAAGCACTCACTGAAACAGGCTCTGATCTTGCACTTTCTGGCCCCATAAATTCTCATTGATCTGTTGTGATTCTGAACAGTTGAAAAGGTGTCCCTGTGTGCATCTCTTCACAGGATTAAGATGAGAGCAGTATTTTCCCTTACTGTTACTCTCATTTTAAAATTAATTGTGTCTGAGTCCTCAGACCTTTTGTCTTCACTGTCCATGAGTATTTTAGTGAATAAGTTTACTGGCAGAAATATTTGCAGGGAAGTGGGGGCATGGTAGGTGCTGGGATGAGGTGGGAGGCAGAAGTGTAGCATGGTTTGGGAGAGCAGAGAAGCAGCAACGGGGCAAGAGATGGCAGAGAAGCGGCAACAGGGGGTGGGGGAGAGAAGCATGACATGGTCAGAGAAGCCAGAGCATATTTAGATTTTCTCATAGGGCCTAATGCAGCATACTCGTTGTTAAAATAAAATCATGTTTTACAAGTCCTAAACACAATGTGGAATACTAAGAAATGAAAATACAAAGGAGAAAGGTATAAAACTGAACATAGATTACTTTCAATTTTCAGCACAACTTACTGCTGTGAAGCATCATACTCCACAGTGAAATTCAAAACATTGTGCAATACTTAGAGATCAGAATCTGAGAGGTTTTACCCGCTGCACTTACAAGTTACTGCCCAGATTTTAAAAAAACAAACTTGCTATAAGCCTGTACTGTTCTACATCTAGCAACAGCTAAATTTTTACTGTATGGGCCTAGTTTCATGGTAATCTAAAATAATTATTAGAATCTGACATTAGTGGATCAGTATTTGCCCCATTTTTATGATAAATTAAAGCGTTCAATGAATTTTAAGCTTAGTAATTTTGGAGTAGGTAAAAATATGCGGTTGTATGCCTCAGTGCGGCTCTCGAAAGTTTAATAATTGACTTGTGCGGCTCTTGAGTTCCGTAAGTTTGGCCACCCCTGCTCTAGCAAATACACATGTAAAATTTGTTGATGATAGCAAGCTGGGAGGGGTTGCAAATGCTTTAGAGGCTAGGATTAAAAAATGAAACAGTCTGAAGTAAATAGGATGAAATTCAGTAAGGACAAATGCAAAGTACTCCACTTAAGAAAGAATACTCAGTTGTGCACATACAAAATGGGAGATGATTGTCTAGGCAGGAGTACTGCAGAAAGGGCTCATGGGACTGTAATGGATCAAGAGTTAAATATGAGCCAGCAGTGTAACACTGTTGCAAAAAAAAGCCAACCTAATTCTAAGATACATTAGCAGGAGCATTGTGGGCAAGATGCATTTCTTTAGCTCTACTCCACACTGATTAGACCTCAGCTGGAGTATTGTATCCAGTTCAGGGCATCTCTATTCTGGAAGGATATGGTCAAACTGAGGAAAGTCCAGAGAAGAGTCATAAAGATGATTAAAGAGCTAAGAAATATGACCACACCTGGGTTTAATTGTACTGGAGAAGAGAAGACTGGTGGGGGTAGGTAGAATCATAGGGTTGGAAGGGACCTCATAGGTCATCTAGTCCAACCCCCTGCCAGAGGCAGGGCCACTCCCACTAAATCATACCGGTCATGGTTTTGTCCAGCCAGGCCTTAAACACCTCCAAAGATGGAGATTTCACCACCTCCCTCAGCAGCTCATTCCAAGGCTTCACCACTCTCCTAGTAAAAAAGATTTTCTAACATCCAGCCTTGACCTCCCTAACCGCAACTTGAGACCATTGCTCCTCGTTCTGTCCTCTGTTATTACCGAGAACAGTCAAGCTCCATCTTCCTTGGAGCATCCCTTCAAGTAGTTGAAGGTTGCTATCAAATCCCCCCTCAACCTTCTCTTCTGCAGACTAAATAAGCCTAATGCTTTCAGTCTTTCCTCATAGGGCTTGTGCTCCAGCCCTTTAATCATTTTGGTTGCCCTGCTCTGAATTCTCTAGCATGTCCCTGTCCTTTTTGTAGTGGGGAGTCCAAAACTGAACACAGTATTCTAGATGTGGCCTCACCAGTGCAGAATAGAGGGGAATGATCACATCCCTTGATCTTCTGGTAACACTTTGTTTGATGCAGCCCAGTATAGCATGGGCCTTTTTGGCAGCAAGAGCACACTGCTGACTCATATCTAGCTTCCCATCCACCATGACCCCCAGGTCCTTTTCTACACTGCTGCTACTTAGCTGAATGTTCCCCAGCCTGTAGCGGTGCCTGGGGTTTTTTCATCCCACGTGCAGGATTTTACACTTGTCCTTATTGAACCTCATAAGATTTCTGTTGGCCCACTGTTCCAATTTATCTAGGTCTCCCTGAATCCTGTCCTTGCCCTCCAATGTGTCTACCATTCTCCCCAGCTTGGTGTCATCCGCAAACTTACTGCGAATGCAGTCTATTCCATCATCTAGATCATTTGATGAAAATGTTGAACAGAACCGGCCCCAGGACTGACCCATGGGGCACACTACTCGTTACTGGTTGCCGGCTAGACATGGAACCATTGATTCCTACGCGCTGAAACTCTTGATCTAGCCAGTTTTCTGTCCACCTATCCAACCCATACTTCCTTAATTTGCCAATGAGAATGCTGTGGGAAACTGTATCAAAAGCCTTGCTAAAATCAAGGTATATCACATCAACAGCTCTTCCTGCATCCAGAAAACCAGTCATCTGATCATAGAAGGAAATGAGATTGGTCAGGCATGATTTACCCTTGGTAAATCCATGCTGACTGTTCCTGATCACTTTATTTTCTTCTAAGTGTTTGAGGATGGATTCTTTAAGAATCTGCTCCATAATTTTTCCAGGGATTGAGGTGAGGCTGACTGGTCTGTAATTCCCTGGATCCTCCTTTTTCCCTTTCTTGAAAATAGGTACTATATTTGCTTTTTTCCAATCCTCTGGCACCTCCCCTGTTCTCCATGAGTTTTGAAAGATAACGGCCAGCGGTGCTGCTATCTCATTGGCCAATTCCCTTAACACCCTTGGATGCAGTTTGTCCGGCCCCATGGACTTGTGCACATCCAGCTTCTTTAAGCAGTCCCTGACCTGACCTTCCATCACCAAGGGCCTTTCTTCTTCTCTCCAATCTGCCACGCCCATGGTATTGGGCTGGGAGCTGACCCTGCCCGTGGAAACTGAAGCAAAAAATGCATTGAGCACTTCAGCTTTTTCCTCATCCTCTGTCACAAGGATGCCTGCCCCATTCAGCAAGGGACCTACACCATCCCTGATCCTCTTCTTGTTACTAACATACTTGTAGAACCCCTTCTTGTTATCCTTTACATCCCTCGCTAGCCACAACTCCATTTGTCCTTTGGCCTTTCTGATTTTATCCCTGCAGTCCCTAGCAGTATCTTTATATGCCTCCTTGGTCATCTGACCAAGCTTCCACTTCCTGTAAACTTCCTTTTTATGTTTAAGCTCAGAGCAGAGTTCTCGGCTAAGCCGTTCTGGGTGCCTCACATGTTTGTTCTTTCTCCTAATTGGAATGGCAACTTCCTGTGCCCTTAGCAGGGTTTCTTTAAAATATAACCAACTCTCTTGGACTCCTTTCCCCTTCAGATTAGCTTCCTAAGGGATCCTGCCCATCAGTTCCCTGAGGGAGCCAAAATCTGCTTTTTTGAAGTCCAGGGTTTTTGTTTTGCTTCTTTCCTTCCTTCCTTTAATCAGCATCCTGAACTCAACCATGTCATGGTCACTACTGCCTAGCTTGCCATTTGCCTCTACGTCCCTGATCAATTCTTCCCTGTTTGTGAGCAGCAGGTCGAGCGGGGCAAGGTCCCTAGTTGGTTCCTCTAGCATTTGTACTAGAAGGTTGTCCCCAACACTTTCTAAAAATTTCCTGGATTGCCCATGCACTGCTGTATTGGCCTCCCAGCAGATGTCAGGGTAATTGAAGTCCCCCATGAGCACCAGGGCCTGTGATCAGAAGCTTTCGCTAGTTGTCCATAGAACACCTCATCCACCTCCTGCTTCTGATCTGGTGGTCTATAGCAGACACCCACCACAATATCCCCCTTGTTGCTTTCCCCTCTCAATATAACCCACAAACTTTCTATTGGCATGCTTCCACTTCCATAATGGAGCTCTGAGCAGTCATAGAGCTCTTTTACATATAATGCTACTCCTCCCCGTCTTCTTCCCTGCCTGTCTTTCCTGAACAGTTTATACCCATCCTTAGCAGAGCTCCAGTCGTGCAGACTATCCCACCACGTCTCTGTTATTCCTATGATATCATAGTTCCTTGTCTGCGCTAGTATTACCAATTCTTGCTTATTTCCCAGGCTCCTCGCATTAGTGTATAGGCACCTAAGATACCCGGCCGATTGCCCTACTTTATCATGTTGATTTCCAATTCTATTACATAAACCTCCTTGCATTTTTTCTTGGAGTTCTCCTCCCCCACTCTCCTCGTGTATTGGGGCTTCAGTAGAGCACTTAAGACATTTATTTGACCCCCCCCATGTTCCAACTACCTTCTCTTTTATTCCTGGTGCTACAGTCCCAGCACCCCCCAAGTTCCATCCCTTCCCCCAGATCACCCATATTGTCACTTATCTGTGGGCTTTGGTCTCCTTCCCCTGTTGAACCTAGGTTAAAGTCCTCCTCACTAGGTCAGCCAGTCTGTGCCCCAATATGCTTTTCCCCTTCCTGGACAGGTGAAGGCCATCTCTGCCTATCAATCCTCTGTCCTGAAACAGTACTCCTAATCCCTCCTGACCACACCATCTTTGCACCCAGGCATTCACCCCTAGGATGCATCTGTCTCTCCTGAGGCCTCTAGCCTTGACTGGAAGGATCAAGGAGAACACCACCTGTGCCCCAAACTCCTTCACCCTTGCTTCCAGAGCCCTGAAGTCACCTTTGATTTGCTGAGGATCACCTCTCGCAGTGTCATTGGTACCCACATGGATAAGAAGCATGGGGTAGTAGTCTGAGGGGCGGATGATTTTAGACAATCCCTCTGTTACATCTCAGATACGGGCACCTGGCAGGCAGCATACCTCACTAGAGGCCTTGTCAGGGCGACAGATGGGTGCCTCCGTTCCGCTCAGGAGTGAGTCCCCAATCACCACAACCCTACGTTTCCTCTTAGGTGAGGTGGCTGTGATCTGCCCAGCCTTTGGGGTGGATGGCATCTCCTCTACCTCCTTCATTGTGTCCAGCACTGCATAACAGTTCTTCACCACAATGGATGGTGGTATGTGAGCAGGCGCGGAGCACTGTCTACTGCCAGGGGTGATCAGCTGCCAGTGTCCTTCCTCTGCCATAGGCATCCCATCCATTTCTAGAGCTGTGGCAGTAGCCCTTGGCAGCAGGATAGGGACCTCCTCCTTGCAGGTATCATTGTGGACACTGTCAAGGAACTTTTCCAGGGCATAGATACCCCTGAGTCGTGACACCTTCTCCTGTAACTTTCCTACCTGTTTCCAAAGAGATGCCACCAGAAGGCACCTATCACATAGGCTCATCTCCTTAGCCTGATCATCAGTGGCAGGAAAATGAAGGCCACAGTCCCTGCAAATCCACACCAGGATCTGGGTGGAGATATCCATGGACAGACAGTCTGTCTGGCTACAAACAGAGGCAAAGGAAACAGCAGGGGCGCTGGCACCAGCAGTACGGCTGATCTTCACCATCTTGCCTCACCAAACTCCTCCTCAGACTCCCTCGCAAACTCCGCTGTTTGCAGTCCTCTGTTCACAAGCTCCCTCTGGTTATTCAAGCAATGGCTTTTAAAGGCCTTCTCTGCCTTGGTCAGCCCGTACCCCTTGCTAGTCACACAGGGGCAGGCCAATCACAAGGCTGTTAGAAGCTGCTAGAAGCTGGTGATTAAAGGTGATCAGGGAACAATGGTGCAAACAGCCCCCACCGAATCACACAAGCACAGTCCCACAACTAACAGCAATCAACTGTAGGGAAAAAGACACAAACACACAGTCAGCAAATGTGACTTCAGGGCTCTGGGAGCAAGGATGAATGTGGAACAGACATACCTTTTCAAGTACATAAAAAGTTGTTATAAGGAGGAGGGAGAAAAATTGTTCTCTTTCACTCGACGATTGGATAAGAAGCAATGGGCTTAAATTGCAGCAAGGGTGGTTTAGAATGGACATTAAGAAAAATTTCCTATCTATCAGAGCAGTTAAACACTGAAATAAAGTGCTGAGGGAGGTTGTGGAATCTCTATCTTTGGAGATCTTTAATATAAGGTTAGACAAATGCCTTTCAGGAGTTGGTATATAGATATACTTAGCCATTCCTAAGTGCAGGGGGGTAGACTAGGTGACATCTCAAGGTCCCTTCCAGTCCTATGGTTTTATGATTCTGTAGGCCAGCTTCTCTGTTTGAGGCTGAGGCTGAATGTTCAGAACACCTTTATTTTGATATTACAGCCTAGTGGGTAATTTTCTGTACCATTTGAACTTCAGTATTATACACATTAGGTGAATTGAGGTTTACAGTTTCAAGTTTCTCTTTTAAAATGCTTAGTATATTATTCAAACACATCAAGATGCGTTAGGGCAATATAAAGTGATGTCTTCAGAAGAGAAGTTTGAGCTGATTTGCCTCTTATTCCTAGTGAAATGCAGTTTTATGGGGATTCAAAGCTCAGGGAGCTAGTAACGGTTTGGATTTTCAACCTGTGGTCTGTGGACCCCTGGAGGCCTACACATTATGTTTAAGGGATCTGTAAAAGGTTATTGTTAACAGAAAACAATGGTTTTCAACCTTTCCTCCAGGGACCCTTCAAGTCTGCAAATTATACCTAAGGTTTCCAAAGGCGTCTGCACCTCCATTTGAAAATATGTAGGGATCTGCAAATGTGAAAAAAGTCTCAAAATCACTGGAATAAACCACTTTTCATTTGCAGATTGTTAGTATGAATCTCCCAGGGGATGTGGAGGGATGCATGTGACTTTGTGCCTGTAAGCACCCAATCTTGCCTATGGCAGAATTCCTGCCACTCCTCCCCAGAACCTTTTCCATTGCTCTACACCATCTCTCTGCCCGTGATGGTGCACATTTTATCTCTCTTCCCAGTTTTCAATGAGTATTTAATATATGCCATGTGGGAATGTTCTGTATGGATTATTTTGGAGTTTCTTTTCCCACAGGGCTCTTTTTTTCCTTCCTTTTTTTTCCCCAGGTGTGCCAGGAGTGAGACTAGATCGCTTTGAAGAAGGGATGGTGGTGAAACACTGTGCACTGTCCCTGGTAGGAGAGCCAATTATGTACCCAGAAATCAACAAGTTCTTGAAACTGCTGCACAGTCACAACATCTCCAGCTTCCTAGTTACAAATGCACAGTTCCCTGTGGAGATTAGGTGAGAATCCTACAAAAGGGTTTTTTTAAACAAAACCTTTGGATTGTCTTGTTCTAAACAGAGGGTGATCTGTATTGTGCTTATATTTTGTCATAGGAGAAATTACACAGTACCATAATCAATCTGCATTATGAATAGGCATGAAAATTGTTGCTCAGAATCTGCCTGGCTCTTAGGTTTAGTATATTAGTTTTAGTATATCCAGGTTTATTTCCCTTCTCCTCTTCACCAATGTAAATTTGATTTTTTTTTTCCTATGCCCCTTAAATTCAGTACAAGTACTTTTGAGGTGAATTTCATGCAGTATAACCAAAGTCCACTCCAGAAGGTTCTAGAGAAACCTAAATTCTATGGGGATAAAACAAATGAAGCATGTAGTATATTTTGCTTTTGGGGTGGCAACTGAGCAAAGGCAGAGACTGTTTCTAATAGTTAAAGCACAAATTAGAGCTTGAGTTCTATTTCCAGCTCATTCACTTTCTTCCCTATGACCCTGGGCAAGTCACTTAAGTTCTTTCACTTAATATCACCACCTGCAAAAGGAAATACGTAATTTTCATCTTACCTTGCAGATACAGTTGTGACAATTTCAGATTTGTAAAGCATTTCAAGTTACTGTGATTACAGGTTCTGGGTGAACATAATGTATTATTTATCTATTTTGGAAGTGTTTGACCCCCTTTTCACCAAAAAGCAGTACAGCACTAACAAGTCTTGCTAATGCTCACACCATATCTTCATCTCCCACAAATGGGGTGGTGATACCCAGAAAAGCATTAGTTTAAAACATAGGCCCAAATTCTGCTCTGCTGTTAAGCTGAGATGTCAGTGCAGGTCTTCAAAGTTACAGCGGTGATGGCTTTGTGTTACATTTTCGGCTCAGGTGGTCATCACAAAATGGAACAGGATGGTGCAGAGATCATGTAAAAATCAGCTTATGCTTGTTACATAGTGCCCCTATCTTTCTGTGGTATAACTCAACTAATTCTCCTGGCTGCTTCCAGTACCTGGGAGGTGAGGCAGGATATGGTCCCTTGGAAAAGAGATTAAATGCTTCCCTGCTACCATTCCAGAAGAGATTGTCTTTCATGGTCTTTTGTTTAGTAGTAGTAGTATTATTCAACTGAAATGTGCAAAAATCTCTGGCCGTGTGCTCTTTATAATTGAATATTTCAGTCCCTTGTTACCTGAAACACTTGGTCATTTAGGCAGTGCTGCTTGGTCTTTCAGTTCAGAGCATGCTTGCTAGTCAAATGGCTCTTAACTCTAAACCTTTAGGTGAAAAATTATGTTCGATTAATGATCTGTTCTTGTCTGAATCTGAGGAGAAGAAATATGCTTGCACGTACTTTGCAAGTTCATGTTAAGTGGTTGGATTTTCTAATCATTGACAACTCAGCTCTGATCTTGGACAAGATTTGTCTAGAATCTTTTAGGTTTCACCTTCATGGTGTGTGGTGGTTTCTTTATTTTTCTAAAGGAGAAGTGATTGGCAGATGTATGATGGCTTTTTTTTGTTTGTTTGTTTGTTTTTTAAGTTCCAAACCAGGCTGGAGGTGTAGGCTGCTCATTAGCAGCCCTCACAGGCAGCATTTGCAGATGACTGTTCCTTAATTTGCTAAAACATTGGCTAGTTAATCACAGAGCTGTGTGATAAAAAATTTAAAGCTGTCCCTTAATCTAGAATTCATTGTGAAGTGTCTTTGACCAGTGTTTGACAAATGTTACCAGTGTTCTAGAAGAGACAAAAGGCTATAAAAATTAATTTGCTTTTTCTGTTTCTCTTGCTTTTAAGGGACTTGCTAAGTCTAACTCTATTAGCTTGTTACTTTTTGTTCGTTATTCCTTGTGTAGCAGAAGGCGGTGTTATTTATTCTACTCTTAGCTTCCTCAGTTATCTATGTGTGTACTTGCATCACACTTGCCACCCTTGGGGTTACACAGCATGGATGAAATGGCTTACAGGCTCTTGGACAACATTGAAAAGTTGCTTATATAGTGTTTGTGTTTCCCCCAACAGTGAACATGTGGTGGGGGGGGGGGGGGGCGGGGGCTGTCAGATTGGCATCAGGTGGAACCTGTAATGCACACTCACAGGGGCATTACACCTGTAAACAGTGTGATGTTTTAAAATGTAAAAGAGGTGAAGTATAGCGTAATATGCTTTCCTGCCAAAATCTGAGCTTGTGCCCTTTGCACTTAGACTGAACGCAGGCTGGGGATGGTGTGATGACCTCTTCAGTTAATTTGACAAAACCATTGATGGCTGTTGTGGGACTTGTGTCCTACTGTCTCCACTAGAGGAGCAATTTCCAAAAAATTGGGAACTTGGAAGCTGAGCTATTAAAACGTAGGGAGGAAATGGTAACCAAGGAAATGTCTTTGAAATCCACATCTCATTACTGTAGATCTCTGGCCCCAAGGGTTCAGTGGGAGGGTCCCATGAAATAAGATCCTCTATAAAGTACCAGAAGCACATTCTAATGCTGCTTTTACAATTTTTGTTACAAAAATTCTGTTTATATGTTCCTTACAGGAAGTTGCAGCTGCCCAGCTACGAGATCTACCCTGCTGGGTGAATTCCATTGTGCAGCATTATGGTTCTGTTAAACAGGGCTTCCTTGCTACCAGATAGGTAGAATTCTAGGGCACTTTGACTGCAGATGTTCCAGTAGGAAGCAAAGCTTCTAAGCACTTAAGGGGAGACCACAAGCTATTTGGAAATGCTTTTCTTAATTAGCATTATAGTTGCATGAAAATGGTGTTTGGTGTGAACTGGATTGCTGAACTACCACTCTTCCAGTGTTTAGTATGTGGTGGTCCTTGTTTTGTGGCACTTTATATAGTAAAAGACTCTTTGCTGTCACTCCTAAAATGCAGTTATTCAGTAAAGATACACTACTGAACTTTGAGAGCGCACACTATATTACATTATTGCTTTTGCTACTGGGAACAGAGCACAGTCCAGACTAGTTACTTGCTGGGGGATGTTATTCATGTTTGTGCTTCTGTAAGAAAGCATAAATTCAGTTAGCTATAATGCCTGGAAATAATTATTCCCCCTTTTTTATTACCAAGGAACCTTGAGCCAGTAACACAGCTGTATGTCAGCGTGGATGCCAGCACCAAAGAAAGCCTGAAGAAAATTGACCGTCCCCTCTTCAAGGATTTCTGGCAAAGATTTCTAGACAGTTTAAAGGCCTTGGGTGAAAAGGTACTAAGTTAAGAGTAGTTTTTGATAACTTTTTTCCATTTCTGCGGATTGGCTGCTCAGGAGGGGGTTTGCAAGGTGTGAAGGAAATGGGGTGCTGAATGCCTTAACAGCTTTGTGGCTTTGCTCTTTATAGTTTGCTTTGTTAAGGTAAGCAGTCCTGCAGTTTAAACTCAAATCTAATAAAGGATTTTGGGTTTTCATGTGGGAATAAATTTCAGGGAAGTGATAGGATGTGGGTCAGGAGGAGAATTGTGTATTTATGTTGCTCTCCAAAATGTCAGAAGTCCCTGCTGAAACAGCTTACAACTAAAAGGAGGCACTTGGAGAAAGTCAGGAAGCAGCAGAAAGCCCAGAAGAGGGCATGAAAGCACATGTGATAGCTAACAATTATTTCCAAAGCTTTTGCTCATAAAGCCCCTATCTTGCAAACATACACACGCATTGGCTGCAATGGGACTGCTGATATGTACAAATAAGAATGGGTGAGAGTATTTGCCAGATTGGCTGTATGTTCCTAGACGATGTCAGGGCACCTCTTTCTGACATTTCCAGGTTGTATCTTTCTTGCAGTACTGCATAAGGCAATTGAACAATGGGCCAAATTCACTGCAGACACCTGCTTCTACCAGCTATGAAATTATGGCATGATCTTCACAGGTTTTCCTGGCTGCTGCAGTCCAACAGGTCTAACCTGAATTAATAAATCATGTGTTTTGTGTACATGTTTTCTTTTGTCTTTACTATAGCTGTACCCTGAAAAAAATGTTTTTATTCATATTTCTGGCACAACTTTACATGTTGCCTCTGGGATTGAGCAGATGGGAGATGCTATTTAGTTTTTATAATAAGGTTTGCTGTGTTCTGAAACTACAAATATTAGGCCTGTTTCTGCCAGATTTACTTACATGAATAGACCCATTAACATCAATGGAACTGCCCAAAGGCTTTATCCTGCAAAAGCACACAGGTAGCTTTCTTACATGGATACTCCCATTTGACTCACTGGCAGCGCTCTCACAAGCGCAAGTGACCGTTGTGAGTGTAAGTGTACACAGTCATCTTACTAAACTAAAGTTGTATCTGACTCTGTAGAAGTCAGTGGCAAAATTTCCATTAACTTTCCTGGGATCAAGATTTGGCTCTGAGAGGCCCAAAATGAAGCAAAACCTAACCCAAACAAAGGGGACATTTTGTTGTATTAAGAAATCTGACTTCATCTGGTAAAATCTTTCTCTTGACCTTGGCTATATAAGGTACCTTTGCTGCTGAATTCCTGCTTGTTGTCAGAATGTTTCCCTCACGGAGAATGAAGGTGAGCATACTGGCAATTATAGCCACAGAGCTAAAAATACTGCTGGCAAGGCAAAGAGGAAGGAGAAGAAAAATGAAAGCTGATATTGTTCCCCCCACATCCCAAAAGACCAATGTGGGGTGTTGTTGATGCTAACAACACTGGAACCTCTTAATAGCAAACAAGTTAATGATATCATTTGTCAGCAGTGGGGTCTGATTTAGGCATTGCTACAGAAAAATATGGAAATAGCAAAATCCCCTAGGAAGCTTGTAATTTTACACCTGAGTGGGATTATAGGGGTATCTAGAAAGATCTGAAGAGACTTATTAAGTGAAATCTTTAAGTGTTCCCCCTTAGTGTGTATGCTTTGGTGTCTGAACCTGAGTTTAAGCACTGGTTTGTAGGACTTTGATGTATTAACAGTGGTGAGAATGGCTGCTGCTTCTAATGGTCTCAAGATACATGATTCAGACTGCAATCCAGATGTTGGGATAGGGAAGTGATAATGCATTATGTCAAGAAAAGCCATGCTATGTATCAGTAAACAGAACACAAGTCCTCAGTCAGATGTGTTGCACTGAGCTGTCATGTCTTACACAATTCCTCTGAGAGACAGAGTGGATGCTATTGTAGTTGATGTGTAAGGTTATTGCTATTAAGAGTCTATAGTGGGCTTTCATCACCTTGTCTGCCTTCAAAAAAAACTTCTAAAAACTGACATAAAATGTCTTCCTGTACTTGCTGCGTCTTTTGATTGTTTGTATCACAGTAGCACAGACAAGATCAAGGCTCTGTTGCAGTTATCTCTATAAGTGGGAGTCGTTCCCTGTCTGGCATCTTGGGAAACCAGCTAGCCTGGGAACCTGGGAACCCTGGAGTCAGGTGTCACAGATCTGGGGAGATATTCCCAGGACTTCCAGGACTCCAGCTCTGCGGCAGAGAGCCTAGAAGCCTTGAGAGCTCCCAGAAGACTCCAAGCTTCTTGCTGTGGCTGAGAGTCTGAGGGGCTGTGAATCCTGGCTCCATCTGTGTCTGTTTGACTCCACAATGGAAGTCCTGGCATGGCAGGACTGTCCTGGAGCTGCAAGTCCTTGAAGCCTGAGGTCCCTGGCTTCAGGGCAGAGTGTATAGCATGGCAGGATTTTATCAGAATCATAGAGGGCAGGGTTTCACCTGTAGTTCATCAAACCAGCATTGCTTCCATAAGAAACTTTTGGCTCACAGCCAGCTGTTTTCTGATTAAACAGGTTTGTCTGAGAAACCTCTGACTAGCTCTTTTCAGGGTATCAGTTTCCAGTGCAATTAACAGTGTATCTCCCTGCTGATATAGATAAGCTGTTTTTGGAATAAGTCTTGCTTTCTCCAAAGTGATCTTCAGTGCAATGGCCTTTATGATGAATTTTGCATTCTGAGAAATGTTTCCCAAGAGATAGGTGCGATATAGTGTTAGATAGCAGGTAGGTAGGTATTCAGAAAGCTTCATTTGTTTTGGATACAAAAATACATATTCTGAACACGTCTTAAGCACTGTTTATCAATGGAAAGCAAGGGACAGGTGTCAATCGAGTGACTAAATTAACATCTAATTTAAAATGTGCTTCTTCCAAGCAATATATCATGAAATTCCCAGTGGAGCTGACTCACCCCTTCAGCTACCAAAGCAAATAACTTCAGCTGATCAAAAAGATCAAGGAGTGACTTGATTTATGGTGGATAAGTACCTTTCTGGGGAGAAAATGCCTGGTACTGAAGGCTTTTTCAGTGTAGTCGTGAAAAGCATAACAAGAACCAGTGGCTGGAAGTTTAAAGCCAGACAAATTAAAATTAGAAATAAGGCAGGTACTTTTAACAGTGAGAGTCATGAATTACTGGAACAAACTACTGAAGGAAGAGGTGGATCCTCCATCTTTTGAAGTGTTCTGGTCAAGTCTGGATGCCTTTCTGGAAGAGATGCTTTAGGTAAATCCAAGTTATTTGGCTCCATACAGGAATAATTGGATGACATTATGTAGCTCTTGTTACACAGATGGCCTGACTAGCTAATCTAATGGGTCAGTCTGGCCTTTTAAATCTGTCTGTATTTGATTCCATGAATGCTACTATGTGAGGTTCTATAAGATGACATCTTTAAAAAATTAAGAACCTTTCTGTGCTATGTGGATAGTACAAATTCAGTGACATTGCTCATAAAAAGAGGGATAGTAAAAGGGGTGAGTGACCTTGCCTAGGAACCTCAAGCATAATTTGGCTCATAGTCAGGCAGCTGTGTTGTGGCTGAAAAATGACATAATAATTGAGCTGATTTTAAATGAGTACATTTTACAGTACATTAAGTGACTTAGAGATTTTTATACCAGAAACTATAAAATGATTTCAAAGAGAAGCTGAAGCAGAGTGTCAAGATCTGTCTTTGGGATCTCTCATTACCCTAATAACTGTGTGCGCATACTCATATTTTTCTCTGAGAATTAGTGCAGCTAATTTTTAAGCAGGGAGCTGTGTTTGCTCATAAAGGAAATTCATGGTGGTGACGAGTACCAGAGTGTAGGAAAAAGTCAGTTTTTGTGAGCTTGCCACATTCTGCAGAACTCTTTCCTGCCTTCATTCGGTGCCACTTCTTTATCATTTTTAGGGCCTCCCCAGGTACCTCTTACTTCTCCATCTCCTTGACTTAATCATCATAAATCCTTTCTAAACTACTCTATACACTGTACCTCAAAGTACTTGCTGTGCTGCCAGACAACAAGTAGGCGTTACTGCACTGTTTAAATTTTCAGAGTTCAGGTGTGCAAATGTTCTCTTAAAGAGTTTAGAACTTTGGGCAGGGGGAGGAGGGAGGGATGGTATCCAGTCCCTAGGTTAATATAACTTTATGGCTCTGCAAGAATTGATAACAGAGTAGAACATAAATCTGCCCTTAAAGAACAGAAGCTAACGAAATTAATTCTGAGGCTTTCGGAATTGTATATTTTTGTGGTATTTAGATCATAAATTTTAGATCTTTTCCTTTCTTCAAGTTAATTGATGACTCTTTGTAAAGGCAGTGCTGCAAGAGCGCCTCATCTTCAGTACAAAAGAATGTTCTTAATTCTGCTTAATCAAGGGCATTATATATTGAGCATCCAGATCCTTCACTACAGTGCCATTCCTCCTGATCCTGTGAGCAGATGCACATACATAGGTCTGTACTCCACTTATGGAGTCACATTAAGGGTGTTTGCAGATGGATTTGCAGGATGGAGGCAATTGTCTATCAGTTTGCCATCTTCTAACTCTGTTTGTGACACTACTTTTAGGTAGTTTCCCATAGATATTAGTGTAGATAAAGAGAACCTACATCTAGATTATGCAAGTGTGTGTCTGGTATTGTTTACTTAGTTCTTCTTTTTAATCTGGTCCTTACTGCAGTTTACTTTTGGGTGCTATGTGTTTATGTATTAGGTTTTTAAATATACTCTGGGAGCTAAATGTTAGTTGGCTTTGGTGCTAATGCTCTAGTACATAATATATGTTAATAATTATACCTTCATGGTAAGAGATTTTGGTTTGTGTGGGAATTATTTTATGTGATTGAGGGGAGAAATCTATGTTCATTAGGTAAAAAAGCAGGGTTTTTGT
Organism: Podocnemis expansa; assembly: GCA_007922195.1. NCBI lineage: Eukaryota > Metazoa > Chordata > Testudines > Podocnemididae > Podocnemis > Podocnemis expansa. Next base: position 16,748,292 of record ML681971.1, on the reverse strand, counting down.
TTCTCAGCCAAGATGTCTTTTATTAGAGACTATGAAATGCAAAAATTTCCAACAGGTGCTGAAATCAGTAATCAATTTTGTGTCACTGAAATTTAGAAAAATCTGTCTCTTATGCACAGTGAACCATCTCTTCTCCACCAGCTGTTTGCTGGCTTTAATGATTTTGCTGACAAGATTTATTGATGTAATCAGTTTGAATTGGAACATGATGAAAGTTACGAAATTGCAAAGTTTTATGTTAAATGATAATCTCTAAAATATTTGCCCTCTTTCAGCATGGTATACTGAGGAGAATGAATTTTTAACAAAAATATCTGGACTTTGGAGAGAATAAGAACATACCCCTTTCGAGCCCCTCTAATATCTCTTGAAGAAAGGAAAAGGGAGTGAAGAGGTTTAGATTGAAAACTCAAACCTATTTAATATTCCAACTTGGGATATCTGGAGATTTGAAATTAAAAATGATTATATTTTTTGCTTATCTGTTGTCAGGCTTCTGCTTTTTCCTCAGTGGGATAATACGTACCTCTTACATAGTATTTCAGCTGTAGCTCAGTGCTGTACAAAGGAGATGAGCATCATCTTTCCTATTTTATAGATGAGTAAACTAAAGTGAAGTGACTTACTCAAAGTCATGCAGCACTCCAGTGCCAAAGCTGGGAATAGAATCCAGCTCTGTTTAGTCTCAGTCCACTAGACCACACTGCCCTCAAGAGCTGATTGAACAGCAGGTGCCCAAACAGAGCATTCATTGTCCTTCCAGAAAAGTTACTGTGCCCCACTGGGTTGATTTTGGGATGCCAGAATTTTATGCTAACACTAGGTGTTGTATGACCTTGGGCAAGTTCTTTAACTTTTAAATCTAAAATGGGGTGCTAATGCTGACTTTTGAAAAGCGCTCTGAGATATTTGGATGAAAAGGTACTGTGCATGCATGTATTCATTTGAGCTCTTGCGGGGGAAGGATGGAGACTAAACACTGGTTGTGGCAGCTAAACAAAGGAGAAATAAATCTTTTTATTTAAAATGATGCTGGACTAAATGCTTTGTGGACTTGCATGGGTCAGTACAGGGCATTGCTTAATGTTTCAATCTGTCCCATGATGCAGCCTCTTTAACTGTTAGATGTTTCAGTAGTCTTTAAATAAATATGAGCAGTCTTGAACTTAGTGATTTATATGAAAGATTGGTTCATTGAATTTTTTTATATGAAATTTCTTGAAAGAAGAGATGTTGACAAAGCATTTGCAAAGGTAATTGTTTTTCATTTCAGTGAGAGTGAATGTGTAACTGACAGAAGAGCACAATAAACGAAAGTGAGAAATTTAGTACTAGTGAAGAACATAGATACTGATATGTTAATTGATATTTAAAACAGGGAGAAAAACATGGACCTTTGAATGCCTAAGAAAAATAAAATAGTAAGGTGGCTCTTACTGAAATAAGAGAAGCCCATAGCAAGACTGAAAAGGCAATCATTGGTCCATGTGGTAGCCTATTGGATTGTAACTGTCTCTTCCATACAAGACTAAATTGTGATCTTAATTATGCTGGAGCAACCAAGAATGGATTTGGGCTACTTCCTTATGAGTTTCTTTAGCAAACAGTCAAATTCCCTCTTGCAGTTTGTAGAGTGTAAAGTGAAAAAAGCCACATCTGGAAAGGATTTACTATAGCATACTGATGTAGTGCTCATGCATTGGAAAGACAGGTCCAGGGTTTGGTCTTGTACAGAGACATTGGTGATGTTACTCTGGAGTGCACCAGTGCAATCAGTGAGAGCCGAATCTGGCCCTAAACCTTTTCTTTTGTTGAGGATGCCATATTGGGAATGAGTTGAGTGCCAACTTGCTTAGGCTGGGTTCCTTTCTTTGCAGCCTACTGAGACACTAGACCAAAACCTGCTCTTAGCTTTGGCAGGCAGTTTTATTGTGGACAGCTTTCAAATTCCTGCACGAGTATACGTAGGGTAACCTTTGTCCTCTCAAGAAGCACCTGTCACCCTTAGTAACTATAGCAGCTTCTGAGCTCAGCCAGAACAGCTCATGGGGAATCCTATTGACTTCACAGGATCTGAGCTTTACCCACTAGGGCTGGGAGGGCTTACCCACAGAACCATTTATGAAGCTGCCTCATGAAGAATTGCCTTTCAAAAAAATAAAGCTATAGAGTCCACCTCAGGAAAGCCTAACTGCACTGAGCAGAATGCAGTCATCTGAGGACTGGAATCCCTTAATTAGAGGTGGAGCAAAAGCTATAAAGTAGTTGCCAATTAAAGAGGACTTTTTATTTTTGGTTAAGGCTTGTCACTATGTTTCCAGATGGTGAATTGATTCAGCTGTTCTGGTTATTGATCAGTAATACCTGAAGGGAGTAGGAAATAAGTCAGTTTTATGACTGGCATTGATAGCATTGCTTTTTGAATTAAGGACCATATAAAATACTGTAAATCTGAAAGGACTGAAATTTATTTTAATCACTCTTTTCATCTGTTTTCTCACCTAATTTCTTGCATACTTCTGCACAGGGGTTAAAGTAAGCCAGAAAGGCCCACAAATCTGACAGATCAGAGTTCCAAGTCCCAAATTCCAGAATCTAGAAAAGTCGGGACCACACTTACATGAGGGGTCCCGGACAATACAGGAAGAGGGCTCAGAGATTAGGAAGGTTCCTGGGCCTGTCAAATTATACTTTAACCAGTGCTTCTGCACTTCTGTTTAAGTATAAAAAACTATGGGAATTTACTAATATTCCTAAGATACTCTTCCCAAATATGTGACGTTAGATGCACATCAAAGCAAACTGGTGCTTGTGGAATAGGGAATAAAAGGTAAACAGCCCTGAAAGACAAAATATGCTTGAGGGATTTCGGCGCTGGTCGTGGTTTTTGTAAAGCACTCTAGAATATTACAGATAGTTGAATATTGCAATGGAGAGAAAGATTGTAATGATCAGAATGGATCATACTAATAGTCCTTTTTTGGCTGTGACAAGTATCTGATGTTTCAGAGGATACATTGTGATGCTACCTGACCATGCAAAAATTTCTTCCTAGCCACTAAAACAAACAAGGATATTAACATGGCTACCTCTCTGAAACTTCCTAACCACTGTGAGCAAGTTGACAGCTTAGGACCTGAAGCATGAGAGTTTATAACTTCCTGCAAAAACACATTTCTGAAATAAGGAGTTAATTCATCTAAACATCAAATCCTTTTTTAAAATCCCACTACTACTTTGAGCAATAGGTTCTGAAGTTTAATTTTTCATTCTGTGTATAATGGAAAAAAGTGTTTTGAAAGCCATTGCCTTATTAACTGTACAAAGCTTTATACTCATTTAGTGCTAATTATTTTATTTCAGAATTTAAAAAACCCCAGAATGCTGCCAGTATTTTTATTATGCAGTTTTACTCACTTGAATTACTCCCTATCACCTCTTCCTATTAATAATTGATATTTGGCATAGCCTGGGGTGCAATCCAGACCAGTAAGGGGTTTTCACTGCTGCTCTGTAACCCCAAGTGCCTCCAAATGCTCTGCTAGTGTGATCCTCTTGTCTTGATGCTCCCATCTGGCATGCAAGCTTGCACGGAGTAGGTCCATTAGTTAAGCCGCTTTGGCTCAGCAATTCATCTTCTAGCAGCTTACTAATGACATCAGCCACACACTGGTGATGTGAGGTTACATGACCCAAACACACTCCAGGGTCTGCATTTTTCTCAAACTGTGTGCTCTGCAATGTTGAGCCCTCTACTGCACCCTTCAGAGAGATATTAAGGTTCAAAATTTCTTTAAAGCCACAATATGCAGCAGTTTGCCATCTTAATTGGGATTACATTCACTTTAAATCAAACACAGCACTGAATTAGTGTAGATTAAAAGTAAAACAAGTTAATTAAGAAAAGAAAATAGGATTTTAAGTAAGTTCAAATTCAAAGGGTAGGGCTGGAAATAGTTACAAGCAAGTAAAAGTAAAAATACTTTTTTAGAGGCAAAGATTTAACACAACAAGATACAGGCTTTTGTTCAAAGTGGTTTCCCTAACCCATTTCCTTCCAGGCAGGTAGTTGACCAACCTCCCTGTTCAGAATCTGCCAAAATTCTCTGGTGTGGTGGTCGTTGGGGTGGTGGTTTTTGGTTTGTTTTTTTTTTTGTCTTTGTAGGTGCAAAATAACTTAGGATTCATTGCTTCTTTCTTTATAGTCTGAAATGGACTTAAAGATTCTTCTGCAGATGAACCCCCAAAATAACATTTGTTCAGACTTCAGTGACACCTTCTAGATGGTAGAACCACATTCCTTTGTCTAAAATGGGTAACTTTAGTCCTGCTGAGCAGACATACTTTGAGAATGTGGTTTCCAACATGTCTGTAATTTTGAATTTGTCCTCTTGTACATGTATCGCACAGTAATATTAATGAATAATATGTTAACTTTCTATTGATATCTCACCTGCCACCTTTTAAATACAAGTTATGATATGAGTGAATTGGGGTGCACTGAACTAGTCAGCTGGATGAAAATCAGTACTAGATACTGATGAACACCTTGGCCTCTTGCATTGTGATGATGTTATGGTCGTGCCTTGGTCACAGTATTGTCACTGCTTCTGTAGTTTTTGAGCTGCCATATCTCTTCTGTTGAGCTCCTAAAGTTACCCTCTGGGGATAGGAGTACTATTTTTTTTACAGCCTTTGGCTCCTTGAGAATATATTTCCCAAAGGTTGCAAATCTGCCAAACAAATAGGAACTTGCAAGGAAAATAGAAACTTATTTGGGGATTCAAGGGGAGGAACAAGTTCAAGTTATTCTTTGTGTTACGGCACCACCTAGAGGACTCAACAGAGAGCAGGACCTTGTTGCTATGGGTGCTGTGAGAGCCTCAGCCCCATAGACCTCATAGGTTAAATAGATGAAGAGAGGGAAGGAATGGGGAGGAAAAGTGACTTGTCCAATAAATAGAATTTACAGCTCTTGACTCCCAGCTTAGGGTCCTAGCTATATTCTGTGGCAGAGAAAAAAAGGTCTCCAAAATCACAGAACAGGCCCCTTTTGGCAGTTAGTGTGCAGATACTCAAGCTGAAAGAATTTGTTTTGGGTGTTGTGAAGATGCTCAGCTTTACCCATTTCTGTACAAAGGAAAGTCACACCACTCAAATGGCGTACAGTAACATCTAAATAAACAAAGCAAGTATGCAGTGTTTTCTTTTGGGACAGAGGAACGAAGATTGGGTTGTTTTGCTATAGGCACAATATAAATCTCTTCTATTAGTCTTTAAAACGAAACTTCACTAGTCCATTTAAAAAAAAAAAAGCAGTCTATGAAATCTGTATTGGGAAGTGCCCTTGTAATAAAGTCAAATAGTGCATAAATCCAGATCTATTAGGTATACTTAATCCTGCCTCAGTGCAAGGGGATGGATTAAATGACCCCTTCAGTCCTACATATCCTTTTTTTCTTTTTTCTTATACAAAAACACCAATATTCTGTGATGGTTTCTCTCTTAAAAGTCACTGAACTTTGTTTTAGTTTCGGCACTCAAAGGGAAACCATAATTCCTAACTGCATAGTTTACAGTAAAATCCATTTAGCCATAATTTCTAATAGTCAAGAGAATAGTAGATGACATATGATGTGGAGAAATCACACTGTCTTATAGGTAAAGGCCAGATGACTTGAGTCTAAAGTGAATGTTTCCTGTCTTGTAACAAACTTACTTCTGTCTTTCTGTTCTTGCATGTGCCTTAACTGTGTTGTGTTAACCTACTCTTGTCTTTGTGGCCTATGATTTTTCAGAGGATCTTAGGGCAATAGGCAGTTGCCGTCATTGAATTTCAGCCTCACTCATCAGCTCCTCTGCAAATTCCAGCCCACAACAAGAAGAGTGTAAAGCAGGAGTCTGAAACTCAAATCACCAGGAGGGCCGCATGAGGACTAGTATGTTAGCCCGAGGGCTGCACCCCTGAAACTTCTTCATACAACGATATTGCAAATATCAATAATGGTAGCATCATTGTGGGCCACAGGAAATAACTTTAGGGGCTGCATGCAGCCCACAGACCCTGAGTTTGAGACCCCTGGTGTAAGGGGCTAAGGTTTTCAGTAGTGACTATTGTCTCAGTTTTAGAGTGCTTGCTTTGAGATGCCTTGAGGGGTGGGGTGGGGGCTGATTTTTTTTTTCTTATGATGCTAAGCCCCTAGCCTCAAAATCGTGCTCTCTTTGCAAGAGTTTGGACACTCAAGTCACTAACCCAAAATCTTGGCCAGATGTTTTAATAAATCTGCATACAATGTGACATTTTTATTGAGCTGAGCTATTGGACACCTAAGAAACATCTAAGATTTGTGTAGGCTCCAAATCAGTTAGTATGATTACGTAAACTGTGAGCAGGTTTGAGATTTAAATGGATGTGAAATAACACCTAAGAAGGCCCACATCTGTCTGGTTGTTTCCATTATGTTGGAGTTCAGGTTAGAAAATGTTCCTGTGAAGCACTCAAACTTTTCCCTGTGACAGAAGCATAAGTAAACTGTTGATGGTGATGTAAGACAGTGAGTGGTGCTTTAGAAAAAGTCGCCTCAAATGAACATGAAAAGATTTGACCTCACTTTTTAGAATCTTTACTACTTGTGCTTGGAAACAGATATAATTCTGCTATCCCCTCCTTGCTTCCTTTCCTTCCTATCCTTTTCTTCCTTTCCCTTTTTATTTATTTGTTGTGTTCCCCTTATTTTGGGGAGAAAACTTCAGTAAACCATGAAATAATAAAAAGAAATACCATAGGAAGGCAGACACTGCAACTGTGGAGTATGAGAGCCTGACAGATTGGGTAAACACATGCTAACAGTGGTGCAAAACATTTAAGAGGCCCTATTAGGTCCTGTATTTTGCATGCAAACAGTTTTGGAGGGAAAACCGTTCCCAATTTCTTTTACAGGAATATGAACTTGGTAATTAGGTCCTAATGTTATGTTAGTCATTGTTTTGGATTTGTTCCCAACACTTGCAGTTTTCTCCCCTGCTGTTGCATTAATGAGCAAGTTCCTCATGATAATGTTCTAAATATTTTAATTTAATTTGGCACTGTTGTTGTTAAGTCACATATGGGGGAAACCTGCTTATAGCTAACTCTGCTGGAATGCAGTTCTACTTAGGGTGAAGTAAAGAAGTCCAAAATTGTTCCAGCACATGTCCTGTTAGAGTGCGTTTAGAAGAAAATGACTTTGCTTTTCATAATCTAGCTTCTAAGAGTAGCACCTTCTTATAGCAAAGTCAAAGGCAACTTTTTATAGAAGTTCCTCATAGTTTGAGGCCAAGTCCCATCTGGCAGCTTTGAGACATAGACAGTTAATGTTCAGGTTTCTTCATTCAGCAATACAGCAGATGCCAGAAAAAGACCCTGTCCAGAATAGTACCGTTGGCATGAGCTGTCCTCTCCTTCAGCAGGGTCCCACACAAGGCTCCACCTGCCAGTAGCACTCTATAGGCAGGGTTGGGGAGTGTCCAAGAGGCGCTGCACAGACCAGTCTTGGTAGCTCATCCATTAATAATGGCCACTGAGCAGATGGAGAGCCGATCTGTGCTTTGTGTGTGTTAGTGGGTATATTTCCATTTCCCTAACCCCTGCTTAGTTCCCTGTGCAATGCTCAAGCTGCAGGGAGGATTAGGTGAATTTCCCCCCAGAATCTGAATTGCTAGGCTGGGAGCAGGATAGTTTGTGTTGCCATGTGCAACAGATACTCTCAAAAGGCTATTTGAAACATGTTCATGGTCCAATCCTGCAGTGAGCCTGGTGTCCTCTGTTCCCATTAAAATCAATGGGAGTTGACGGGAATCCAGCATCATATAGGATGAGGTTCAGAGGCTGTCTGTGCTGCAACAGGAAGTGTAATGTCCAGCTTGGGAGATGTACTTTGAGCTTATACACTAAAAGTAGTGGAGCCATAGTGAAGTGGTCAGTGGAGTGGGCTGCTGCCACCCCCCTCCCACCCGTACAGTCCAGTCTGAGACGCTAGGTAAGTACTGTAGGGAGCTAGCTTTTACCATTACCCATACACTGCAGATAGGCTGCTGTTTTTAGCAGGCTGGCTCCGTCAGTGCTAGCTCCCAAATGTTTGGCTGAGCTGGATATTGCACTTCCAGCTGCAGTGTAGATCCGTTCTCAGCGGGAGTCAAAATGTTCAGGATTCATGCCTTGACAGGAAGGCTAACAAAGTCAACGGGAAGACCTCAGGGGCTCCTGTGTGTGTTGAACTATGTCCTGCATGTGGCATTCTAAGAGCAGCCAATGGTAATCCCTGATTTTTACATAACGTTTTTCATTATGGATCCCAAAACACCTTGGAACGCTCAGCACTAGCACAATCCCATCCATGACCAAGAGCTGAAATCCTCTGCTTTTTTCTTACTTAGGACCTGCTCCTGCGGACATGCATGTTAGTAACTTCCCTGCCTCTCAAAGTCAAGTGAAGTTGGCTGGATCAATAATCTCTTTTGGCTCAGATCATATCTTTCTGCTTCTTTCTAAAGCATGCAGTTGGTATTATATAAATATTATGTTCCTTTAAAATCCCATGAGGATTCTACTGGTGCTGTGCTATTTAATAGGAGGAGCAATTAAAAATTTAAACCCCATTTACTTATTATATTATTCATTATCTTGGATTGTAACTATTGAAGTAATATAATGGCACTACGAGGATCTCTTATTCAACAAGACATAAAACTTATCTTTTATGCTCTGTTTTTTAGTTAAATTCAGTGGGCAGGAATTATAGCAAACCATCTATTTTTTTAAGGTAAATTAGGCAGCCCCAAAAGAAAAATACTCATAAATCTCTTGCTCCATAGAGTAATATAGTGGCATGTTATAAGGTAATTATATTTTTATGGCAGATTAATTTGTACTGTATTATTTAGCTCTTGAAGCTGCACTGCTGTTTTGTTGCTTTCCTGATGCTGTTAGCTCTATTCTTTTAACCACAATATTAACTTCATGTATGTCAGTCTACTTGACATGCTGATGTGCTATGGTCTTAGTCATATATAACGTATTACACGGGCGTTACTGGCAGCTGCTTTCAGTGACCCACACCTGTGACGGAGCTAATGTTTTGTAAGATTGTGAAAATCTTTGTTTAGTCAGCATCATGCCTCTCATTTTGTACGTGATGTCCAGGATACTGAAAAACTATTGTCATGATTATGTAAAATACAGTTACTCTTCTTTCTCCTTCCACATTACCAGTTGGAATTTAAAATAAATCAAAGTCGGAGACTATTTGCAAAAGATGGTACATGCATGAGAGTGCATCAGATCCAAGTGGATCTGAAAAGTTATTTTCTTTGGCCAAGATTTTTCAACAATAGGAATCTAGTGTAATGTTCCTGAGTCTTCATCTGGGCATGCAGGTAGGGTGTACTATCACATTACAGTATATCCTGGCATTTACAGCCAAGATAGCTTGGATGCAATCCAGGAATGCCCTTGCTGTCCTTGGGCTTTAGTTTTATGAACTGGATCAGAAAGCTGAGAAAGAAAATGAGAGCCAGAAAGGCAGTATGGCTGCTGGAGGGCAGGGCCCAGGTCATGGCCTAAGTTGGGACCTTTACACTGTTTGACTGACTGTGTATTTGGTGGATCTGAGTTAAGGGCCTTATGAACTGCAGTACCACTGCCTGTCCAGCTGAGGGCCTCCTCCTGTTACAGCAAGCCCCCCCCCCCCCCAACCGGCATGGTACCACTGTCAGTCCACTAGAGGGCCCCCTATAATGGAAAGTGCAGCCTAGCTGGATACAGTACCACTGTCTGTCTACTGGAGAGCCCTTGTGACAAGATCACAACAGCTGGCTGCAGTATCACGTCTGTCCACCAGAGGGCCCCATATAATGGAAACTGCACATCAGCCAGGTGCAGAACTGCTCTCTGTCCACCACAGTGGCCCTCTTATGGCAAGAGCACATCGGCCAGTTGCAGTACCTCTCCCCGTAATGGGACTCACAACCCAGCCAAGTGCAATACCACTCTCTGTCCACCAGAGGACACCTGTTACGGTAAGCTTCCCCAGCTGGTTGCCGAATCACAATCTGTCCACTGGAGGGCTTCCTGTTACAGCAAGCCTACCACAGCCAGGTGCAGTACCATTGTTGGTCCACTGGAGGGCCCCCTTTAATGAGAAGTGCTCCACAGCCAGGTGCAGTATCACTCTGTCCACCAGAGGGCCCCCTATAAGGAAAAGTGTACTGCAGCCATGTGCACTGTCTACCCACTGGAGGGTCCCTCTTATGGCAGGAGCATACCAGCTGGCTGCAGTTCCACTGCCTGTCCAAATGAGGGGCTCCTATTATTGCAAGCGCCCTCTCCCCAGCTGTTGCAGTACCACTGTCAGTCCGCGGGACGGGCCCCTAAAATGGAAAGTGCATTGCAACCCGGTGTAGTATGACTCTCTGTCCACCAGAAGGCCCCACTTATGGTAAGAGCACACCAGCTGGGTGCAGTACCACTCTGTCCTCTGGAGGGCTCCCTATATTGGGAATAAGAACCCAGCCGGGTGCAGTACCGTCCACTGGAGGGGCCCCTCTTATGGCAAGCATGCTCCAGCTGGTTGCAGTACCAGTCTATCTGCTGGTGGGCCTCGTGTTAGGGGAAGCCTGCTGTAGCCAGGTGCGGTACCACTGTAAGTCCACTGGAGGGCCCCCTATAATGGAAAATGCAGTATTAACTTTTTCTGATAACTATTGATTTAGGAACCTGACTTGAGGTTCCTATATTTAAAAACTGTTGGCCCTGGTTTTCATTTAGATTGTTACATGAGGTAATCTAATCTGGCTGGATTATTCCTCCCTGCTCCCTCAGTAGGAAATTTCCCATGTTTGTCAACATATTTTAAATGGTACTGTACTGGTCAGTAATGATGCTAATACCTAGGTGTTACACAGCGCTTTTCTTCATTGGCTGCACTTTATATAGGGAGCAAGTATTAGTGTTCCTGTTTTACAGGTGTGGACGCTGAGGAACAGTTATTTGTAATGCTGTTTTTTTAATGTGCTTTTCATGCTCTTAAACTGTACATGGCATTTTTTCATTAAAATCTTGTAGTGGTTAATGTCAATCAGAACTGAGTTGGTGTTTTAGCTAGGGTTACAACCAGTGTCCCAGCATGGTCATATGGGAGATGTTTGAAAGATGAGACTTAAAACTGAGGACTGACTAGTCAAGTTTTGTTAAATCTGCAATGGCGCCCTTTGTGATATGGTAGTACTGGCCAGATTCCAAGGCTGATCATTAGTATCTGCCTAGCTAAGTTGCCTTGTGATTTGAATTAGATATAGTCATCATCACTTCCTATTATGAGTAGTTGTTGCTGGCTGTTTTAACTGCTGCTGTTACATTTCATTGGTCGTTAAAGCAGTTGCGTTTATGTATAAAGGCTCTGATCTTGCCAAGCATTGAACTTGGATTCATAAAACATCCCTGTCTGAGAAAGTACTTTAGCATTTGTTGAATTGTGTTCTTATTAATGGTGTGCTAATTCCCTATGGATGTCTGTACTGCAGTTATAAGGTGTGATTCCTAGCTTGATTAGAGAGAATTGTACTAGCTCTGCTCAATCTAGTGTGCTAAAATAGCCCTGTGACTGTTGTGACGTAGATGGTGGCTTGGACCAGACTTGTAAATTCAAGCCCATCAGAGACCTCGGTTTGCCACTCACATGGCTAGACTGAGCTACCACCTATGCTTTATTGTCCACAAGGCAACTTTTAACACAATAGCTTGAGCAGAGCTAACTCCAGCCTGTCTACACAGGCTGGAAGGCCCGCCCACTCAGAGCTGCAGTGTAGACATATCCTACTTGTTACATATCCTTTAGCTCAAGCCCTCTTTTTTAGTAATAACACTTCAGTAATGGGCCATGTGTTAGCAGTGTCCAATCTATGCTGTTCTAGTTACTTGTCTTCTCTAATATTGGATTTACCTAATTTACTGTTTAACAATAAATTTGAAGTATGTTTTTGCCAGTAGCTCAATAATTTGATTTGCTGCTCTTTTATTTTCAGGAACATTGCACCTTAATCCTACTGTGGGTATAAATTGTACGTGACAGTTTTCTGGCGCTAGCCTAGAAATAAAAATTGTTCTTAATCAAGAAAGGAAATTTGGTAGATGATTTATAGAGATAAGCATGTTAAAATGAAAAAAAAAAGTATTGAGGGTATAGATCTACTTAGTAAAACCATTTTCAGATCTCAGCACAAACATTTTGTTAAATCTTATTTCCAGAAATTTTTGATCAAATAAACACAACAAAGACTCCATTGGAATTACAGAGTGAGGATAACAGTTTACAAATATTAGAGTACAAGTATAATGGGTCATAGAGGATCCCAGTGTTTAGTGTTGGGGTAATGGTAAGTGATCAAGAGACATGAATCATAGCTAGTGCTCTGGTTTTTTTGTTTGTTTTTGTTTTGTTTTTTTTTTAAGGCTCCATTTCAGCAAAGTGCTTGAGCACATACTTAACCTTGAGCATGTGAGTAGTCCCGCTCAGTGAAATGCTCCGGTCCTTTCCTGGAAGGAGGCTTTGTTAAAGAAACTGTTAGTGGTGTGTTCCCTAAGCATCTCTGTGGATTATTCCTGTGCTTTCATTGGAAGGATTGTGAATTCGGCTGATAACAGCTGATGGTTTAATCTTGGAAGAAGTTGAGTGACAGAACTGCCATCCAAGAGCCGAGTATTAAATGTAGAAGTGGTGATGGCAATTCTTTTCCATCTTTTAAATAATTTACAGATGCACACTTTAATAAACGGATTTCTGTGTTAGTAATAGGCAAATGTATTCAGGCTATAGAAGAATGAGAAATAGTTTATGCATTTTGGCCTTGGTTCCTAAGGAAAAAATAAAAGATAATTAAAACTGAAAAATTTAAAAATCTGATTTGAAGTTGTTGTTTGTCCTGTCTGGTACAATGTTCTTGTGCACAAATCTCCTAGTATTTATTGAATCTGATCCCTAATCAGTTTGAAGTTTACTTTAATTTCACTTTAGGTTCTCTCTTGCGCTAACTCAGTATGGGAATGGTTTGGAATGCAAATACTGTAGCGGAGCATCTATGTTTTAGGGGGGAGAATGAATATGTGTGTGTGTGTGTGTATGTATATGTATGTGTGTGTGTATATATATATATATATATATATATATATATATATATATTAAGGAACATCTTAGATGCTCTTTGACCTTATAAACCTGGAATCAAATCAGAACTAATCCTGGCCTTGTCTTCACTGCTTAAAAAGCTGTTTTCTCACAACTTGGTAACAAGGTCTGAAGTGGAACTAAGATAGAGGTTATCAGAGGTCAGTACTATACCCTTGCCTGGGGCTGACCTTGCCTAGCTTATCTTGAAATAAAGCTGAAGTACCTTGTCCTCAGCTATGGTTTTTACGGCCAGAGAGCCTTTTTTTTCCCCTTTCTTTGGTCTGAGCATGGAGGGCAAAGGCCAAGGACTAGTCTACCCTAGAAGTTCTACAGTGGCTGCACTGATGCAGATGTTCCATTATAGCACCTCTGGTGGAGACTTTGTATGCAGCATGATAAAACCGACACTGCAAGACATGGTAGCTGTGTTGGTGGGGGAAGCTCTATAAGCCCCAAGTCACTTTACATTGACATTTTACTAACACATTATTAAATAATGTATGTTTTTAGATCACAAGTCATGGTAGATACAAAATAGCTAGCCAGTTCTGTTTTCATTTTAGTGATTGCATTGGACATTTTTAAAAAGTGTCTTTTTAGCCTTTCCAGATGACTGTACCTCTTTCAGGAGTCTGATTTGTCTTGTGTACCCCAAGTTTCATCTCACATACACACTCCTTAGTTACAAAATCAGACAGACTATAAATGTGTCACAGCTTACTTTTTCATTTGTACCATGTGATTATAAAATAAATCAATTGGACTATAACTATGGTACTTAGATTTTAGTGTGCAGTGTGGTCGATGTACAGCAGTATAGTTAAGTCATTGTATGGAATTTTAGATTGTGCTGTTTAGGAAGACTGTTGTGAAGCTAGTGAAATGTTTAGATGAGTTGATGCACCCTCTGGAAGACCTTCCCGTACCCTTGGTTGAGAACCACTGTTCTAAAACAAGTAAGTTAAACTTCATTACTGTATGCTATCTGAAATAACTTTTTAAGGAAAACTACTTCCCTTTCAACATGTGTGCCTTTAAAGAAGCTTTTTAAAAGTATTGGAACTCTGTCTGTTCTGAGAAAAGCTGTTTAGCTTATAAAAAATCAAAGTTCATTACATTGCTGTGATGAACCAGATAGGAATTTTTCATTTTTTGTTAATTTTTGGAACTTTTGGAGGTGTAACAACAATAACAGCAAAATATATAATATATATATAATGGCAGAGAAGATATTGCATGCAGGTCCTGTGGTTTGACAATATACGCCTTGGAGTAGGGTAGGTAGAATAATTCACTTGGGGTGATGACTTTTGACTGCCTGGAAGCTCACCTATTGCAGTGAATTTGGGAGAGGCTAGTCTGAGCTCTCCCAAAGTCTAAAGATGAGCCTGGATGCATCCAAGATGTGTCATTTCACACTCAACCAACTATATTTCTGTTACCAGGTTGTTATATAATAGTTTGGAAGCTTTTGCATGAAAATTAGGGGATAAAATCTGGGGTTTAATGACCTCATGGTGCATTTATGTGCTGTGGCTTGGATTTATTGGTTTTATGCACTGGGATGCCAGTTGTTGCCTATTGTGAATTGATGCATGACTACAGCTTTCTTTGTAGCAAATTCCTATAACCAGTGATTACTTGTGTGATAAGTTGTGGCCAAGCTTATGATAACTTTACTTAAGACTTAAGTTATATTTTGTTCGGAGTAAAATGCTCCCCCACCTGAGAAAGGGCATCAAAATCTGGACTTGGGAAATAATTATTTTTCTGTCTTTATAGGGGCTGCCCCTCCAGAAGTTCACCTTGCCTCTTGCTCCCTTGTTTATAATAAATCACCTGATAAGAGCATGAGGAATGCAACTGTGGTCCAAAACATTGTGTATGTTTGTAGGAATTCGTCATTCTGTATCTTGTTGCTCAGTATTTGGCAGCTCAGATTAAAAATGTTGTCCAAAAAAATCCCAGACCTGGTTTCTGCAGTTATTTGCAGTTCATAATCTATCATCTGCAAACTATATAAAAGCTGGACAAAGACAATAGCCCTTTTATGTAGGATTTATGTAATTTAATCTCCCACTAGTCTTTTTTTCATTTAAGCAGAACAACTTTTGCATTTCATTTGTACCACTTTATGTATTTTTTAAAGTCCGTTAGAAACTGAATATAAGTTTACTTTGAAGGGCAAGTGAATAAAATGCTTTATTTTACTATAGGACAAGGTGGAGGGGGGGAGGGTTTTTTGTCCCAACTTGTGTTGGTGAGAGAAACAAGCTTTTAAGCTTACAAAGAGCTCTTTTTCAGTCTGTTTATATCTAAGGAAAGCATATAACTACAGAGGAGAGTTTGCTTAAGCTACAGAATAGAAATCTCATGCTCCTCAGGTGTATTCAGTACTTTGAATCTGAATCCTAACTCCATGAATATGTTCAATTCACTTCACTTGAGGATCCTCACACTTTAATGAAGGAGGTATTCACATTGACACATGCCTGACTGAGAGTCTGTTCCTGCCCGCAGGGAAAGGGTTTGGCAGGATGAAATCTCTGCAGGCATCTCTCTCATTTGGTGTTGGTTCTCTTCTTTCCACATAAAAGACCAAGGGGGTTCCTCAAATCTGTTGGAGCCTGGCAGCATGTAGAACACCCCATCCCAATTATGTGTAAGTCCACAGTGTGGCTCTGGCCACTAATGGCCCTACTTTTGGTTCTCAGGTGCACCTGGTGAGTTCTGATTTGGTAGCATTTTCCATCCAATTTCCACAGATGTGCACAAGATGCAAGGCAGTGGGGCAGTTGGTCTGCTGTCTGATCCTGGTCTGCCAAATACTCAAAGCCCTCACTAAAACCAGTTATGAATTCCAGTGCCTGGGCTCCCCCTTTGAAGGGAAATGTTTCCTAATGCCTGAAACTTACCTGTAAAGGATCATTAATTAGGCAGCTGTTTCTAGTAACAGTTGTGATACTCGTCCCCCGCATCTGAAATTAGAACTGGGATGTTTTATGAAGAATAATTATATCTAATCCACAGAAAGAAGAATGTTAAGGGAAGAGGATTAAAAAGAGATGATAAAAACTCCCTTCTCCTTCTTGGCTATTGAAGCAGGAAGCAAGCACTTTGTCAAGCTGACATGCAGCACCTGTATTAGCAGATTTTGGAATGATGAATATAGTAAAGAGGGAACTGTCTCCTATATTGACTTTACCTTAGACCTTTGGGATGCTTTTGGCTTTATGATTTGGGCGAAGTCAAAGCTTCCACCTAGAACAAATGCTCACTTGCAAATTGGGTAGGACTGGAAAAATTCGTGACAGGTTGAAAAGAGACTTAATTGCAGGGGAAAATTCCAGTAAATCTCTATGCTTGTGTCCATCGCTAGTAGTGTGTGTCAGTCTTGTTCCCTGCCACTCTAGTAGAGACCTATGATACTGACTCTGTAGATGGTAACAGGATTCAAAATGTCTCCTCTGGTGCAAAAGGTTTTATCTCTTGTTTGCTGAGAACTGCTTATTACAGGATTTTTATTACTATTTTTGTTCTCTGTGCCTATCACTGGCAGTCAGAAGACGCACTGTTTTAAGAAATGAATTGGATGTACAGTAATAATCTAATAATAAGAAGATGCTGTTTTTCCTCAGGATTCTTTTGCATGGAGTTGGAAATGCTTTTTTCCTTAAGTAGAAGAGCTGGCTCCTACTGAATCAGTGTGCTTGAGGCTTATATCAAAAGTATGGCAGTGTTGGTACATGTTTCTTTTAATGGATGGAAGGGAACTTAGAGGTTTCTCTCGTGTGTTGCCTTGACTTGATTTAAGTATCCACTGGCATAGTGAAGAAGGTTTAAGAATTTTGCAGGAATAGGTTATGTTGTGGTATATATTGAACAAGCTTCTAGTTCGACATGGCCCCTGACCAAAATACTGTATATATGTGAAAGGTTGATTTTAATTAACTGGATAGCACCATGAATTCAGAAAACCCTCCCATAAGCAAATTTGCTACTTTTCAGAGGTTTGCTGTGATTTGAGACCCTAGGATGAACATTGTCTCAATGAGGATTCTCAAGGGAAAAAAAAATGAAGGTATCTGAAAAAAATTAAGACAGAGGGGTGGTTTAATCCAATTCCATGCTGGGGAGGAGGTCACAATGCATGAAATGGGGGAGCTGGACCCTACCCCCAGGGACAGGAGCCACTGCTGTGGCTGATTGTTGTTCTACTCCCAGGGCCTCCCAACCCCTCCTCATCTCAGAGTAAAAAAGAAAATAACTCAGTTTTCAAAAAATAAAATGAAAAATCATTTAAAATAATTATTTTAAAGTTCTAATTATATATAGGGATCATTAAGTTTCTCTAGTCTGACCTTCTGCAAATCACAGGGCTATGGAATATCAGCAGTGAATTCTTGTGTTGCCAGTTAGATCAGAAATGGGGTCTAAACTTTATTTAGAGTTGGGGCAGAATTTTCAAAAGCATCTCTGCTGCTTAAGCTCTCCTGAGTCTCATTTTAAAAAATGACCATAGTACTTTGGATTCTGTCACTTAAACATAGTTGTTCATCATGAGTGAAAGTCAATAATAAGGGAAATCTTAAGTGCTCTGGCTATACTGAAATATGCTAAATATAGAGCTGTTGAAATATACAAAATGGAAAGCTATATTTGCACTGCGTTGCCTAAAGGATACTGATGAAACACAGCTATAAAAATCTGCTTTGGCAAATCAATATTGATGAAATACATGTGGAAATCAGATAAATGCAAAATACTCTCTCTGGAATGTTGCAGCATAACGTCCTTTATTTCTTCAAATCATGAACCTTAACATGCAAGAACCAAAACCAGAGAGGAACAAAAGAGGCTGCTCCATAAGGCTAAGTCTTGTAATTCCTTTCACCTTGCTCTTGGTTGGTTCTTTGTAGACTGACTGCTGAGGACCCAGAGTGCATGCTTGCTTAGGAAACCCCTGAGCCTGCAATGAGTACAAGTAAAACTCCTGAGAATTTCAAGTGACAGCTTATAATTTAGCCTAGTTTTCAATATAGCACTGTCAAGAAATATAGCAATACAAAGTAGATCTTCTGGTGTCTTACAAAGAGACTGTCTTATAGAAGGAATTGAATGGCTTATGCATTTGGTCTTGTTTTTGGAATGAGGCAAATCTGAAGGAGAGTTTTCCCTAAGTGATACTGGGGAAAAAAAAAGAATCCTTTATCTGTGATAATATTTACTAGTGGAAAAAATAGTCCTATAGGAGTTGGATATTCTGTTTAAGAAGAGTAGAGCAGTGCTTTGTAAGAACTCTCTTCCTTCTGGAGCCATTGGTCAGTAAGAATGATGAATGCTTTGGTACTGTCAAGGATATATTATCTGAGTACCAGATTATATTACATCAAGGATGCACCTTATTTCATATATGGCAGCTTGTGTCCTTAAGTAGGCAGATGTTATAATGTTAGTAATTTTCTGAGATTTTGGTTTCTCTTTTTAATGTATGGATTTGAAAGTTGATCTGACTTTTATCACTGTGAATGGATTTGCTTTATCGTTCTTATAGTGCTCTTTTGCCATGCTACACTCCCAGCTGTTCATTAAGATCTGACTCAGTTGGTTATCTAATCTGCCTTGATTATGGTCTTGTGATGATGAGAGCTAGCTTTTTTCCTTCTGTAATTATGCAGCATGACTATAGGAAATGTTCTGCTGTAGTTGGTAATTGTTGGTCTACGTCGATATTTTAAACCACGCTAACGGGATGTTCCATATGTTTGCTGCTGCTTTTAATTGTTGTTAATTAGGGATATTTTCACAAAGCTGAATTGTGCACTGCTCTGAACTCCCCCTTGTGAATGGTTAATTTAGGAGAGCTGTGTTTTCTATTATTGGAGCATGTCAGAACTATTCATTGGCATATCTTGTTTTCTTTCTGCAAAGTGACATGTTTATGTCTTCCTCCTAGAGGCCACTTCTACAACTTTTAATTTCCTGATTTAACTTGGTCATCTTTAGAAGAAGAGCATGTAGTTTTCTGCAGTCTTTGTCGGGTGGTTTCAACAGCAATGTTAAGTCATGCTGTTCCATATGTCAGATTCCTGGGAGAATGATGAGCATAGATTTTTAAATAAAATGTATCCATTTTCACACCTTCAAATTTCTTCTTAAGTGAATTATCACTTGGCAATGGCCTGTTAGCTTTTAATATTTATAACATTTTTAACTACAGTTACTACGATAGCTGTCTGAATTGAAATATAGATTCCTTATCCTGAGAACATAAAGCATGTAACATTAGACAGTAAATCTGAACATTACAGTGTTTTAGGTTGTAAACTCATAATCTAAGATGTCTTATTCTATGTTAGTACAGTGCTTACTGTGATGGAGTCTGTTTGGGTCACTGTCTGTTGTCTTTATACAAACACTAACTTTAATATGATAATATGAAGATGTTAGGGCTGATGGTTACATGTAAGGATTACTCTCGGGTAACATATTGCAAGATTGGACCTATAGTCGTCATATATAAATTGTTATAAAAAAGTGAGAGAAATTAGTCTTTTTTCCCCCCCATGCAGACTATACTTGCAGTATATTGCCTTCTGGAAATAAGTTACTTCTGTTGAAATATTAATTCCTGATGCTTGTTAACTTTTTCCCTTTCCCTTTGGGTAATATTTCAGTGTTCATCTGTTTCTTTCAGAGCCATTAATGATTAGCTAATATTTTTTTGTAACAGTTGTATTGTTAAAATGATTGATAATGCCCACTGACTGCAGTTATTAAATATCAGTCTGCTTTTCCATTTTAAAAAATATTATTCATATACTTGTAGCACTTTGACTTTTGTGAAGTGTCAGGCTTTTAGAATAGGTTAAGATTTAGATTTGTCAGTACTAGTTGAAGTTTAAGTGGCAAGAAACCAAACAGCTGACCTATACAGTGTATCATTATTGCAGAAGAAAATCTGCATAGACACAATAGATTTCACTTTTTCCAACTGAAAATTAAAAATGTGATGGTAATAAAAACGTTTCATTTTCTTTAGGTAAAACCCTCTTTTCATTTTCAGAACTCTGTGGCTCACTTTTAATCTTATCACCAAGTAAAAACAGCTCGTGTCATCATTACTGATATAAGTGGGCACTTACATGATATCAGTGTGCTTATATATTGCATTGACTCTCTTGTCCACTTAATGGTGTGATGAGGTGTTAATAAATTTTGGGAGAATACTTCACTGGCTTTTTCCAGGGTCTCGTTGCAAACAAGGGAAACCAAATGTACTCAACTGTACATTCCAAGTGCATACTAAAGCTGTGTACATTTTAGGAATTGGGCTTGTTTCTTAAATCTTTGTTTCCTGAGTTGCAGCACTTCAGTCAGGCTAAGGGGCGTACCAGTCTGCTACATCTAGGGACAATTATCATGATTTTGCACAGAGATTCTCACAATTCACTCATTGCATTTGGAGTTATAATATTCTACTGTATAAGACATGAGCCAAGTCTGGGGAAGTGGTTTCAAATCAGTTCCATAGAGAAGAAGATTAGCCAGCTCCTCAGCCAGATATCAACAAAATCAAATTAACTCTGATCTGGTTAAGCAGCTATTCTTTGGTTGGAAGAAGGGTGTGAGTGAGAAATTTACATATCGGTAAAGTAAACAGCTGGCGTGTCCTATCCTCCAAAGCTCCTGTCTTTTGAACCTCAGGTGGAAGTAATCTTCAAAGGAAAAAGAGAACTAGAAGAAATGGGAAGAGAGTCCTCAAAATACTCTTCCATTTCTCTCTGCTTACAACAGCCGAAAAACCTGAAAGCCAGAGGCAGCTTTGAACTAGGAGAGGGGTCCTTGCTGAAAGGCCTCTAGCCAGTGAGATTGTAAAAGCATGTGGCAAGAGCCATTTTTGCTTTGAATTCTCAAAGCTTGTTACCTGAGATGTTAGTTATGTTTCACCTTTTATTTTTAATGTAACCAATTCTGACTTTTATTCATCTACTTGTAATCAAAATCTTTTTGCAGTTAATAAGCTTTTTATCATTTTTACTAACCCAGTGTGTTTGGATTGAAGGGTTTGAGAAAGCTCTATTTGAGATAATAGGACCTATGCATATCATTTTCTATGAATGAAATGAGCTTGTATTGTCAAGATTGACTCTAGAAGGAAAGAGCTGGGCAGCACATGATGCACATTTCTGGGGGGAAATCTGGAGCTGGGAGTTTTAGTGTCACCTTATAATATGTGAGTAGTTAGCTATAACACTCCTATAAAGTAAGTGAGATTAATTTACATATAGAGGGTGTGTGGGAGTGGAGCAGGAGTGGTTCTCATAGAGAAGCAGCGTAAAAGGCACCCAGGATGGAGAGCTGAGGGCACACAGGTGGTCAACAGTCCAAATTTTTGGTTAATGTAACAGTTTTGTACCTAATAGCTTCAGAATGGTCAGACATGCAGTACTGGTGAGATTTTGACCCCACTGAGGAATACCAAAAGGAATTACGATGCCTATGCAAGAAACTCCCTAAGGTAGCACAGGAACATATAAAGACAGAAACACCACCAGAACTGCAGCCAGGGATGTTCTATCTACTGTCTAAAATCCATAAAAAAGGAAACCCTGGATGACCCATCATCTCAGGCATTGGCATTCTTACTACCGGCCCATCTGGCTATGTGGACCCCCTCCTCAGACCCTATGTTATCAACATCCCTAGCTATCTTCAAGACACCACGAACTTCCTGAGGAAAATACAGTCCATTGGAGAACTTCCAGAAAACACTATTCTGGCCAGTACAGATGTAGAAGCTCTTTACACCAACATCCCACACAAGGATGGATTACAAGCTATTAGAAGAACCATCCCAGATGATACCACAGCACAGCTTGTGACTGAACTTTGTGACTTTGTGCTCACCCACAACCACTTCAGATTTGAGGATCATTTATATCTCCAAATCAGTGGCACTGCTATGGGCACCCGCATGGCCCCACAATATGCCAACAACTTCCTCAGGTCTCATCCCAAAACACCTCTTCTTTACCTACGCTACATTGATGACATCTTCATCATCTGGACGCATGGCAGGGATGCTCTTGAAGATTTTCACAGAGATTTCAACAATTTCCACTCCACCATCAAATTGAGCCTGGAACACTCCACACAGGAGATCCACTTTCTCAACACTACAGTACAAATCAGGGATAGACACATCACCACCACTCTGAACCGAAAACCTACTGATCGGTATAGTTACCTACATCCTTCGAGCTTCCATCCTAAACAAACTACAGGATCCATTGTCTACAGCCAAGCCCTAAGATATAACCGCATCTGCTCTGATCCCTCAGAGATGGAGACAGACATCTTGAGGATCTCTGTCAAGCATTCTTGAAACAACAGTACCCACCTGGGGAAGTAAGAAAACAAATTGACAGAACTCGACAGGTTCCCCGAAGTCATCTACTACAGGAGAGGCCCAAGAAAGAAAACAACAGAACACTACTAGTCACCACATACAACCCTCAAGTCAGATCTCTGCAACAGATCAAGGACCTGCAGCCTATTCTAAAAGATGATCCCTCACTCTCTTAAGCCTTGGGAGACAGACCTCTCCTTGCCTACGGACAGCCACCCAATCTTAAACAGATACTCACCAACAACTACAGATCTAAGAACAGAAACAATGAAGCAGGCACACACCCCTGCAACAAACCACACTGCCAAGTCTGCCCACATATCTGCACAATAGATACCATCATAGGTCCTAATCAAGCCTGCTGCTCCATCAAAGACTCATTTACCTGCTCATCTACTAATGTGATCTATGCCATCATGTGCAAGAAATGCCCCAACACCTTATACATTGGAGAAACAGGAAGATCGCTGTGTAAGAGGCTGAATGAGCACAGAGCTGATATCAGAAATCACAGAACAAAGAAACCAGTTGCTGAGCACTTCCATCTTCCTAATCACTTGAGTGATTTGTTAATGACTGTCGTTAGAGATGTAGCTGGGACATCAAGACTTCAAGGAGAAACAGCTGAACTCGAATTAATATGCAAGCTAAATTCTGTGAAAGCAGGACTGAATTGAGACTATGGGTTCTTTTCCCATTACAAAAGGTAATTTGACTTCAGGCTTCCCATGGTTTGAACCTAACAACTGCTCTGATTTGCTGTTACTGTATGACCTGATCCTATGTTTTACACCCCCTTGCATTTATTTTCATTCCATTCTGTAAGTTCCCCCATTTTCAAAGCAGCTGATGAAGTGGGATTTTCTCCCATGAAAGCTCATGCGAAAAATAAATCTGTTAGTCTTAAAGTGCCACATGACTCCTTGTTGGGGGGGGGGTTGTTTTTGTTTTGTTTGTTTTGTTTTCTTTTTTGTTTTGGTTTGGTTTGGTTTGGTTTGGTTTTTTTGCTGGACTAGACTAACACGGCTATCCCTTTGGAAATGGATAAGATTTTTATTCCTCTTTGGTTTTCCTTTCACCAATAATCTTGTAGAAGATGCTGTATTTTAGCATTCCCATTGTTTTCTCTCAAATAATCGATTTCATGACCTTGCTGTTATCTTTCATCCTAAACTTTCCTTTTCCAATTTCAGTTACATCACAAAAGCCTTCAATTCCCAGTATGTAATGAGCTTGTGAGCAATGGTGAGGAGAAGTAGAGGACAGATATTCATGCCAAACTCTGGGCTTAGATACATTCCTACTTCTTGATGTGCCAAGGTTCCTGTAACATGTACTAGTGGCTTTTAGAAGTAATATCACTTGGTAAGGTGAATTAAATTAATGTGATTATTATGTTTTCAGAGATTATCTCAGACGCTATAGATGGGCTTTCCATACACTGTAACTAATGGAAGAATTTGGCAGCTAGTATGCTAACTTTCAAGAAGCGATGCTGTTGGTTTCCAGTGAAATGTATATTAATCTCAAGTTACTACTCTTTCTTTATAAGCTTTTCTGTTAGCTTACTGTATATCAAACAGTTGTTGATTCTTTATACACAAGGTCCTCATGGACATGTATCCCTTCAAGGACTTTGGGGGTTTAACTTTTAAAGCTAGCAGTAACATTTTTAAGAGTGTGCAAGTTTTATTGAAAGTGAATGATGATTAGGCTGCTAAAATCCAGATTCTCAGAGGTTTCTAGGTACCGTTTGATTTTAATCTTTACCTTTTAGGATCTGTGCCCAACTTACTTTAAACACTCCTGGTATTTTACCCTTTTTCCTTGTGTGCCATGACTTTGGGGCTTTTTACTCATTTTGGGAAGGAACATAGAGACATGAAGAGCAGGATTTTTAAGGATGTTTAGGTTTCTACAGATGGAGGTAGGCACCTAAATACTGTTAAGAACTTGGTCCAAGATTCTTTTAAATATTAACTAAAGGAACAATTTTCCAACTTTTATTTTCAAGTAGTGTTATCCAATCTGGTTTTGTCTGCTTGTCTGTTGGCGTAAATGATCTGAAAAGCATTATATATGTGTTTACATAGATATATGTGCTGTTTGTTATAACTAAATCTTTTAGTTTACATAATGATGAAGGTTTCATAAACATGGAGGATGATGCCGTATGGAAGCTAGACACATACGGACCTGAGGAAGTGTAATGTACTTGGAAATTGGGAATGCTAGTTGAAACTATCTGGCCATCAGAAGGCATAGGAATCAGGAGACCAGGGTTTTTATTCCTGGCTCTGCCACTATTTTAGCTGATTTTGGGCAAGTCACTTCACCTCCTTGTGCTTGATTCCCTGTCTAAAAATGCATAATGATATTGATCTCATTCATGCAGCACCGTGAGATCTACTAATGAAAAGCTCTATATAAGAACTTTAGGTGTTATATCATCTATGTGAAATGGGTATCATTATTCACATAAACTTCTGAAGTGAGAAAATAGCATATTCTGTAATAAAAAGCCTAGTGGTTTTGTGGACAACTGCATTACACTGAATGGAATTGGAATAGTTTATTAAAATCGTTGTAGGTCCTATAGCACCAAGAGCTAGAGGAATATCTCTGACTCAAGTAGCAAAGGCCTGATTCTTCTGCTCTGGAAAGGATTGATTTCTCTTCTTGCTGTTGTTGTGAAACTCTGGTGATGGTATTCAGTTTAGGGACAACCAGGAAGTCTCAGGTTGCCATGGATTTGTTGCGTTATCTTTTTCAAGGAAACTGGTACTGTTGTAATGTTTTACAGTCTGCTCTCTGCCAAGGATGTAAAATGAGTTAATAAAAAAAAAATTACTGGCAAATTGCTCTATAAATAATATTTTGTTCTACCAGCTGCTGTTTAGAATATAGTGAAAGATGAAGGAGCTGAGAGTTAGAGGGGGAAATGAGCTTTCTTAATACATAAAACTAGAGCCTTGCTATATTCCATACTTCAGTGACTACTGTCTTACAGAAAGGTTGTTGCTAGTATCTGCAGGAGCAAATGTGTCTTAAGAAAGTGATTAACAACACGATTTTTTTTCATTATTATTATAAGCTGAGCATATATCAGGTAGAGGCCATAGAGGAGCAGCAAGACCTGGGTGGACTGGTGGATCACAAGATGATTATGAGCCATGGATGTGGGAAAAAAAGCTGATGTGGTCCTAGAATACATCAGGTGAGGTCTGTCCAGTAGAGACAGGCAAGTGTTAGTACCATTATAGAAGGCAATGGTGAGACCCTCTTCTAAAATTTTGTGTGCTGTTCTGGTCTGATGAGACACTAGATAGTGAAGGCTCTTGTTAATACAGAGAATTTTTTCCCTGGTGTCTGGCTGATGGGTCTCGCTCACATACTCAGGGTTGAAAAGATGGACATATTTAGAGTTGAGAAGGAATTTTCCCCTGGGTTAGATTTGCAGATACCTGGTGTTTTGTTTTGTTTTGTTTTTTGCCTTCTTTTGTAGCATGGGGCATGGGTCAGTTGCAGGTTTAAACCAGTGTAATGTTTCTGTGATTTAAGGACTTGAGTAACTCAACCAGAGGTTAGAATTTATTATAGGAGTGGGCGAATGGGTTTTGTGACCTGCAAGGTATAGATCAGACTAAATGATCACAATGGTCTTTTCTGATCTTAAATCTGTGCGTTTATAAGGAGTGAAGGAGCTGAACAGTTTCTCTCTTCTTGAGGCACACAAGGCCAGTAGAGTGAGTGTATTTGTGTTTGTGTTCACAGTGGACGCTAGGAAATTGGCTAGTACAATGAGAAATCCCAGTGCTTGAGTAGATTGTGTGTGACACTGAGCCAGAAAGGGTTAAGCAGCTAGCAGGCTAAATGACCCAAATTCAGCCTTTAAAGACGTATTAGAAATTTAGGGACCTTCCGTATAAATGGCCAACAGAGCCATGTTAGACTAGAGCAAGGGACTCAAACACACAGTCTGAGGGCCGCATGTGGCCCCTAAAGTTCTTTCTTGCAGCCTGCAACAACACTGTTGCTATCAATACCATTGTATGAAAAGGTTTCAGTGGTGTGACCCTTGGGCTACTGTCCTAGTCTTCATGTGTGGTGTGGCTGTTGGCCTCATGCAGCCCTCTAGGTGATCTGAGTTTGAGACTCCTGGACTAGAGTTTTGAAGTGTATGTTACCTGTTTTTCACCCAAGGAATATCCGTTGTCAAGAGCTTTTGATAGCATACCAAAGATCTGTAAAAGAACTCTTAACATCCTTATCCTGTTCCTGTTAGCCAGGGGAAACCTGAGTCACAAGACTGAGGTCTCCAGCTCTAGTCTGGATCACCCAGCTCATTCTCATGGCAAAATTTAAACAAATTCTCTTTTTATGGCCCATCTATTGTTATTGCCTATCACGTTAATTCTGAAAGAATTTTTGCAACTTCTCAGCTTGCTTTGTGCTATGAAACTGCCTGAAGAATGGGGCAGACTATTCCCACATAGATAGCTCTATGTATAATCCTCTTTTAACCAATACGCTTTCTTTTTAAATAAATCTGTTCAGTTGATGAAAATTGGCTGTAAGCAGGTGTTTGGATAAGATTTTAAATATTGATTGATGTGATGGGTTATTTCCAGTTTCTTCTGATGGGTAGAACTTTGTGGTGAAGATGATTTTAAATAATTTTCACTGTATTTAACTTGGCTGTCCGTCAGCGTGGGAGCCTAGGGCTGGGTTGCTTCAGGGAAACTGTATTTTTGGGCTTCTCAGTAACCCAGGGACTATTGTAGCAACAAAAAATTTTGCGACTTGGGGAATCTTATTAGAGCAAGCCACCAGTTTTGTGGATCATCTGCTCCATTCTTTGCAGTTTTCCTTGACTGAAGAGTCTCCATGTGACAGCCCTCACAGGTGTGCTGTTCCACAATTCTTTGAAGTGAACTAGCTTGGTGGGGAGAGATGTTGTAGAGAGCAAATAGAAACCTAGCTGTAGTGGTGGTGATGTGTTGATGAGACTCAGAGCAGGGATAGAGGGCTGCTGCTGCTGAATGCATGCTGGCATCACAAAGAATGCACACTATTTTTAATGGCTTATAGCACTGTCCTTATGGATTAGGTCGTAAATGCGACACTTAATATTGTTTGGCTAGTAATTTTAATTGCCGCTTTTGTTTCCAATAAAAAGTTACACATAACTGGTCACAAGAGAGCCTTTTCTGTAGCTATGTTGAATGGCATGTATGATAGCAGTTGTTGGAGCAGGACAGATGCAGGCTCCCTCGAGTCTAGTTCTCATCTCCGTCACTTGTCAATGCCAGATGATTCATCTGGATGAAATAAAATATCTTTATGGTGATAAATGGTGAAAAGTCACACCAGAGGGGGGAAGCTTTCTTCATTCCTGTTGGAACCAAGTGATCATTCCAATGAGTAAATACTCCCATACATAGCTGTATATGATGAGAGAAAATTAAATTTACTCATGCTAGATCAAAAGTTAGTTCTCATAGCAGGGATTATTCCCTTCATTTTCTAAATAACTGCAGATGTCCACAAAGAACAAGTAAAGTTTTTTGTCATCCATTTCTCCCCTCTGCCAGTTCTTGCAACTAAGTGTAAAATGACTCTAGGGTAAAATGATTTTTTATTGAGTGTGGGGGTTGGTGTTTGCAAACTGAATGAGAGAGAATGGAACATCAGTGGCTCAGGAGGTGGAGTACAAAGTAACTCTCATTGAACTGAGTTTTCCTCTATTTCAGCAACAGCGCACGGTGTATAGACTGACATTGGTGAAAGCTTGGAATGTGGATGAACTCAAGGCCTATGCTGAGCTGGTGTCCCTTGGTAAACCAGACTTCATTGAGGTGAAGGTGAGCTGTGCATCAGTGCTTTCCTGCAATACAGCTTCTAATGTTTTTCCTTCCCCCTTTCTGTTGCATAATAATTCAAGATTACATGAGAACTAAGCACATAAATTACATACAGAATTCTGCCCAAAATTTTAATTATGTATTAGGAATCATTTATTGTTTTTCATATGTGTAAAAGTTCAGCAGCCAGGTTCCTCATAGCTTGTACAAGTACTTTGAGGAGGCTCTGGTGTTGTGCAGAACTGTTTTAGACATCAATTTCTGTCTAACATAGTCATAACCCACTGGACTTTTTTGGTTTCACATTAAAAGTGATCCATAGTAGGCATTCACTTTCCCCTTGTATGTCAGCTTGTGTTGAAAATTACTGCTCTTTTGGGTGAGTGCAGTGTGGAGTATAATTCCTCCAGACTAGAACCCTGATTCTGCTATTGTGTAAGTTATGTATGGGATGAAAGTGATGCTGTAAGGTGAGTTGCCCTAATCTGACATTCAGGAAATGTGCAAAATATGACTAGGCTGCAGTCTCTAGGTCCTGAGTTATGGTGTGGTAGGAAGAACAATTAGTGGGAGCAGTGAAGATAAAACACTTGCCCTCTACTGTATCTTAAACCCACATTAGCTGCTTTTTCTCCCAGGATTCACTACTTTGGCATCTATTGGGTAGGTGGGTGGAATAAATTACACCATGTTAGTCCTTCAGACCATTTTGCAATGAATCAACACCTCCATTTTTCATCAGAACTGACTCTGGTTTAGAGACTTCCATAGGAATTGAACCCATTTACATCATGTGTGGATTCGTCCCTCCCCTACTTCCCTACATTTACGACACTTACTCCTTCCTAAATTATAACTACCTCCACTTGGGTGCAGGAGTCTGTAAGGTCCTTCATTGGGCCATGTGGTGGAAATGTTATATGTTTCATCTCTCATACTTATTGTTGAATTTGAGAGGTAATACTAAATGAAATTTAGAAAAGGTGACAGGAAACCATCTTGGTTATGCACTGTCGTCATTCTGTACCTAAAATCTAACAGACATAAAAGCCTTGTGTTTTTGTATAGCAGCAATATTAGGACATGTTCACACTTAGGCTGCTGGAAGGCTTCAGTGAGGGTCAGGCCTATGCTGATGAGAAGGTCTCCTGTTGGCATAGCTATTCCACCACCCAAGAGATAGTAGCTACGCTGAAGGAGAATTCTCTCATCAACTATCACTGTCTACACAAGGTGATGGGCTGGTCTAACTATTATGCAGTTAGACCAACATAACATCCTGGTGTAGACAAGGCCTGAGCCTCTTACGGAGGTTCTGATTGTGCAAGGTGAACTTTGAGAAGGTGAGAAGTTGTGGCATTGAATTCAGGGAATATTTGCTTCCTATAAACCTCTGGGAGTGTGGGATGAGCAGCAAATATCCAGAACACAAAATTTTCAGTGTGTATTAGTTGGGGCTTGTCTACGTGAGGGGTTATTCCCGTTTAACCACATGTGTGGATGCTCTGATTGTTGATTACTGTACATACTTGCCTATAAACCAATCTGCGTGTAAGCCAACCCTTTGCTATTAATCCCAGGACCCTGAAAAACCTCATGACCCCCATATAAGCCAAGATCCAAGTGCTGCCCCAATACCCTCCCTAGCCCTCCCCATGATGCACTGCCAGCTTCCCCATGCTGCTCTGAGTTGCACCAGTCCCCTTCCTGACCCCACCTCCTGACTCTGGCTGTCCCTGTCTGACACCCCCCCCCCCCCCCCCCCCCCCGGCACTCTGGATAGGAGATTTCAAAACTTCCAGCGTGGGCTGGGGCTGCTCCCTGCCACAGCATTTTGCTGGATTTTATTTTATTTCCATAATGCTCTGGCTTACTGGAGCTAACTTTTGACCTGCACATAAGCTGAGTGCCTTTTCTAGAGGGAATTTTAAGGAAGAAAATTCTTGGCTTATAGGCAAGTATATACGGTAAACTAACTGAGAGTTAAACACTCCTGTACAAATAAGAATTCTTTGAAGAATCAGAGCAGCTACACTTGGATTTAATTCAGAATAGTTGATCGGTTTTAAATTCACACCCTGCTTTATTCTGGTTTAATTCTGAAGTGTAGATTGGTCTGTTATGTAGAGAGAATTTAACTGTTAAGATTATTCACATATAAATGAATCAGTATTAGAGTTCAGTTTGCTCTTTGTCTCCAGAGTAGGCATCTGTTTCCTCCTGTTCTTGAGTTGTAATCCTGGCAAGGGCATGGTTTGCTATTGCATAATATTGAGTGCGTTGCTTTCCACTATGCCTCCATTTCATCATCTGAAAAGAGATTACATCTTCTTGTCTCTCTTCCAAAGATGGATTTAGAGCTAGGCTGTGACTGCAGAGATGGAATGTGGGCCAGAGCATCTCATGCTTATGCCCTTTATAGGGCGCACCATGCATTTTGCTTGTCAATAGCAGATTCCGCATATGGGCAGAAAGGGGTGGGAGCCCTTTAAGAGGCTTCTCCATGCCCCTTGTCTGCCCCTGTACATGGGCCTTAATTACTGCTGGCTGAATAATTTTTGCCAATTTGAACATAATCAGTATAGTTCTTAGGGCATGAAAATGACATGTGCATTGAAATTTTAAGTTTTGATGGAAAAAAGGGTTTTTTCCCCAATGCTGTTGATACTGTCCATGAAGACTGACAGCTGCTGAGCTATAGCAAACAAAAGTGGACAGTTCAATACAATAAAACATGCATGATTGGTGGGCGTGTTCATTCATCTGATAGTTCATTTCTGTCAACAAAGTAGGTGAACCTCCATTTGTGACTGAGCCTGAAAGAGTCTTCACTTGGATCATCATCAGAGCTTTTAAATTGAATTTCACTGGCCTGTTACCTTAATGGGTCAGAAGTGGAGCAGTGGCTGTATCCTGAAAAAAAACAAACGGAAATAAGGAGCAGCTGATCACTAGTGGCATTTGCAGGCAGCGTCCATTCAGGCTGCGATTTTCTTTTTCTGAGATCTCATCACTATCAGAAACAAGTGGCACAGCTGTCTGTGCGTCAGTGGAACATTTTTAGATTTGAATGGCATCTCTGTCTCTGGAAAATGTCATAAAACTTTCTGACACTTCCCTAAAATGGAGATTTGTTTGACACTTGATTGTTTGGTTAAAATGGGCTGTAATTTATAGTTAATGGAGGACAAACTCCTTCTTCTGGATGTTGCAGTGGATTTTTTTAGTGTTATTTTGGGGCAGGCCTTTTTTATCCTATTCTACCATCTTTCAGTTCTTTAAAGCAGGTGTAACATTTTAAAGGGGTAAATGCTGTGCTCCATAGGAACAGAGCATCTCACACTAAATATAGCATTAGCAAAACCAGGAACCTTATTTGTTGCACATAGTTTTATCTGCCAATTTCTGCTAAACAGCAGCATTTCTGAGGTGCAAAGGGTTTGGCTCAGCAGGGAAGCACAATAGTTTTTTCCTTGTATTGTGCTGTGAGTGTGATTACATGGATTGTTCAAGAGTGGAACCGAGTTTCCCTTTAATTTTTTGGGGGAAAGGGGTGGTTCCCTTTCCTGTTGGCTTGTATTGGGAAATTGTGCATCCCAACAGTTGGCCCCAGTGAAATAATTCCAGCAGGCAATGGCAATGCTGACATTTTTCTAGAGATGGCAGCTGAGGTCAGGGTCCCATTGAGCTATGCTTTTCTATATGAAGAGTACACACACAGTGCTCTGAAGACTTTCCACTGTAAATGGACAAGTCTGAGGAGTCAGAGAGAGGAAGTAGAATTGTCATCATCTACATTTTACAGATCGGGAACTTGGCTGTCGAGAAGGGAAGTGACTACTCCAAGGTGCCTCAGGGAGTCCAGGGCAAGACTGATTCTGGAATCTAGGTTGTTCCAGGTCATAATCCAGTGTTTCAGCCACAAGACCATGTTTTTGCTAATGTGTGTTGCTGGGAGGCTAGCCATACTTCTGTAAATATAGGTGGCTGCAAGAATTTCAGGGGCATCTTCACAAATCTCAGCCAAATCATAAATGAATGATCACGTCAGTGTGAAGGCTGTTTAATTTTGGTGATGCTGATAAAGCAAAGGTCCATGCTATTAAAATGAAAAATGTATGTTTCAAACTACTAAGTGGCTTGCTGCCTAATTTTATGGGACTCTAGTCTGCAAGGTGCTGAGTGCTTCTGTGAGATTCTGAGTGCCTTCAACTCCCTTCATCCAGCTCAGCCAGGAGTCTTCAGGATCTGGCCCATAGTGAAGAGGATGGTAGAGGAATGATCTGCCTCTGTGGCAAATCTGTTCTATAGGAGTCTAAGCAAAAGAAAAACAGGGGAACTCTGGGACAGGGTGTGTGGACAAAATGAACTTGGCTTCTAATGAAAGCTTATGGGCTCATTTTGACAAACACCCTGTCCCAGAGTTCCTTTGTTTTTCTCATGCTTAGACTCCCATAAAGCAGAGTTATTACAAAGGCAGATGAAAGGTTTTAGTTTTTCCATTGACTTCAGTGAGCTTTGGATCAGCCCCTACCAGCCGAGGCAGGAATGTGAGTGTTTCCTGGGAACTGGCTGTCAAGAAAGCAGTCATCCTGCATTAAAATGCAGGTAGTCTGTTTTGAGTTGCAGGTATATGTAATTATCTTAGAATGCAGTTACTTAGCTGTATTCACCCCAGCTGTTGCTGTGTTGCAGTCAGGGAGGTTTACTGGGGATTAATCTGGGCCAAGAATTTGGGCCCAGGAACATAATTCAGCAGTTCTGGCACTACTACATGGATTAAGTGCAAGTCAAAGTTTAAGCTCCTAGCAGCAAGGATGTCATGTACCACTGAAGAGGGTTCAGATCAAGGGATTGAGTATCACAGAGCCAATTTTCTTTCCTTCTGCTCTTGCTGGGCAGTTTTATATATTACTTAGCATTTCTTGTCAGATGTTATTTAACCTCTTGATGCCACTGCTGCTGGTATTCACAGGGGTCTATCCTTTAACACAGCCATAATATTTTTGATAGAGTGGCTCCCCAGAGAGGATGTATATGGCACCTGTGACATGGGAACTTTGGAGTGTTCCTTCAAATCTTCCCTTGGATTTACAAGGTATTTTTAAAAAATCCTTTGAGAACGAAGTAGATTGAAAAGCTCATTGAAGACCAAGAGTCATCATCTTTTTACCCTAGCTACAAAATGAGGCTTCATCTCAGTGGGATTTTCATGGTAAATACTTGAAATAAATTACGTTTGTTCTAAATGAAAGTAGCTAATCCTCTGTTGCTCCAGTAACCCTATTGGCGTGCAGGTCTAGAATCTAATTCTGCTCTCATTTACACATGCCTTATGTTGGTGTAACTTTGTGGGACCCTATTTTTCTCTAAGTTAAACTAGTAAAATCTAGCATTAATTTTGTTATTGGCAATGCAAAATGCAAAAACCTATAGTTGGGGGAGTCTGGTTTATGGACATCTAAATTAAGAAGTCCATATAACAAAAATTGCTGCATATTTTAATGCCATAATAAGATTGTTGCATTAAAATTACACAAGAGTTTTGAATTAAATCTATAAAATATACAGTTTGGCTTTTATCAGTGACCTGCCTTAACAGATTTTTGCCTAGAAAGTCACTAGCTTATATTAATAAATACACAATAATAGCAGGTTTCTTTAAATCCAGTACATTCATAGCATTAAGAGCCAGAAGGGATCATCTAGGCAGACGTTTTGTCTATCACACAAGCCATTAAAATTTCACCCAGTTATCCCTGCTTTGAGTTCAATAACTTATTAGAGAACTCTGTATGAAAAAAAGCAGATTTTGGCTCCCTCAGGGAACTGATGGGCAGGATCCCTTGGGAAGCTAATCTGAAGGGGAAAGGAGTCCAAGAGAGTTGGTTATATTTTAAAGAAACCCTGCTAAGGGCACAGGAAGTTGCCATTCCAATTAGGAGAAAGAACAGCAAACATGAAAGGCACCCAGAATGGCTTAGCAGAGAACTCTGCTCTGAGCTTAAACATAAAAAGGAAGCTTACAGGAAGTGGAAGCTTGGTCGGATGACTAAGGAGGCATATAAAGATATTGCTAGGGACTGCAGGGATAAAATCAGAAAGGCCAAAGGACAAATGGAGTTGCAGCTAGCGAGGGATGTAAAGGATAACAGGAAGGGGTTCTATAAGTATGTTAATAACAAGAAGAGGCTCAGGGATGGTGTAGGTCCCTTACTGAATGGGGCAGGCATCCTCGTGACAGAGGATGAGGGAAAAGCTGAAGTTCTCAATGCTTTTTTTGCTTCAGTTTTCACGGGCAGGGTCAGCTCCCAGCCCACTACCATGGGTGTGGCAGATTGGAAAGAAGAAGAGAGGCCCTTGGTGACGGAAGGTCAGGTTAGGGACTGCTGAAGGAAGCTGGATGTGCACAAGTCCGTGGGGCCGGACGAACTGAATCCAAGGGTGCTAAGGGAATTCGCCGATGAGATAGCAGCACCGCTGGCCATTATCTTTCAAAACTCATGGAGAATGGGGGAGGTGCCAGAGGATTGGAAAAAAGCAAATATAGTACCTATTTTCAAGAAAGGGAAAAAGGAGGATCCAGGGAATTACAGACCAGTCAGCCTCACCTCAATCCCTGGAAACATTATGGAGCAGATGCTCAAAGAATCCATCCTAAAACACTTAGAGGAAAATAAAGTGATCAGGAACAGTCAGCATGGATTCACCAAGGGTAAATTATGCCTGACCAATCTCATTTCCTTCTATGATCAGATGACTGGTTTTCTGGATGCAGGAAGAACTGTTGATGTGATATACTTTGGTTTTAGCAAGGCTTTTGATACAGTTTCCCACAGCATTCTCATTGGCAAAGTAAGGAAGTATGGGTTGGATAGGTGGACTATAGGGTGGATAGAAAACTGGCTAGATCAGTGGTTTCAGCCTGTAGGAATCAATGGTTCCATGTCTAGCTGGCAACCAGTAACGAGTGGTGTGCCCAATGGGTCAGTCCTGGGGCCGGTTCTGTTCAACATTTTCATCAATGATCTGGATGATGGAATAGACTGCATTCTCAGTAAGTTTGCGGATGACACCAAGCTGGGGGGAACAGTAGACACATTGGAGGGGAAGGACAGGATTCAGGGAGACCTAGATAAATTGGAACAGTGGGCCAATAGAAATCTTATGAGGTTCAATAAGGACAAGTGTAAAATCCTGCACTTGGGACGGAAAAACCCCATGTACCACTACAGGCTGGGGAACATTCAGCTAAGTAGCAGCAGTGTAGAAAAGGACCTGGGGGTCATGGTGGATGCGAAGCTGGATATGAGTCAGCAGTGTGCTCTTGCTGCCAAAAAGGCCAATGGCATACTGGGCTGCATCAAACCAAGTGTTAGCAGCAGATCAAGGGATGTGATCATTCCCCTCTATTGTGCACTGGTGAGGCCACATCTAGAATACTGTGTTCAGTTTTGGGCTCCCCACTACAAATAGGACAGGGACATGCTAGAGAGAGTCCAGTGGAGGGCAACCAAAATGATTAGAGGGCTGGAGCACAAGCCCTATGAGGAAAGACTGAAAGCATTAGGCTTATTTAGTCTGCAGAAGGGAAGGTTGAGGGGGGATTTGATAGCAACCTTCAACTACTTGAAGGGATGCTCCAAGGAGGATGGAGCTCGACTATTCTCGGTAGTAACGGAGGACAGAACGAGGAGCAATGGTCTCAAGTTACGGTTAGGGAGGTCGAGGCTGGATATTAGGAAAAACTTTTTTACTAGGCGAGTGGTGAAGCCTTGGAATGAGCTGCCGAGGGAGGTGGTGGAATCTCCATCTTTGGAGGTGTTTAAGGCCCGGCTGGACAAAACCATGACTGGGACGGTTTAGTGGGAGTGGTCCTGCCTCTGGCAGGGGGTTGGACTAGATGACCTCATGAGGTCCCTTCCAACCCTATGATTCTATGATTCTGTAATAAAAGGTTTGGTGTTTAGATCCTTAATAATTCATTCCAAAGATAAGTGAAACAGTGCATATGTAGTAAGTTAACTTGCTTAAAAATGCACTGGTGGTGCTATGGTGATGAAGGCCCAGTAAGTACAGAGAAATCAAATACATCTTTAAATGTTCAGTGGTTTATATAGCTATCTGTTACACTAACGTTCTTAATTGTATCTGTGGCCTGTGTGGACTTATTCCAAACATCTATCTGCAAATGTCAGTAGCTTTAAGACTATGAATGTGGCAGCATGGACTGATACCCATAGATGCATACATATCCTCTTGCAGCTCTGACAGTGTTCCTGCAGATCCTTACCAGTCAGTGTACTGAAGCTGTTGATGGTTTGCATGGCCCTGTGTAGGTCAAAACGAAAGGAACACTCATGAACCTACCCAAGAGCAGTTCACCTGAGGAGCAGGCTGGCACTGCTAAAGTAAGGCCCAATCATGCAGCCCTTAGAACAGTGGTTGGCAAACTTTTTTTCCTTGGGACCCAGCTCTGGCCCCTGCCATGTGGCAACCCTCCACTGAAAAAAGCAGCCGCCGCCAAACAATTGAACAGTAACCATGGCTATTGGGGGTGGGGGGTGGGAATCCCTCATAGCTTTTATCCTTTCTCTTGAGGCTTCTACTGCATCTCCGAAATATACACATCTAATCTGAGATCACATACATGGAACACGCAGAGGGTGATCCCACATGCTATAGTACTGTCTCAGATCAGGAAGTATGTCAGGTCTCTAAAATTGTGTGTAGTAGCCTGGAGTGTGTGAATGGGAGCTCCTTGCAAGTGGGGGGTGACTGGGTGGAGAAATGAGATGGAAGTGCTGAGACAGTGGAAGGAGAAGAGAGCCAGTGCCAGGCTGGAAAGAAAGGTCCTGGAAGATCCTGTCTGCTGCTGAGCCTGTCCAAGGCCCTCCAGGTCCTGCTTAGTTCTCCACTGCCAAATCCCAGGAACTGAAGCAGTCTTTCTGGGTTCCATTTTCAGCTCTGCTCTTCATCTGCTCCCTGAGTCTGCATGAGTTTCCATGAACACACAGTTTTGTGACTGAAGGGGTACTAGTCCTCCTTACTCGATCTGGTGACCTCTGTTGCTGTCTGTGCGCATAAGGCAGCAACACAATGGGGCTATCCACTCCCCTTCACACTGGGACCTTGTTATAACCTGTGTTGGTTCACAGTTTCACTCTGCTGTGGGACATAGTAGTTTCCCAGGACTGCCATGAGACTTGAGGCAGTGGTGAGCTTTAGTGCATTACAGACCTCTCTACTTTGTTCCCCATGTAAGGTTAAGTCATCCTCCTGCAGGGCCAGGTCTGTGTACAGCTTAAATTTCTCCTTCCAGCAGATCCATCCCTGATCTTGGATTTTATTCTGTTACTTTGGCTTTCTAATTGTAGAAAAAATAGCATAGTTTCTAACACAGACTCCTACTAGAACAGTTTGCTTTTCTCTTCTCTTTTTAATTATCAGTCAAAATCTCTAGAAAGAGTTTTTATTAAAATCTACAAGTTATAACTTTTGTTGCCACCAAGGGAATTCTGAACCCACTGAAAAAAGAGGCAAGTCCTAATTAGCAAAAATAACTGCAATCCCCAGATCCCAGAAATGGTGGAATAAGGGGGTGTTAAAACTTGTTTGTTTTCTTCATTTGGGTCTATTGATTAAAAACAGAAAGGTGCTTGCCCATGACCTCAGTCCTTTTCATGTGAATGAGAGAAAGTCCAAAGAGATACTGACTTTGAGAGGAGGCATAGAGATTGTTTGAACAACAATTAGCACCTCATTGTTAAGCCTAACAACTCACATCCCTGGCATTTGTCTCAACGCTCTCGCTGATACTATGTTACAACAGGCTGCAGATGAGGCAGAGGTCGCCACCCCCCCTTCCCCACATCTCCCCTGCCGGCAACCCAATACCTGCGGTTCTACAACCCACTACTGGGTCGTAACCTGAATTTTGACGACCACTGCCTTAGTACACTTGATGGCAGTGGGAAGACTTAGGCAAGGAAAGCCTGCAGTCTGGAGTGGTCTGTCGTCTTCCTTTGTTCTATTGGTATTTGACCAGTTTCTTTCACTCAAATACAATGTTGGGCCAAATTCCCAGTTAACCAAAAGCTATTGTACATGACTTTGCTACTTCAAGGAAGAGCTCTGGCGGAATAAAAGGGTCTTAAATATAAATGAGATTCAGACCCCAGATGTGTAATTTCCGAAAGTCTTTGTCATATCAGTCTTCTGACCACTGCAGCTACCCTTGTCTTGCTGTATCTTACAGCACGGCTTGCAGCTCAGCGTTTCTAAGGTTATGAACTCGTGTCCAAGAGATGGTGGATCCACTGGCCGGTATAGGAAGGGCTTTATGGAGGTGGTATCTGAGACTTAGCTATCAAATTAAAATGACCAGTTCATAGGCTGCTTGGGTTGGGCCATGTGGAAGCATTTACTCCCAGCTGCTCTTATCATACTAAGTATTAAAGATAATGTAAGTGTCTAAAACAGAGGAAATCTTTATTGACTTCTTACTTGCAAGAAGTGAGAGGTGATTGCCTTTACCTGTCAAAAGCTATTCAGAACCTTGATAGCATTCCGTTCTGCATTTAGGTATAGAGAAGATGAAGTGAAAAATGCAGTGTCTTAGTGAGTTGAATAAAACAAAAGCAGTTGATGTATAATTTTCATGCCCGAGAAACACTGACCTGTGCCGTTATCTATGGAACTCTTGGCCAAATGAGTCAGAGCTTGACAGAGAGAAAGGGATGTGCCAAAACAGCATCCTGCATGGC
This sequence comes from Podocnemis expansa, assembly GCA_007922195.1. Lineage (NCBI taxonomy): Eukaryota > Metazoa > Chordata > Testudines > Podocnemididae > Podocnemis > Podocnemis expansa. The sequence goes on along the minus strand of ML681971.1, from coordinate 16,709,048 downwards.
ATAATTTCAGAGATGGTGAGCTCCCACTAAAGGCCCAGCCCCATTAAATACTAGCCCAGATAAAATTTTGTAGTGCAAAAGTGTACAGCCAGCATTTCCCCTCTTATTCCCTTTTCATGGTAAGGCCCTAGAGTGGCAAACACATGCCAAGGCTTGTATGAGCCATCATGTCCCTTATTCAAGTGCTTAAAGTTAGACGTGAATGTTTTCACAGGAGGTTTTATCTAAAACAAGCAAACATTTGAAATGTATTCTAAAGAAACCCAGTCAGGTAGTTGAAGTTTAAAATTTAGTCTTTTAACAAAGCCTAGTGTTTTCATAATGTGGGGAGAAAAATAAAACAGGTTACTTTTTTGTTTGGATTTAATCATTCCCCATTCTTTTTGTAGTCCAAACATTCTAGCACTGTGTTGGTGAGTCAGTGTGTGAGAGAACTAGAAATAAAGCTGAACGAGTAGTCTGTTTTCATTATCTAAGACAAGAGAAGTGTGTAAAATAAATAGTGGCATAAACCATGAAAACAGACTTAGATATATGAAAATATTGTTATAAACAAAGGTGGTGGTATGGCACAAATAATGTAAGGTTAATCAAATTTGTATGATAATTTTAAAACCCTGTTACCATCAAATGCCAATATAGTAAATAATAAAAACACCCAATGCTCTCCATCTGTGGCTCTTAGTGATTAGTAAAGGGTGGATGAGTATCATTATCCTGTTTTACTGATAGGGAAACTGAGGCATTGGGGGTGGGACAGGAACTGAGCTGGGAATTAATGTCTTGACTGCTAATCTAGTGCTCTATGGGCAGGTGTTTAAAAAACAAACTACCCAGACTTAGATCATGATATCCTTAAGACGTGATGCTGTTTTTTCTTTAAATTGCCGTGTGGTTCATTTCTGAAAGTCAGAGCATAACCCCCATTTATGAAGCAGCATTTATAATTGGTAGACCATCTGACTGCAATGGTGGTTACTCAGGACTTGCACTGGTACAACAAAGAGCAGAATCTGGCCCTTCTGTATAGGATATTGAAAGGTTTACATTGTATTACGGAATGAGTAAAGAGTTGAATTATTGGTTGTCAAATATAATTGACTCAAACTGATGTCCTTTGGTCAATCAACTTGAACATAGATTTAAGAAAAGATTCAGTTAGGAGTGGCTGTTTATTACAGCTTGTGTTTATAATTTGGGCAATATGGAAATCTAAATAATATGCATTTTTACTGTAGAGTATTTGTTTTATGAACACACAATTTAAGGTAGTTATATTTGCCTTGGGTCAAGATTGCACCAATTTCTGAGTAGTAATCCAGTACCTAAGAGTAGGTCAGAGACATTTTGAGGGCAGCACTTTATTCTTTCGTAATTTGACACAGTATTCTATTTAATGAATTCATAATGCGTGGTTTTGAAGATAAGAGAGTTCTCTTGTTCATGGTAATTAAATTGGAAGGCCTGCAGTTTATTTTAGAAAAGAAGTAAAGCTCTCTCATTTTTAATTCACAGGTAATCTTCCTCCATAGCCATTTGGATTGGAATGATTCATGATTGTTCAGTTCCTTGGTTAGGATCCAAATCTCAATAGATGGAACTGTCTCATGGCAGAGTGAGCACCAGTCACTACTCCTTTTTGTTTTTCTCATTCACCATAATTATAACCATCCTAGCATAAGTTATGGCAGTGGTTCCCAACCTTTTTTCCTCTGTGGCACACCTTGAGGCCCGCAGTGATGCCACGGCACACTGTGATGAATTCACGAATATCCAAATTAACTTATGAATATTCATGAGCTGTGGCACCTGTTTTGGGGCTGCTACCCATGGCTTCAGCTCAGAATCCCCCCTTCCCCCATCTGCGGCAACATGGGGCTGCCACCTACGGTTCTGAGGAGCAGGGGCGTTGCTGGTGCCTGGCAGATGGGGCTCATGCCCCGAGTCCCAGAGCCAGTGCCCCGAGTTCCAGGTGTGGCCCCGCCTCTCCCGGCTCCGTCTCCGGCCAGAGATCCAGGGCTGGGCCAACCACCGCAGCACCTGCTGCTCCCGCCTGCGGCAGCGGCTGCCACTCCTGGCCCTATCCCTGGCTGGGAATTCAGGCCAGGCTTCCTGTGGCGGTGTCCACTTCTTCCAGTCCTGCTCCCAGCTGGGGATCTGGGACCAGGCTGGGGCAAGCACCCGAGGCTGGATCAGGCTATCCTGCACAACCATGGCCATGGGCATGGCCTGGGCCCCTGCCTCAGGTCTTTCTCTGGGGCAGCGATGCTCCTGCCGGGCACCCCACTGCCTGATGCCACATGGCCCCTGGCTTGGCCTCCAGCTTGGGGGAATCACTGGCTGGGGCCGCATGGGGCCCCCACCTGCAGCAGTGGTTCCAGCTCTGGGGAGCCCCCCGGCCGGGGCCACATGGGGTCGCTGCTGCAGCTCCGGCTCTGGGGAGCCCCCAGCTGGGGCCACCTGCTACAGCTCAGGCTCAGGGGGTTCTCGTGGTATACTGGTTGGGAACCACTTGAATTATGGTATAAATTCAGGGGTGAAAATTCAGCTCCATTACATCACAGTGTAAGTTTGGATTTCAAGGTGTTTTTCTGAAAGTTGTGCAGTGGAATTAGCATGCTGAAAACGTGAATATTAAAAACTAATTAAAAGACTGTCACTGATATTTCCTCTATAGTGAAGTTTATATATGAAGCATTATGTATAACATAACTGTTTCCTTTTTAATTCTTGGCTTCTAAGTAATTGCTGTTTCCAGGTATTGCTGAAATAATAACAGGAGTACACTAATCAGCCATTCATATTTTTATATCCATTGTTGGCACTGGTAATTAGCTCAAGTTATAAGAAGTTGAAAGCTGATGTGCTTTTGTGAACAACATACTAAGATGATTGTGTATTTGTGAGTGTGTGAGCAAGAGAATTAATCAGCTGTCCAAGTACTTGGTAATTCCATATGCCACTGAACTTTCTTTGCTTGTAAGTGATATATTTGAAGTTTGATAAAGGAATGAGTCATGTCATAACTTCCTAGGAGTTTTTTCCTCTCTGTAATCATACATTTTTCATGCTGCTCAAATCATAATCTGCATAATGAATGAGGGGAAAATATTGTTCTAGAAAGCTGTCTCTTTACAGCTGAAGCTTTGAGATATACATTCCATTATTTGGGTGTCTGATTGCTTTTATATAGACATATTTAAAATCTCTTCAGACTTCCATTGCAGGGTTAAATTAATGGACTTGCTTGTGCAGTACTCCCTCAGCATCTCTCTGTCTTGCACTGTGCATCTGTTACCTCACTGGTATTGAGTTACAAGTAAGCTGCTTTAATATCTTTCCCCTGGATAGATTAATGGAGGCAGTCCACCATAGATTAAAAAAGTGAAAAATAATCGCTTCTAAAACTTGTGCATTTTCTCATTAATGTGATTCCATTTCTTCTTCACTTGCTCTATTTCATATCTTTGTAATGTAAGGACCTGGCCATGTATTTAGAGCTGGCCACCTTCAGATTCTATACCTAGATTTTGCATTCTTTGGGACAGGGGCTGTCTTTTTGTTCTGTTTATTGGCCCTTGACACAGTGGGGTCCTGGTATATGAGTGCACTTCATAGATGCTACAATAATGGCCACCTCACCACTGAAAGTTGGTGAGAACAGGTTAGACAAACACTTGTCAGGAATGAGTTAATCCTTCTTTGAGTACAGGGGACTGAACTAGATGACTTACTGATGTCTTCCAGGCCTATACATTTATGATTCTATAATAAATATTAATAATAGTTGCAGGATTGGGTCTTCAGAATGTAATGTTAGAGAGGATCAGGGCCCCGTCAATATGTGGTGGAAATGCAAATACTGATTAAAAGAAATGTAAGTTTCTCCCTTTGGAAAACATAAATTTCAAAATGTAATCCTCCATAGAGGTGCATGTGCTTTGTTTAAAGGCATGTTACTTGATAACATTTTGATACCAAATACAATATCCCAAATCAAGTAGCAACCATGATAAAATGACCTATAGGAATGTGGGGATGAAGAGGCCAACTTTTATTAGAGCTTTTAGCATTTGCTAAATGTGAATTTGCTTAAAAAAAAAAGTGAAGCCAGAATAATCTCAGCAGTGCATCCTACTATAATTCTTACCAAAGATTGGTGTGTGTGTGTGGTACAAATTCAGCATTGATAAATACAACATAAGATAGTATTAGTCTTTATGTCAAGGGGAACCAGGATGTGGTTCACCTGTGTTTGGCTTTTGTAAGCAGAATGAGCCAACCTCAGCCCACCTGTAAGTGATTAACTGCCTAGGCAGTTGAGTGACACCAAATTGATTTAAGGAGCACATGGACCTGGTAAAAGGCCACTGGAGCTCCATGAGGGAGAAATGTTCCTGCAGAGAGGAGGCTCTTGAGGAGATGAATTCCTAGGGAAAGAGCACTTCTTCCCCTCACAGGCTCATTGGCCATTTTATCATCTTTGCTACATGATAGGGAGTGTCCTCTTTGGTCACAAAATCCCACATTGGCACAGGAGGCTGTCTGCTGAGAGCTGCATGTTGCAAAGAGAAGAGCTGCAGTCAGTAGGAGGGCCTTGCAGAGGTCCTCGCTCCAGCTAAGACATCCTATCCTATTGAGAACACCTCACTGATAGAGAGCCTGGACTCACATGGGACTGATAAATTCAGATGCAGTCTAACACACTGCTGGGAAATGTGGTTGAAGGCCTCTGTTTTGTGTGTTGTGTCTGAACTGGGTTGTGGTGTTTGAGGCATAAAATCCTGACAGAACTTATGAGCAAAATGTGGAAATTAAACCTAGGTATAATCACAAGGATTCCCCTGGCCATAAGAGGTGTGCAGAGATGGCATGGAATCTTAATTAGCTGGATTAACAATAGATGCTTGAGTGAATACAACTCATGGATGGCCTTGTGGATTTGTGAGTACCCAACTGCCACGTGAGTAAAGGTTTTCAGGATCAGACCCATAGATGGTATGTGGGTCAACAGAATAATTTAATTCTTCTCCTGTATGGTAGCCTTCATTTTGTATATCAGCTGACCCTGCCAGCAGGTTCGAAAATTTGGGGACTTTGGGGGGCAATCACTGCACTAGTGGGGTACAGGGTAACCTTTATTGAAAAAACGGGGGTAGGTGTAAGGTGGGCTGTGGTGTGTGTGGTGTTTATGTGAAGCTTGTCACGGTGTTTCTGCAATGGGGGCTCTGTGGAGGGCGCTTAGCTTCTTGGGGTGCAGCGAGTTGGGATGCGATGGGGGTTCTCAGCTAGCTTAACTAACTTACAGTGACTTAGAAGGTGCCTCAGCACTATGGAAGAACAAGGAGGGGTTAGGGTTGGTGACAGCAAGCGGGAGGAGCAGAAGTTTAAAGAGGGAAGCGTGGGAAAAGGCGGCAGCTGGGGAAGTGGAGGCAAAGGGGGAGCTGTGGGGCAAAGCGACTGAGGAAGCTGAGGCCAAGGGTGTGCTGCAGAGGAGAGAAGCGATGGCTAGGGAAGCTGAGGCAGGGGGGAAGCCACGGGGGAAAGTGGTGGCTGGGGCAAGGGGGAGCTGCGGAGGAGAGCGGTGGCTGGGGAGGCTGGGGCAAGGGGGAGCTGCGGAGGAAAGCGGTGGCTGGGGAGGCTGAGGCAAGGGGAATCCGCGGAGGAAAGCGGCAGCTGGGGAGGCTGAGGCAAGGGAAAGCCGCGAAGGAAAGCGGCAGCTGGGGAGGCTGAGGCAAAGGGGGTGCCGTGGAGGAAAGTGGCAGCTGGGGAGGCTGAGGCAAGGGGGAGCCGCGAGGGAAAGCAGCGGCTGGGGAAACTGAGGCACAGGGGGAGCCGCGGAGGAAAGCGGTGGCTGGGGAAGCTGAGGCAAAGTGGGAAGCCATGGAGGAAAGCGGCAGCTGGGGAGGCTGAGGCAAGGGGGAGCCGTGGAGGAAAGCGGCAGCTTCGGGAGGTGGAGGCAAAGAGGAGCCAAGGAAAGTTTGAGGAAGCAATTTATTTAGTGTAGGAGGAATCACGAGGGGAAGGGTAAAAGTACTTAACAAACCAGCTCTAATGGTAGCAACTAAGTATACAATGTTATACACTAACTTAATACTTCTAAGACTTACAAGCTATACTAAACACTGTTGCAACTTACAATGGTACTTAAAACAACTAGAGAAGAGAAGTATAGCAATCATTATAAGGCACTGACACACAATTGAGGACCGAAGAACTTTCTTAAACAGCGAAAAAAGAAGGCAGTAATTTAAAACAAGTAAAGAAAAAAAGCAAACAAGCCTGCTCTTAGGAGCATTGGCTTCGGGAAGCTAAAGAAGAGCAGTGGCAAAGCAGCAGCACAAAATAAAACAGCTTTATTAGGGAAAGCTGCAGGGGCAGGGTCTTACCAATACCAGCAGCAGCAGCATTAGAGGCTGGAGAGAGATACTCCTTATTCAGCCAGCAGTTCAAATGTGGTACGCTTGGGGAAGAACTCATGAGTGGAGGAGGTTAGCATCTGGGTGATCAGGCCAGGCAGGATGTCAGGAACCATCCTGCCTGATCACCCCAAACTCTGAGCTTTTAAGCTGTTTTTCCTACCAGTTCCCTGATTACAGGGAATGTGGGGAACAAAGGTGATGTGAGTCATGTCTTCAGTATTACAAAGGACCTTGCAGTTAGGCAGTGCCCACCTACGCCTAGCCCTATAGAGACAATGGGGTGTCAATGGCCATCTAGTTAAGTTGAAGGGGCCATCTGCTCCCCTTAACATTCTTTACACACTTAAGTGATGGCCCAGGAGGGGCGACCATCAAATCAATTCAATGAGCAACGGACATCAGCAAGGGGAGTTTTAACAAATTTCCATACTGATTCTTATAGATACTAGTACCTATATGAAATGAATGATGCTCAAATGCTTATTTCCTTTCTAATGCTTAAGTTGAGCAAGGCAAGGCCATTTTCTTCTGTGTTCATTTTGTACATTTAGATCCCCATCCTGTAAGGTGCCAATCACCTCTTGAGCAGTGCGGAGCACTTTTGATTACACTGTCTTCACTGGGAATTGAGGAGGCTCATCCCCTTGCACAATATGACTGTTACACTCTGAATGCACAGAACACCCAGCAGATTCAGATCTTATGTGTAGTTGCTGAAAACCATTCTAGCATTTGGAGCTTGTTTACACTTAACACTGAAGTGATGCAGCTACAGCCCTTCAGTGAAGATGCTACCTACACCAACAGGAGGGATTCGTCTGTTGGCATAGGTACTTGATCTCCCTGAGAGGTTTTAGCTGGGCTGATGGGAGGATTCTCTTGTCAGCCAGTTGCTGTCTATGCTGTGGGTTAGGTCAGTTTAATGGCATGTTTTTAACTCCGAGTGACATGGTTATACTGAGCTACTTTTCTAGAGTAGAACAAGCTTTGGATGGAAGGGGAGAAGGGAGTGGCGTTTTCAGAACCCTGCACTTAAAAAAATGGGTGTGGCTTCCCCCACAAGTCAAATGGTGCACACAAAGTAACAGCCTGCAAAATTTCAGTGTAGATAATACTGTGAGTTTTTGAGTTCTAGAGCTAGAAAATAGGCTCTGAAACCAAGAACTTGTGTTTCTTTTGCATGACTGAAAAACTGAATCGGATCTTCACCACCATGTTTCAAAACCTACCTGTCATCTGGCAGAGGCTTTATGTTTGTGCTTTCATCTTGGAACTAATATTTGTCTGAGTTATACAGTCATGAAAATAGAGTATAGTAATGGAAAAATGGGCACACTTTTCTTTGAGCCCTTGGAGTTGATAAAACAAGAGCCTCTCTTACTTTTTTATTATGAGCTCATATAACTGAGCAATTCAGGTTTATTTTCTCGTATGGATCTTGGGAAATAGGAGTGAGACAGAGGGAGAAACAATAAGGTCTCTGTCTCCTAAGTCAGAGTTGTCTGCTTTCCTCTTGCTTTGATCTGCTAAAAGACAAGGCATTGGTTCTGAAATGAAGGTTGTAGTTAGGGAGGAAGCAGGTGTTGAAAGGAAGGAAGAGACTATGGGTTAGGATGCAGGCCTGAGAGTTTGGATGCCAGAATTCAGTTTCTGATTCTGCAAAGGTTTCCTGTGTAACCTTGTGGAAATCACATAGTCTTTTTGTGTTTGTTACCCTCTGTACAATGAGGGTAAGGGCACAGCTCAGCGCCCCAGATTAAAACCCCTTTGACTTGAATGGAATTCTTTGTGATAGACATCGTTGTAAACAATATGAGAACTGAACCGCGCAAGTTCAGGCTTTTGGTCCAAAGTTCAGATCTTTTGTTGTTGTTCATTTACAAATAGCATCTTTGTTCCAAAGGTCTCCAGGTGTGCTTTGGAAGCATCCTGTGCTTTAGTCTCCTCCTCTTCCTCTTTTAGAATTGAGCAGTTTTGCTCTCAGTGCTGTCCAAAGAGTCAAAGTAATTTCATACTTAATAAAGTTGCGTGGAGGATTAGGAAACACAGTTGGAAGCTTGCAACATTACTTTTCTTACCCTTGAAAAGTTAAGGAGAATGTGTATGCTTGAGTGGGCTATCCATTTTCTTTCTACTTTAGCCTGTCCAGAAGACTATGTAATGGGTTTGATTGTTGGTCCTCACGTTGGCATTCTGTGTGTGTATTATGCCATAACACCCAACTATCCTATTGTAGACAAATGCTTTTATAACAACAGTGACAAGAAATTCAGATCACTAGAAGTAGGTGTTTGAAATCTTGGGATGCAGTCAGCTGTGCAAGTAGAACAAAATGCTTTACAAACAGTGTACTTGTCTACCTGTAATGGCAGAAATGCAGTCTGTCCTGTATGTAGCTAGTTTGCTGCTTGCAGAAGAACTGCAAGATGGCTTCCAGTTTGCATGATGTAGAGATTTTTGCAGAAGGCAAGCCGTGGTTTCCCAAACTTTTAGTCTGAAACACATTTTAATAACAACGAGCATCTCCTACATATCCTATAATAGAATAGACTCTCTCCTTTTCCTATCTATGATTTCCTCACACTTCCGGAATTACAGTTGTCTTTTTAATGGCCTTTTAATTAAACTTAGAATCTGGAAATGAGTCAGTTTTAGATGACCAATCAGTTATTAGAGAGCAGAACTTAACAATCACTATGGCAGAAAATGTATTTGTGAGGGGATGGAAGTAATTATTCTACAATAACTTCTTTAATTTTGTTAGGCTGCTATGTTTACAATCATACTTTCTGTACTATAGTACCTTTCTTGCAAAGCACTCAAATAACATAGGGGCACAAGCTCTATTGACTTTTGCTGTGCTGCTGCTGCTGTTCTTTCACACCCTAATGCATTGAAGTGCATGAGCTGGAAGGGGTCGACTAACCCCATTTTTTATAAGGGGAAATTGAGATGTGGACAGGTTAAGTGGCTTCCTCAAAGTGGTGGAGAGAACTTTCTGCAGGTACGAGAATATCTTCTTCTTCTCTTCCTACCTTACTGCAAGACCATCCTTCCCCATCCAGCATACACCTCAGCTGATAATAGGGATATGAATTATTTTTTTTTAAAAAAAGGATCATGGAGTGAGTATAACTATGCAACATGCATATATGTGTGTTTAAATGTTGCCTTGAATCTTTAAAAGGGATTTAGTGATGACTTCAACTTGTTTTGGCAGGGAGTGACATACTGTGGGGAAAGCTCAGCCAGCAACTTAACGATGGCCAATGTCCCCTGGCATGAAGAGGTGGTGCATTTCGTCCAAGAGTTGGCTGACCTTATTCCAGACTATGACATTGCGTGTGAACATGAACACTCAAACTGCCTCCTGATAGCTCACAAAAAGGTAAGTTATTTTTCTGCTGTTAGTTCAGACTAACTTTGAATTACTTAGTTCAGACTAAGGAAGTCCGAACTAAGCAGTTTGATCCAGACATAGCCAAAGAAGACTAAAATGTGTCTTTGCTCTCATTGCTTTGCATCTTTTGGCAGCAGGAACAAACTAGAGGGGATGGGTTTGCTGCTGCTGCCTCCTACCCACTGTTTTGTCCTTCGTAGTGTTCTGTAATGCTGTGTTGCCTGCTGAGTAACACCTTGCAAGTGGCAGAACAGATATTGAAAGATGAGCAGAGCTTAGAGGAGTTCTGGTTATATTTTTCAAAATCATAAGAATGCCTGTCAAAGTCTTTATTCCTATTCCTCCGAATTGGAGTAGCACAGTGGACCGTGTGCCATCTCTCTTTGAGATAAACAGTTTCTGCACAAGACAAATTAGTATGTGGGTGTTAAATATGGAAAGATTTCCTCTTGGAAAAACTTGGTTTGCTGTATCTGAGAGGTCCCTGCACCTGTAGCTCTAGAAAACTGCTTTGAAAGCACAGATAATAAAACAGCTCTGTTGTAATTTCATACACGCCATCCACACAAACGATAAACAAATGTGAAAATATAGTTGCTGTCAGAAATGACACCAGCCCTGTGGTTCTGTTAAGCCCTAGAATACTCTTCAGGCAAAGCTTGTTTTAGTGGTTCATCTATGTGTATATTGTATAGGTTTCTTATAAATGCCATTAAAGTAATTTGAAATGTATGTGACTTGCCAAAAGGACAATTTATTTTAAGACTGTAGTGTACAGAAAATATACTATTTGGCATTCTGAAGAAAGGAAGAATGTTTTTAAAAATACGAACAAAGAATCCTGTGGCACTTACAGACTAACAAATATATTTATGTTAGTCTTTAAGTGCTGCAGGACTCCTTGTTTATTTTACTGAACTAGACTAACATGGCTGCCCCTTTGGATCTTTTAAAAATACAGAGCAAAAGACTGGCTAGGCAACTCATGAAATGCCTATTAATCTTGCCATTAGATTATACTGTGTGTGCGCAAGCATGTGTGTGTTCCCGTATCTCTGATATCCACCTGTTACCTCTGATCATTTGTGAACTCTTTTGGGGGCTCTTGTTGAATGTCCTGCATATATTGTGCCTATCACAACGGGCACCTAGGCACCAACAAAGCACGCACTATTTGTACTCGTGTATAAGCCTAGAATTTTCTTCCTTGAAATTACCTTTGAAAAAGGCACTGCTGGATAATACGCAATTACAATTAGTTAATACACAATAACAATTAGTTAAATTAGTTAATACACAATTACAATAAAAATAACAAATGAAGTGCTACAGGACCGCTCATTGTTTTTACAATGACAAATTAGTCTATTTGAATTGGAATCCTGACTTGAAGAAAATCAGAAGTTATTTTGAATTGGTGTTTGAAACTAATTACTGCAAGTTTGCAGGAGGAAATTTTATTGGGTGCCAAATTCACATGTTAAAAAAGTGTGTGGGTTGGGATAGGAGTAAAAATCTAAGGTGTTATTTTCTTGGCCGTGTCCTCATAATAGTTCCTTTTGGTTTCATTCAAATCTTGTGTGGCGCAACTTCTAGCTGTGCCAGAGTGAATTCACAAAAGAAGATTCTCTTCCATAGCAAGGTGAAAGCCTGGCTAGGGAAGGAAAAGACAAGTTTTCCCCTAGGTCAGTGGTTCTCAACCTGTGGGCTGCACACCCCTGGGGGGCCGCAGAGTGTCTCCAAGGGGGTCCGCAGACAGGCTGGGAGCTGGAGCCAGATGCCGCTGGGGTCTCCGGTTGCCAGGGAGACCCAGGCTTCTGGCTGGCAAGCAGGGAGCTTCCCCATTTAAAATTCCCTCATGCTCAGGGTAGCATGGGGGGCAGCCAGATGCCCCCAGCTCCAGTGGCCAGGTAAGGGGGGGCGGGAAGGGACTGGGGGGGGGGCAGAGAACAGGCTGGCACGAAGGGAACGCTGGGGGGAGCAGGGGGCCATGGCCATGGCAGCCCCCTCTCCCTGACAGGAGACCCGCAGGCCACATTCTGCCCCATGTGGGCCACATGTAGCGCGTGGAGGCACCACTGCTCGTTCAAGAAAGGGGGCCGTGAACTTGCTTTTCCCTGCAGAGTGGGGTCCCCAGCCTTAAAAAGTTTGGGAACCCCTGCCCTAGGTATTTGATGCAAGAGCTGAGTAGTACCCATTATCAACAGTAACAAGTGTGGCTGGATACCGACCTGTGCGGAAATGAGCAAATACTTTGCTCTCTGGGTTCATGATGAGATGGTGTCTCTTGGATGCAATCAATACACAGGTGCTAAAATGACTAATAAAAAATAAATTTACTTCTCCTTCTTTTTAATTGTGGATTTCAGGCTCCAGTAGAGAAAAAAACTTGTCAGATTGTTACCTGTAGAAGACCAGAGCTATGGGAGCGTTTAGGTTGCATAAAAGGAGCCTTTAAAATAAAATAAAATAAAATAAATAAGGGAAAAAAGTGGAGAAAAGAATAGTATAAAAAATTAAAAACTCTATTTGCTTCATTCTTTTTTGCATAATCTAGCTGTTTTATTGTATTCAAATTTTAAAAAGTCTTAAGCGAAATACCCATGTGTTTGTTAAAGAGAATTTAAAAATGGTAAAGAAAGAGAGCTCCTTGTTGGTTTGTTTTTTTTTTGTTTTTTTTTTGATTAGGGGCATTGACTACCAACTGCTTAAAATGTGAATAATTGCTTGGGCACTGAAGAGTTTTTAAAAAAATTACGCAAGTCCCATTGTCAAAAGGGACTTACTCTTGAGTGGCTGACTCCTTGACAGTTGATGGAACTTGAGAGCCAGTCCTTTTTGAAATGGTACTTAGGCATTTCTGAAAATTTTATCCTTTGGGCCCAATCCATTTGTCATGGGAGCCAGTTGAAAAATTCTCATTTATTTCAGTAGGGTTGCTAATGAGTGTCATTGTGCCCAATGAAGGCACAGTAGCCCTAGGTATCCCAGTTCCCTTGGCTATCTGTTCCTTGCTTATATTACCCAAGTTGTGCCACTTCCTGAACATGACTGTTCTACTTGTCTGCTCTGTGTTCCTGCTGTCTCCTTTGCAGCACCCTCTTTTCTTAAACGGATGACTTCCATCTCTCCTTGCTAGGTGCCCACAGTATGTCTGCTCCCTCCCCTTCAATTTTTTTTTTCTCCCATATAGCTCCAATATTCTCAAGTAATTGCATTTGCTTTGTGGCAAGTTTTATGAACACTGACGTACCAAAATCTAATTTATTACTGTGCTTTTGAATTAATTGGTGGAGATATCAAGACAGCGGCAACATTATAATTTAACAATTAATGCTAATAACCTTTCCAGAGAGAAAACTTATGCAGCTGGTTTTCCTTGTATTGTAACAATAAATGTATCTTTGAGACAAGCAGAATGACTGACTAATAAGGGAGAAAATCTGCTGCAGATGCCTCACAGCGAGTATCTTTTTGAATGAAAGTTACAATCTCAGTAATCTGTGGGATAAGAATATCTGCCTGCTTTTTTGTCTTTCTTTTATCCTGGTGTTTGCCATGCATTCTATTGTGTTGAAACTCTTACTTGTCAGTTACATTCTATTAGACTGATTTTTGAAACATCCACCTTGCTTTTGTGCTAGGTTTGTTTTCCAGCAGTACTGTCTTGGTGGCTTTATATTCATGAGTTTCTCATTAGTGCTATTGTATTCTACACTCCCTTTTTGATCAGCTCAAGTAGATCCATTTAAGGATTATTTTTAAGTATTATGTGCACTCCTTCCTGGTTAGCAGAGTGGTGAGTCTCCCCACCTATTACAGAGAATATTGGGGTTTATTTCCCCAGCAAGGAAGTCTATGTTTTGAGGTGGCATGGTGGCCAGTTGGTGAAGGCATTGCACTGCTACTCTTGTGGGTTTGAATCCTGCTGTCATGAGCTTTTGGCAGTGTAGTTGCCTATAATGCCAGTTCAAAATAGGATAGAAACAAATCCAAGTTTGGGGTGAATGGGTGTATTATACAAGTCAGACGAGGTGATTGAATGGTTCTTTCTAGCTTTAAAATCTGTGAGTTGACAGGCCTTGCACAGATTGATCGGAATCCAAACTGGGGATTCAGATCTCTCAACTTTGAGGATGGTTGGATCTGAATGTGACACTTGTGCCTCAGACCCTTCTCTGAGCACACTTTGTGTTCTATGTGAATGGTTCCCAACCTTTTTCAGGCTGGGGACCAATGTTCCCTCTAAGGTTTGGCGGCTTGTGTGCAAAATTGTGAACCTGTGTGCAGAACTTCTTCTAAATAAAATTTATGTGCAAATTCACGTGATGGAAATTATTGAAAAATATAGAACAATGACAAATTGTTATTTACATTGTTTTTATTAATAATTTGAATATATTCTATGCGTATGTGACATTGTCTCATAAATTCTTCAGTACTGTTCGTCTGCCTTTGTCAGTTTTCCAAAATGAATAAGCACATAAAAAAGTGACAGCAATTAACTTGCCTTGTTTTTCATTTTGCACAGCAGCCCATTTTACAGTTTAAAAAAACGTTCTAAATTGTTTCTAGCCAGTTCAAATGTGCCCCTTTATTTGTTTTACTTAATTGGTCACTATTAGTAATTTTAATGACGGTGCACTTTATTTTCCTTCATTTTATTAGTGTTTGCTATCCATTTTTTTCCAAATTTAGCCCTTCCCTAAGGGGCAACAGGCCAAAAGTTAAAAAACCCAACACAGTGTTTGAACCCGTGACCCTGAGATTACAAGTCTGTTGCACAACCAACTGAGCTATGGAGGTTCCCTAAATAAAAACTTTGAGGAATAAAGGATAACTGTGTAATTGACTGCCCCTTGATTCCCTTCCCCTTATAAAATGCTCTTTGTTCTCTGTGTGTGCATCTGTGCCGCCCACTCTCAACATCAGGCTCATGGGTTCCAGCACTGTGTTGGGCCTTTTTTTTGTTTTTGTTTTTGAACATTCTACTTATCAGAAGTAAAAAGTTGGGCAGTCACCTATTTCTGGAATGCCTGGGGGAGGAAGGACATGAAGGTAAAAAGGAGCCCTTGGATAGGTCTGGAATAGCAACCCTGGCCCCCCCCCCCAGCCGATCCTCAGCTGTGCCTCAGGACTGTTCCCTGCCCATCTTCAGCCACTCTCCCAGCCTGCCCCCTCCCCCAGCTGATCCTTGGCCATTGTTAAGGCCTCCCCCCCCCATCCAGTCCTCGGCTGCTTTGCCAGCCTGACCCCCCCCCATCCCCAGGCCAGACTTCAGCCACTGTGCTGGCCTGGCCCTGCCCAGCCCTGGCCCCGCTCCCCCCACACCCTCAGCTGATCCTCAGCCACCTTGCTGGCTTGGCCCTGCATGGCCCTGGTCCTGGCACTGCTCCCCCACCCACTGATCCTTGGCCGCTTTGCTGGCCTTGCCCTGCCCTGCCCTGCCCTGCCCCGCTCCCCCACCACAACCCCAGCCAATCCTGGGCCACTTTGCTGGCCTGGCCCTGCCCAGCCTGGCCCCACTCCCCCCACAACTCCCAGCCAATCCTCGGCTGCTCTGCTGGCCTGGCCCTGCCCAGCCCCAGCCCCGCTCCCCCCGCCGATCCTTGGCCACTCTCTGGCCTGGCCCAGCCAGTCCTGGGCTGCACTGCTGTCTTAGCCCTTCCTGTGTGCGGGAATGGGAAACCCCTGCATGGTGAGGGTTTTTTAGGTGCACAGTCGCGCAGCCACATACCTCTGAAGGAACATAGCTGGGGACCTCTTTTTAAGAAAAATATGCTTTGCGGCCCCTCTGGCTGATTATGTAATCTGGCTCGCGTGGGCAGACTCTGACCTGCACCACTCTGGCGGCACCACTGGGACAGCTGGCGAGCAGTGCTGCCGCCACCATGGCCGCATCACTGGGGAGCCACGCTGCAGCAGTTATGGCCCTCTGCCCTTGCCCCTGCTCGGGAGCCACCGTAATCCCATCCGCCTGCCAGGATCCAGCCACTGGAGGGGAAAGGCAGCACTGGTGGGGAGCATTGGGGCTGTAGCTGGATTCTGGCCCTGGTAGGGAGAGGTTCCCTAGACCCCTAGGGGTCCCCAGACCACAGGTTGGGAACCACTGTTCTACGTCATCTGTCATTTTCAGTACTGGATTTTGTGGGCTGCAGTGATTTAGAGTAAGGGTTTCCTAGCAGGGTGGGCCCTGACCCTTCAGAGTATGTTGGGTAGTTCTAGGTGGGTCAACATGTCCCAGGAGTTTTAATTTTTAAATGGATGCTGGGACAGGATAGCAAGACTCAAGTTTATACTGTGGTCCTACCACTTTTCAGACACCTCAAGTTTGTCTCTGCAGTGCCTGCTAGAACTCACAGGAGCAGTGAGAAAGTGGAGAAAGCAGCATGATAGCAACTTTGGCCCTAGCCATTGGGGAAGAGAAGACAGTTGGGGCTGTGGGAAATGGCTTGGCTGGGAGCATGACAGCAAAGGGGTTGGAAGGACCAGGTCGGGGAGGAGGGGAAGCAAAGAGCTGGAAAGGGAGGAGGAGCAGGGAGAAGAGAAGAGGAGAGGGAAGCAGGGTGCTGGAGTGAATACAAAATCAATATTGCTATTAGCCAGCTCCAGGATGGGAAGAGAGAGAGTGTGAGTGCATTTCCCTGCTCCCCATATAGTGAGTGAGTGAGAGAGAGAGGAGGAAATTTGAGAACAATTGTATTACAAGGCCATAGTCAAAGTAGGCCAAAGAGTCAGCTCTGAGAACTTGCATGGTAGGCTACTCAGGTCGGGGAGGGCAAGCCATAAAATGAAAGAAAATCTCTGTTATCATATCATATCTCTAGTTTTCTGCTCATCTTTCAAAAGATTTACTTTTCCACTCACCTTCCATAGGGTGTCATCTAGACTCCACTGAGCGTATCCAATTAGCTAAAGTTTTCTCTGATGGGAGAACTTGCAGGCTGGCTATGGCAAAATAGTATTTTCTGTAAAACTGATTGAAAACCCTTGAATCTCTAGTTAGGGATTAGGAGGGAACTTTCTCCATGGCCAGAATTGCTCCATAATTGTCCATTTACACATCTCTTGCTCCTCCTTCAGAAGCCTCTTGTATTGGCTGCTGTCATGTACAGGATGCTGGAGTACAGGGCCTCTGGCTGGTCTGGTCAGCAGCTCAATTGACAATGTGTATGTTGCTGGAAATAAAAGGGGAGAAATGTTACCTAGATAAAAGCCCTTTTCACACTCAACCAGTTAGAAAATGGGCTTCCAGCAGAAGACCTGCGCATTGTAGAGAGAGAATCAAGTTACTGGTCTTTCGGATGAGTTTCCCCTTCTTGAAGAAGGGCACTGTGTCAACTTGAAGGCTTTTCTCTCTCACACACACAAGTTGGTCCTAAACAAGACGCAGGTGTTAGCTTGTCCACCTTGTCTCTCAAGAAGATTCATAGCATTTTATTTCCTTTGTGTCCCTAACAGTTCAACACTTTGCAGGTCATTTTTAGGGTGTAAGCATTCTCTGTCCTCCTTGAGCTTGGGATCCAAAGGCTGGACTGCTGAGGTTAATATAGATATTGCATTTTAGGGTTTTTATTCTTTCAGGAAGTAAAATACCAAATCCAATGTATAAAACAATTAATGCTAATTTTCAGGCATGCTCTGATGGCCTTAAACTGGTTTCTTTTCTTGCTTATGCTTGTTTGACATCAGTGTAACTCCACTGGTTGCATGGTGACAGGAGAACTGAGCTGCTACCGCCATAAACTGGAACCAGTTATAAAACATGCCCGTGTTTACAGCAGACAGAAAGAATCATATAGCTTCCTAACCCATCAGCAACCATGTTATTGCAGGGCTGGGTTTGTAACTACATGTTCCTGTGAATCTCTCTAGTGTCACTCTCAAAATATGAGGTTAGCTCTGCTGTCCTTGGTCTGTTAGTTATTAAATAGGGCACCATGGTTCCTCTGAAGTAATCCATTTTTCATCCATTAGAATTAAAACTGTCTGGGTGTATCTGAGGCTTAATCAGTCAGTGGGCTGTTCCATAGTGAAGCTGGTAAGAATTATTAAATAAATAAATAAACCAAACTCTCCAATAATACATGTTTAATTTAGAATAATCTGCATGAGATGAGACTTAATAAATAGCAGCTAATAAATTACAAATGAAAGATCTCATGAGTAGATGGCATTATGCCACTACTGAGGGTGGTATAAATGTCATATTACAGGGCTTCATTCTTTCAGAAAGTGCAGTAGCAAATTAAATGTATAAAACTTGATGAATGCTGATTTTGAATGATGCTCTGACTGCCTTCAACTGGTGATCATGCTCTTAAAGGGGGTTAAAAAATCACTGGGCATGTAAGTAGGGTATTTGTGGAGAAAGAATGGCAGGTGAAGGGAAAATATAAATCTTTTGTGTCATTGTCTTTTCATAGATAAGATTTTTCAGATTTCGGGAAGGCTATAGTTGTGTGCCACTAACATTATTCTCTAGCCGTCAGTGCTGATACATGATTTTGTTTTACCCCTAGGGTATGGTATGGGGTAAAATTCTCATAATCACATGTCCCATGTATTTTTAACATTCCATGCCACATCAATGTGACTTGATTCATATCTGAATCCTGTTTGTGTCTCACATAACTTAAAGTTAAAACTAGCAATTAAGAAGCCCTCTGAGTTAGAGGAAGGGGTGCATGACCATACTGGAATTCAGTTGACTATTGGTTTCATATCAGTCCTGCCATCCACAAAAGTTTGTTTAAAACCTTCGATAGTTAGGTAAAGAAACAGTCCATAATAACTTAATTATTCAAGTTGATTCAGAGAGAGATCTATTGGCAGATGGTGAAAATAGCCTTGTTATGAGAATTTGCATAATATAATACTGTGCACTCCTATTATGTTTAATCTGTTTAATGCTACT
Source organism: Podocnemis expansa (assembly GCA_007922195.1). NCBI lineage: Eukaryota > Metazoa > Chordata > Testudines > Podocnemididae > Podocnemis > Podocnemis expansa. The sequence goes on along the minus strand of ML681971.1, from coordinate 16,690,309 downwards.
TTGTGAGTGAATAAGTGCTGTTTTATTAAGATATCTCACTGTCATCCATTTAAATTAAGGAACCGAGGCTGGAAAGTTGCAGGAGAAAACTCATTGATTTTTTTCCCCCAACTAACCTCGTTTAAGAATTTTCCTCAATGCACTCAGTAATGAGAATGAAGGATGTTTTATGCTGAAGTGGTGCAAAGGCAGTGGCATAAAACTGTTGCCCTGAAGTGCACTAGATAAGTAAATAAAGTGGCCATAACTCTTAATATCATAGAAGTTTGCTATTTATTTTGCACTTACATGGCTACTTTGTCTGAGGAACATGGATGTCTTGAACTTTTGAGTTAAGAAGCCATTGGAGGGAACGTGGAGGTGGCAATAATATTCCCATTTTAGAGATGGGGAAAACCAGGTGTGGACAATTGATATGATGTGCAGCCAGTGACAGAGCCTTGACTGGACCCAGATCTGTTTGGTTGTATAGCTTTTTGCAATGCATCCCATCATAGTGGTATTTGAGTAACTTCCAACTGCTGCTTCCCACACATCTGTCAGTAGCCATTGCATGGCATTCTGTTATATGCAGTGTGTCTTATCACAGTTTATGCATCAGTATATTATGTGCACAAATATGGTACATGCAGAATCTTTGTAAGCCTGGTGCCATGGCATCAGAGAATTAATATATTTCAGCAGTCTCTGATACAATGAGCATTTTAGTGCTGTCTAGTCTTGCAGAGAGCTAGTTGACAGCAGAGCTAATACACTGGGTCTCTATGAAAAAAATTAAGTGTGGAGGCGGAGGAGAAAACGGCCAGCAGTCCTTGCCTTCTCTGCTACCAAATGGTCAATTGATGGAGTGCAGCTTACGCTAGCCTAGAAGAAACCACCTGTTGATGCTGGTGTTTTGGGAGAAGAGCGTTGTGCTTAGTTGACAAAACATGAGTTTATTTTGGCTCTTGTATAATAGTCGTTCTGACTGGGATGCTACAGAGAGCCATACTGCTGCTACAAATGCATTCTCTAAATATTTTGAAACAACATTTTAGATGTAAAGCATTTTGGTGTGTGTCCATGGTACCGATCAAGTTAGATGACCACTTGTAATGAGTGTGAGCATCTAATTTGAGGTGCTAGTGTTGCTACAGGCTGTATGATGCGTTTTTAAGTTGCAAGAATTTCTGCAACTAAAAAAGCAACTAAGCTATGTGCACACATTTTTACTCTATCTTCCTAGGAACATTTTTTTTTTGTTTAATGGAATTATAACTTTTTAAGCTCAGTAAGTAATCATTTGAAGGAAACTACCAAAAATATGGAGCATGTAAGGGTTATTTGTAGCCATTACTTTGAAGATATGTCCTATGTTTTAGACAGGTAACGCTCACGTGGTAGTGGAGGATCATTTTTTTGTAAATGTTTAATCAAATGATAGTACTAATAGGACCATAGGGACATTCTCAAGGTTTGCAGGCCCAAAATACAGCACTTCTATAGATAGTCATTATTTGTTAAAAGTTTTTGTACCAGTAGATAAGTGTGCACAGTCCCTCCCAAAACCATTTGCAGGCTGAAATCCTGGCTCTGGGCTGGGTGATCCAAAAGCAAAAACACGGAACCTCCATTAACTCTCCCAGTTTCTGTGCACCTTCCAGAGAAGGAAAGAGATAATGTTACCTTGAGACAGCATTTACATCAAGTTGAGTTCTTAGCTGGCTCATAATTGTGTGGAGGAGCCTGGGAAAGCATTGGGGACAGAAACATGTGGTTGCATGTTTGGAGACTCAACAAGCCCATTTTCTGAACTTATGTATTGTAAGAAGCTGCAATGTTAATGCTCTTGGAGTCCTTCATTTTGAAACCGAGTAGTTTTTGACTGTCTGATAGTTGGCTGTGGGAGAGTAAATTTTCATTTATTATTTTGAAATGGGTGGATGAAGCAGAAGGAAGATGGTAACTAGAATTAAATTTGGGTCTGTCAGTCTTAAAAAGCATGCCCTTAAATATATGCTTGTAAAATATTCTCTCTTATTGTGCAGTGCTGTTGACAAACCAGAAAAATGTTGGTTGAAAATTTGATTTTAAAATCCTAAAAGCTACAGATGAAAAAGCTCTTCTTCATCATCCAGTCCACTTTCCTGCCAATATAGGAGCAGTTTATGTTGCAAAGCAATTCTACTGAAGCATGCATTACCTTTTCTTGTACAGTTATTTTTATGTAGTCTAAAAGAGATTTGTGTATGACCATTGCTTTTTTGGAGACACGGCTTCCCCTTTGGAATATGTAAAATGATGTATGTTGAGATCATTAGAGTAACTGATGGAAAAAAATAATGACCTGTTTTTCCCTGTTGGTAGTATGAAGAATTGCTGTGTAGTTAAACTCCTCCATTTGACCTCAGTTTGGGGCATAAACGAAACAACATGCTTGTTGTAGATAATTCAATAGTGGAAAGAATTATATGTCATATAGCCCTTTCCAGTTCAGCTGTTCAGACAGTCTTCAAGTTGAAGAGACCCTAATGAGAGAAATGGGTGGGGCAGCTAATTACCACTCCCTTCATAAGGGTTATGTCCTTTTAGCCCAGGATTATAGCTCCCGAAAGGGTAAAACCCAGATTGCAACTGCAGTGGGCTTCCCTACACCGTTATGGTTTTTAACTTCTTATTCTGCCCAGAGTCTATTCCCTTTTCCTGGTTTGGTATATACAGAACTGCCAAAGTGAATGGATGAAGAAAGACCTTATTCTTTCATTTTAATACACATTCCTCAGAAGAGACTACAGTGTCATCCTTATTAGAAGAAACTAATTGATTTTTGGCTGACTTACATTTTTCAGCTTTAACATTTCATATCAGTCTTTGTTTCTCTTGTATATTATATTCTGCCATATAAATCACTTGAGCCTTTTATTGCTCTGCAATTATGCCTGTCTGATGGAATGTAGTTATTGTACTACTATATTATATTATCTCCAGTGTAAATTCTTTATACGTTAGTTAGTAAAAATCGCTTATGCAAGCACTGTTGAGACAAATATGCAGTGCAGCAATTTACTGTTTTCCACATTTTAATCTGTGTGTTCCTTCAAGAATATTCAGTTTTCTGAAATATCCTACTCTTATTTTCAGCATAAGGAAATCACATGAAGGCGGTATTCTGGAAGATAATACCTTTTTAAATGATGTTGGGTACACTTCAGTTGGGGGTACATAAACAAAATAGTCAACATCACAGCACGATGTACTATCAGTGTTTGCCTGAAATGACCACCCTCCGTCATCAACCTTTCCCCTCAGGCGTGATCCAAAGCTGGTTGAAATGAATGGAAAGACTCCCATGCACTGCAAAAACGAGCCTCCTATATCTAACAAAGTGGGTTGGAACCCAAGAAAAATTATGCTTGAAGAAATTTGTTAGTCTCTAAGGTGTCACAGGACTCTCACTGGTTTTGCTGTACATGGACTAATATGGCTACCTCTCTGGAACTTGTCACCAGTCACTTCAATGAGCTTCATATTGGTCACTCCATATACCTTGCTGGGAAAGAATGTTGTGGACTCTGGTGAATACTGAGTTTGAGGGAATAGCTTCCTAGAAGAAGACAAGCAATCACTATCATGCTGAAAGGGGTATAAATATGCTTATATCAAATAGAGGAAAAGGATCTAGAGTGTGGGTGAAGCATCCCTGAAATAGGAGATGATAGAGCAGTTGAGCCTGAGCTGGTCTTTCTATGACATCACTGTTAATAAAGCCAAATCCCAGAAAGGGGGGTGAGTTTTTACTCTTCATTGACTTAATTTTAGAGATGGTTGGAAAAGGCAGTCTCATATAGCCTTTGGGGTTTTTTATAATTACTGAGCTGGCTGATAACGTTGTAATTTTTCAGTCTTAAAGGAGTGAGCAGTGAAAAATTCCATACAAATACCAGCTATTTTGGCCTGTGAAATAACACTAGTTTTTAACCTTATCTTTGTGTTGTTCATGTGGGCGTGGAAATACTATAGGAGGTCTTAAAACTTCTTGTTAGCTGGAGAATGTTTATAAAATTTTGAACTTCAGTTAGTGTATCTGCATAGACAGCTGAAGCTGTTGATGTCCCCTTCTCCATAGTTTGTCTGATTTTATTGCCATGGAGGAAATAATTGGTTTCCATGACACAGTTTAAAGATTAACTTTTAACATCCACATTGCTGTTGCATTACAGCATTTAATATACTTAATCAGCTTTTGTGAGAGACTACCATAGAATCTTAGTTTGATTGTTCACATGGCAGCTGAACAATGATGATTTTAAGAGGCTGTAAAGGATCCCGGTCAGGTTTAAGACCCCATTGTGCCTAGAGCTATACATACACATGCGAAGATGTAAACTGCTTAGTTTAAAATCTAAATTAAGAGTTCAGGGTTTGCCTCAAGCCCCCTTAATTAGCATAAACAGCCTGCATCTTTGGCCAGACTTTTTGGATTAGCTAGCTGTAGTTCAGAGAGGGATTTATAACAGTCAATACAGGTCCTGAAGGGGAGAGACCCTTGGGAGAAAGTTTAGTTTGAGTTCATGGGATGTTGCTTTGGAATTTCATTTATGTAGAAAAGCAGGTGCCCAGAGAGAGTGAATTTTTGATTCTGTGATGAGTGCCTAACTTTTGCTTGGAGTTGGATGTGAACTTCCCCAACTCACCTGACCTTGACTTGTTAAGTTTCTTCCTTTCCCTGAGGCTGGGGTTGCTCAATTAAAAGTAACTCCTCATTTTTACCTAGGTTTTTAAGTACTTTGCGCACTTGTCATGTATGGTCTTTAATCGTTATTGTAGTACGAGGAATCCCAGCTATATTTTCTGGTCTTATTTATTTCTTGCTCACTCCCTTTGTTGCTCTATGAAGTTTTTGCTGTTCGGCCCCTTTTAACTTGAGCTCTGATAAGGGCTTGGCTTCAGGTCCTCACCTGGTTTCTTTACAATATGTATTGTCCTATTGGGTAATAGTATTGGATTCCGTGGTTTCCAATGCCATTTGTATACAAGCAGTCCTCAAACACACCTTCCAGAACCTGCATATGAGATGAAGCAAATTGATACTTTGCCTAATTACAGTCAGCCATGAATACCTTCTGGTTTTATTAAGGGGATTGTGCGCCTTGACGTTTTTCTCGAATTGCAAGAATTCTGATCCTTCGTGACAAAAATAGCCCATATGAGACTAGTGCTGGACAAATTGCTTTTGTTCCTCCAGTTATCTTTCTTGTATGCTTTAGGGTCCTCTTAGAACTGTCACAGTAATGCGATACAACACAACAGTGTACTGAGAAAAGTTAAGTTGTTATTTAAAAAACAAACAACTTCTGATTTTTTTTTTTCCAAAGCTCATTTTAATTATCAAAAGAGGGAGTTGTCCTTGAAGAAGTTGAATGACAGAGGAGTTCTGTTTCTGGAACAGCTGTTGTACATCATGAAGACAATGACATGAATGTTAGCCATTGATGAGTTTAATTTCTTTTTCACCAGCATATTCATGTTACACTAAGTGCTGGTGAAACTGAAGTACTGTTGAATAGCTTGTCAGTGCAGACATCTGAGTTGAGTTCTGTGGCAATTCTGTTGATCCTTCCAATATGCAAAATTCCCCTGTCATTACCAATTTAAGAATCTAGCTAATTAGAGAAGTAGTCTTCTGCCTGGCCTGTTGCTTTACCTTTTAATCTATATCTTTGCTTAATCTTGAATTGATGGCCCATGTATAGCAGTTTTTCTCATTGTGGTAGTGGGTACAAAGTTCTTCAGCTGCTGAATACTGTTCAAAAATTGATTTCAAGGCCTTTTTTCCAACACTCCGCTCCACCCCCCCCCCCCAAGGTAAAAGCATCTCATTGATCTGCAAGAAGGTAGGTTTGCTGAATTACCATATGCTGAATTGGATTCAGGTCTCAACTATTTTATATGGTCTTCAGTCACTGTTCACTAGGTTGCCCATTATGACTTTGATCAATTCCATTTGTATGGAGTTCCTCCTATAGTTAGGGAAACTAATTCATCACGTGTTAAACAGTTCACTTTCACTATATCACATATTTAAGGCTGCAAATGACAATCCATGTCTTGGTTCTCTCTCTAAATACTGTGTGTGTATATCGTGTGCCAACATATTTTGGAGTCCTGTTAGAGTTTATGAACTCCCGTAACTGTCATTTGAGAGGCTCAAGGCTCTTTTTAGTCTTTAAATATCTCACTCATTCCCATAAGGATAGATGAGCATGATACTAGCTGACATGCTGGGGAGTAAGGCGCAAAGAAGTTGTTTCTTGCACGAAGCCACAAGAGTCAAAGTGAGCTACAAACAGACCAGAGGTTAAAGTATAATTTAGTGGGCCCCTCCTGCACCCCAGCTTCTGCCCCCTAAACGTCTCCCCCTACCCCACCTCCTGCCCCACACATGCCAGCGCCCCACCCCAGCTCCTGCTCCCCCACACCTACATCCTTTACCTGGCTGCCGTGGCGAGGGGACCTGCCCAGGCTGAGGCTTTGGCCTAGAGCCTGGTCTCACTGAGCATTCTCAGAGCTTCTGAGCATGCTCAGTGAGACCAGGCTGTGGGGTGGAGTTTTTAGAACTCCCTGCCTGGCCCAATGCGGCAGAATGATGTTCTGGGGCTTGCTATTTTTAGGGGCTCATTGTTCTGGCCCCTAAAAATAGAAAATGGAGCTGGAACACTGGCTTCTGGGACCTACTATTTTTAAATGGTGAGCCCTGGAATGCAGCGTTTTGGCTCCATTTTCTATTTTTAGGGGGCCTGGAACACTGAGCCCCTAAAAATAGTGGCTCCTGGAACAGCATTCTGCTGTGTTCTGAAACAGACTACAGGAGTCCTGATTCCCATTCTTCATTTCAAGCCATGAGCACCACTGTATCTGCAGGCCTCAACCAAGAGAAGGGCCCCATTGTGTGAGGAGCATAAGACGCAGGAAGAGAGTCCCTATGCTTAACAGCTTTCAGTATTAGTAGGCAAGACAGACAAAGGGTGTGAGGGTGCAACAGAGGTGAAATGGCTTGTCCAATGCTGGGGACAACACTGGGTGTAGAACCAGATCTCCTCACTCCAGGGGTAGTATGCTATCCAATAGTCCACTGCCTTACAGACAAAAATATTGTCTCCGAAAATTGCAGTTTGCTTTACTTGTCAGCTGTGTGCAGAGCAATAGATATGACACCTCGTTTAAACACGGCCTTCAGCTCATCACACCCGTAGAGCAAATGTTGAATAAAAGGTGCTTTACAGTGAAGTAATTCCTTGCAGTTATGACTTTGCATTTTTCCAGTCTTGGCTTAGAGAACTATGCTGAGGAATGTTGATATAAATATTCTTCATAGTTCATTAGATAGACACCAATATATTAACACTAGGAAACTTTATTTCAGATGTTGCTGATGTTGGCTTTTTTTGCTACCGAAAAGCTTTTAGCTCTTGGGCACAAAGTCAAATGCCATTTAAATGCATAACATTCAATTTTTAAACCCCCCAGAGCCAGTACGTTCTCAGTCGTTCTTGGATGGGGTGTGTAATAGGCACTTACTTAGCTCAGATAAAGCCTAATTGAGGATTCAGTCAGGGCTGTTGCTAAATTAGCAGAGCTGGTTTATTAGGCAAATGCAGTACAGAGTTGTCAAAATAAGCAATTCTTAAAATTCCCATTGCATAAGAAGAGAATTCATGTAATTAAGCTTCTTTTCCTTTCTCTGTTCCCTAGACACTGTCCTCTTTGTTATTGAAGAAGAAACCTGTTTCTTATTGAAGAAGAAACCTGTTTCTTACAAAGATTCATGTCTGTCATTTTTTCCTTTCTGTTTGTTCTGTGGTTTTGAATGCCCTGAGCTGGTACTACAGCTTGCTTTCGTAACCCACTGGCGAGTGCATGTTACACATCCTTTGTGCTGATCTGTAGAGTATACGAGTTGTTATAGCTCCCAGCAACCAAGTCTTGGCTATTTTGCTGAAGCTGGGGCAGCTTTTGGTTTTTAGCTCTGAAGGAACTCATTTTAATCCTCAATTTGTCAATCAAGATGACAGCTGTTACACAAGTCAGTCACTCTGATGGGATGATCAGAACAGGGATACCTTGCTAACATTCTTTAACATACAAGGCAGCGACAAAGTTTTTTCAGCATTTGAAACAGTGTTCTTCAGATAAGAATGATGCTTCAGGTGAATGCTGAGATGGCTGCAAATTAGGTTTTCAAGTGTAGTCAAAAAGAATAGGATGAAGTATTCCTTCTGAGGAGGCTGCACTGAGTGACAGGATCTGAAGTACACTTTACTTTTGACTTGCACGTAATGCAAACAAGCAAGAAAACCTTCCTGAAGTCTATATGCCAGTAGATAACTCAGTTTTAACTAGAGCTTTAAGAAAAGTCACTGTCCCACCTTTGTGTCAAGCTTCAAGTTGTAAATTGGAAAAAGTGTATTCCCATTGATAGTGAACAATCCACTGTCTATGGGTGTTCATATTCAGTCATTATCACATGTTAACTTTTGGATGGGTTCTTTTCCCCAGGAGAAACGCTGTGTGTAGAGAATAAGAATGCGGAAGTTTGATGACCCAATTTAAAATGTATCTATAAATTTGTCAGCTTTGCTAAATGTATATTCAGGGTGCATGTGGTGGTTTTTGGTTTTGGCTTTTTTTGTACTCTTCGTTATTCCCAGACGTGATCATTCTTTTTTTTTTTTTCTTCCTCTTTCTAGTTCAAGATAGATGGAGAATGGTACACATGGATTGACTATGACTGTTTTCAGGAGCTGGTCCAGGAGTATGAAAAGAGCAGGGGATCAAAGACCTTCACTGCAGCAGATTATGTGGCAAAAACACCAGGCTGGGCAGTGTTTGGGTCCAGAGAAAGGGGCTTTGATCCTTTGGACACTAGATTTCAGCGAAAGAACAAAACGAAGGACATCTCAGGGTGCTGATGTCATTGACCTCTGGGGCACTCTGAATTACTGTGCAACTAACTGATATAGCCATTGTTTGGGTTATTTTTATTTTACCAATATGGCATAACATGAATGCAGAATATTTGCACATGACCGTAACCCTTGAGAGCAACAAGAAGGCAAATGTCCTTTGTACCCTCTTCCCTTCTGTTCCTTCTAGCCCCGAATTAAAATTTTAGACACTTTTGTCTAATACAGATGATCCATGTAAACAATTTATTATAATTGACATGATGCTGTGTAATTTTTATTCTGTGTATAGACCTTAAAATTAAAAAGTACTTGTTTGTGGCCTACACAGTTTGGTGTTGCACCTTTTTTATGTTGTTGCTGGACTCTGCAGTGGAGAGTGCTGGTGGTGCCTGTTTGCTTCTTTTTTTTAACATTTAAATGTTCTGTTTCAGCAAGGATGAGAGGGAGAGAAGTTTTCACTGCAGCTGTCCCCTTCCTTTGGTTGTCTGTGGGTATGAACCATGGGAGCTCTGGTTTTATAAGACTGAACTATGTTAGGAACAACATGCCACTGGCAACAGCTAAGATTAGGAGCAGCATAGTTAAACACAGATTCTTCTTGCTATACATTTAAAAAAGTAATCTAGGGCCCGCCAGCAAGGTACGGAGTATCCACGGAAGTCATAAGGTGCTTGTATTTCTCCTGTTTGCAAGAAGCTGTTAAACCATGCCCAAGTGTCTTCCAGCTTCCTGGATTTGTGTAATTAATATTTCCTAAAAAGGCATGCCTCCCAATAAAATGTGTTAAGTTTGTATGAACTTGTTTGGGTCTGGTCATGCTCATAATATGTGTGTACAATGTCCTACTAATTTCAGTGGGCGTTTTGAGAGAGGCAGGCAATCAGAACTTTGATCTGTTCAGGGGGCTGGCAGTAAGTTTTCATTTGAGTCCCTGACCAGAACGAAAACCTAAATATATCAAGTCTCAATATCTAGAATCATTTTCTGCATTTGATGGAAAAGACTGAATGATCAATATTTTGGAACCATAAGAAATAAGGCAGCAACAGACTCTCAAACCAGATCATCAGTTGAATTTTTTGGGGTGATGACAGCTAGTCTTCAAGTCTAAGTGCCACTGTATTTGATCAAAATTGTCAGATGTGAATGATTCTAAGCAGTATATTTATTCAGGAATATCACATGGTGTAATATTCTGCTGTGTGATCTAAACTTTTCCACAGGTTTTTGTGATGACTTCTGATTGGGATATAAAGCGTGGAGATGAGGTCTCCTTGCAGGCTTCCTTAAACTTGCATAAACATACAGTAAAAATAGTGAATTTAACTAAGTTATAACTTGTAAAACTGGTGTAAGTAAAATCAAAATCAGGTCTGGGTGTTTTGTTTCTAAAAAGCTATTATCTTTTATCGCAAAAAGTAAAGGTCAAAAGGATATGTGTGTGTTATTAATGTATCTGTCAGGGAAACTAGCCCACAGATGGCTTGTAATCTTCCAAGATATTAAAGTAAGTGGTACTGGGCATTTGCATTTAAATAAAGGTGGTTTTTGTTTACTAGTGAGGAAATAGTTGCTTTCATTTCCCAATGAATGACACTTGTGTGGTGCATGAAAACCCCATTCAATAGCAATGTGTCTGCTCATGTATAAATTACTAAGCCTCAGTGTGAAAATATCTAAGGTTTTATCCTCAGATGTTGTAAATCAGAATAGTTCCATTAAAGTAATGGTGGTGTTGTGTTGACTTGCACCAGCTGTAGTTCATGGGGTCTTTTATGACAGTGGTTCCCAACCAGTGTGCTGGGGCACACTGGTGTGCCATGGGAATACCCAAAGTTTGCCGCCAGCATGCCGGAGAGCTGGAGTTAAAGTTCCCTCCCTCCTCAGCCCAGCCACCTGGGCTGTGCAGGGCTGGGGAAGGCAGGGGTTAAAGTAAGGGGGGGGGCACCGGAACACAGTTCGGGGGGGCCCTATTTTTAGGCAGGCAGCCTTCTGGCCACCTAAAAATAGAGGAAGACACTAGAACAGGGAGTTCCAGGAGTCCCCCTAAAAATAGCAGGAGCAGTCCAAATGCATTGTTCAGGTGGCTCAGCCTTAAACCTGGCTCCACGTTAAGCCCAGCCAGCAGAGAGCTGGGAAGACTGGGAGTGTGTGAATCTCCCCCTGCAGGGCGGAGCGGCTTGTGTCAGCCAGCCTGCAAACAGCCCAGGTAAGGGCTTTGGGGGGGAGGGTTGCTGGGGGTTGTGTGAGGCAGGTGTGTGTGTGTAACAGAGGTGGGTGGGAGTGGCTGTGTAGTAGAGGGAATGTAGCTGGGGTCTTGGGGTGGGGCTGATTGGGGGGGTGTAGCTGGAGGGTAGAGTGGCTGTGTGTGGGGGGGTGTAGCTGGGGGCTGGAGGCCTAGTTGTGGCCCCTGCTGGGATGGGAGGGTCCATCACAGGCAGCAGGGGGGTGGGGGAGGGGAGGACGGGACCCACTGGGGTGGGAGGGAGCAGCAGTGGAGAAGGGGGAAGTGGGTGCTGCGCCATGCTCCCCTGCCCTACCTTCCTACTCCCCAGGTTCCCCCGTCCCCCCACAAAGCCCCTCTCGTTCTCCCTTCCTCTCTCCTCTCTTGCCACCCTTGGGCTGTTCCCAACGTGGCTGTCCTTGTCCACTTTTGCCGCCCCTGCCCTGCTCTGCTCTCCACACTCACTCCTGCTGCTGCACACGATTCCTGACCTCCTGTCTTGCCACCCCTACAACCCCACACAGCAGCCTTTCCAAAACACTGTGCCATGATTCATGAATATTCATAAGTAACTTGAGTTAATTTGAATATTCATGAGGTGTTTTTTTTTTAGTGGTGTTGTGCCTCAAAAAATTTGAAGGTATCAAGGTGTGCCACGGCAGAGAAAAGGTTGGGAGCCACTGTTTTATGATCTCCATCTATATCAGGGGTGTTCAACCTTTTTGAGTGAGGGGCCACATTGCAATTCTTTTCTCAGTCGGGGGACCAGTGAGAAAACTTTTGATAGATAAGACATACAAATTGACCTTATTAATAAACTTCAATAAAATAATTATTAGTGTGATATTTGGCATTGCCTTTGTATGCATGAATTGTCAGTGTGTGCCTGCACACTTGATGTAGCCTGCCCCAGCTCCCAGGCTCTTGTGGCAACACTCGGCAGGCTGGATAAAAGCCCTTGGTGGGCCAGCTTCTGGTCCCTGGGCCACATGTTGGACAAGCCTGATCTATATGGATCTCAAGACTGCTGTTGCCATATGATGGCTATAGAATGGGGTTGTATTTGAATATTTTTCACTTACAGCAAATTCTAAGAATGAATATAATTTGCTTGTGCAGGTTCAACAATGCAATCTCAGGCCTGTTATGATTATGTCTTAGAGAGCTATGTTTCCTGCAACGTTTTAAAGATATCTGCATCTTTTAGATGTGTTCTCTCAGGATTCCGAGAGAACCCCATAATGTATCCTGCCTCCAATCTATCTGTCTAAACTGGCAGTTTTATGAAGGTCATTGCTATTTTTTAATTTTTGTTCCATTAGATGGTATTTCCAAAATGTGTAATATTCCTACCCTGTATAGCTTGGACACATTGGTATTCATTAGACTGTAATTGTTTTAAAGTGCAATTCTTAAACTGTAAAAAGTGATTCAGAAAAAAAAGGAAATAAGGTATATGATTTTTCTTAAGTCTCTTCAGAGTGATTGTGCAGTATTCGCCTTTTTTTTTTCCTTTATGGGAATCTGAATTAATTTAAAAAAAAAAAAATTTCAATGGAAGTTTATATGTTTATGCATTTGGGTTGCTCGTAAAGAAAAATGAATGAGTTCTACTATGTATGTGTGCATGCGCACATGCGCATGTGTGGCAAGGAGGATGCCTAGTGCAGAGGATGCTCTAAAACAGTGGTTCCCAACCTTTTCTCTGCCATGGCAAACCTTGATACTTTTAACTATTTTGAGGCACACTATCATATAGTCTCCAAATGAACTTATGAATATTCATGAGCCACTTCAGAGCTATTTGTGTAGTCTTCCAAAAAATTCCGTGGCATACTTGCTCAGCCCTGAGGGCACACCGGTTGGGAAGTGCTGTTCTAAAAGGTAATTTATTCAGTTTTTTCCTTAACAGTCAAGACTATTCTCATCCTATCCAGGATAAAGGTGACAGAAACAGCCATAAGTCTCTAGATCAGGGGTCTTAAATTCAAATCACCACGAGGGCCACATGAGGACTAGTATTTTAACTCAAGGGCCAACCACTGAAACCTTTTTGTGCAATGATATTGCAAATATTGGTAACAATAGTGTCATTGCGGGCCACAGGAAACAGCTTTAGAGGCTGTGTGTTTGAGACCCCTGCTCTACATAGTGATAGCTAGTGATCAGAACATTTTGTTTACTGTAATATTGGGTATGATAAAATTGATTGTATTTGTGCATTATTACTAAGTCAAAAGTAAAAATTTTTTGTTAATCTGACACCATGAATGACAAACAACATGTTGGTAGACTATTATGTTATTTGGAGACTAGAGTTCATTTGAGACGAGTTCATATTTCTTTCGATAATATACTAAGAATGTAAAGGATAAATAATTAGATTTAATTAATTCTTTAAAACTATTTGAAACTCTTTGTGATTCGAGTAGCATATTTGTTTGTGGTAATGGTCAGAAAGCTGTCACCAAACGTGAAATTCTGTTTCCTTTCACCACCCACAACCCAAAAAATACTTTCTAAACTGTACTGTGAAAAGCAACTTTGTGGTAGTTTTTCACTGCTTTTTCCCATTAAAAAGCCCAAGGAGCAACACTTTTCCTTTTTGCACACTGATCTGAGCTTGGAATAGCTTACTGGCTTTGCAAGCATTTATATAACTCTCATTACAGTCTTTATACAAGATATAAATTGAAGAATCACATCATTATATGCCCACTTTTGTTTCCTTTCAACTACATTTTAGCAACTACCATCTCAAGCTTGCTGTGTAGGAAATTATTGTATACCATCTGCAAGCTGAGATCAGGGGCATTGCTGGCGCTGGGCACTCCGGGGCACGTGCCCTGAACCCCGGCGCCAGTGCCCTGGATCTCCAGCCCGATTCCGGTGCCCAGCCACGGTGGCCCCATCCCCTGCCAGGGATCCGGGGCCCGGCCACCAGGGATGTGGGGCCCGGCCACCAGCAGCTGCGGCTGCCCTGTCCCTTGCCAGGGATGCGGGGCCTGGCCACTGGCGGCCCTGTCCCCTGCTGGGATCTGGGGCCTGGTGACCTGCGGTGGCGTGGTGGCACCTGGCCCTGTCCCCGGCCAAGGGGCTGCAGGCTGGGGGCGGGGTCTGCTGGAGGGGGGCAGGGCCTGGGCCCATGCCCCAGGTCCCTCCCCCAGCCAGCGACGCCCCTGGCTGAGATGGCTGGCTTTCTATTAGTTGTAGCTATTTTGTAGGAAAATTCAGTTTTATTAGTAAAACTTGAATTTTGCTGTTACTGTGTCTATTGAAGTAGAGAGAATGTCATTATTATGAATGGGGCCTTTTACAATGTGGGTTTACAGATCCCAGCATTTGGCTTACAAACGACAGAAATTCAGAGGAGGCCATGTTCTGGTTTTGCAAAGCAAGATCCAAAAGCAGAACTGGTTTGCATAAAATTTCTTGGCTTTTTTTCAGCTTGAAATGATGGTCTTCTCATTGATCAGAAGGGATATTACATGGTAACAGTACAATCTACTTCCTGTCAAATCCTTAAGGTGTGGAGGTAGGTACATGATACTAAAGTAGAGTGGAGGTCTGGAAGTATTACATTGCATCAAAATGTGCAAATTACAAGACATGATAGTGAAAGTTGTCTTGTAGGTTCTAGTAGGGAAGTGGAAAGAGATGATTTTGCTTTTAAGTGCGCCACTGGATTTAAAATATGGGGTAACATTCTAGTAGAAGTTGCCTTCTCTTGCAATTTCACTGTCATTGCACAGTGTATTTGTTCTTTGAAAGCTGCAGTTTAAACACTGCAGACATGCTACTGCTCCTCGCTGCAGACATTCCAAGAAGAATTACCTTTTGATGGAGTTTTCTGTAGACAGACACCTTGTCCAATCTGGTTGCATTTCACGGTCGTCCCGGTGCCTCAGAAGTTCCAGCAGGGTTGGGGCAGTGGGTGAAGAGCATATTTTTTTTTTAAATAAGCGATCTTTGGTGCATTGCTAAGAAGCACAATAGAAAAAGCTACTACTAGTTTCTGTCTATCAAATCAAAACAATTACCATAAATCTAATGCGTTGCATAGGTTCTGTTAGATGAGAATTAACACTTAGGAAATGGCATCTGATAAAGTGGGATTTTCTCCCATGAAAGGTCATTCAATAAATACATTTGTTAGTCTTTTAAGTGCCACAGGACTCCTTGTTTGTTTCACTTAGAGATCAATACTGCAGTTGACTGCTGATGCCTAGTCACAACAAATTGTAGAACTGGAGCCCAGATATGCATTATAATGTGCATACAGTACTCCATTTGAGGCTTTCTGTGGTACAGCTGTTTTCCTAGGTCCACATACTCTAATTACATGGAAATCTTGCTGATGTTCTGTGACATTACACAGCTATAAATCAGTACAGAATCTGGCCCCCAGGCTCTTATCTACCTTAACCTCCTTGTTCAGGCCATGCACTGCAGTATAGTTATTTAGTCTCAGCTTCCCAGTTGTATTTAATCCTTGAAGGCTGAGAGTTAGATTTCACTAAGAGGATATGTGCTGCTACTGACTGCTATGGTGGCAATTAGGCAGCTAGTGTTCCGTAACATGTAAGTGCTGGATCATCATTTCCCAAATGGAAAACGCTACAGGAGCATAAAGATCCAGAAAATGCTCTCCAAGTGTTGTATCTATCTCTCCAAGATTCTCCATTGTTGTAGAATGTGAGCACCTCACAATCTTTAATGTATTTATCCTTGCAGCACTTTTGTGAGGAAGGCTGGCACTGTTATCTCCATTTACATGTGGGGAATTATGGAACAGAGAGGCTAAGTGACTTGGAAGATCACACAAGTAGTTTGACTGAGCAGGAACTTGAATCTACATTGTTCCATTCCAGGTTTGACCCACACAGGACCATCCTTCCTTTCTGTTCTGACACAATCTTGTCAGAAGTCTGTCTCCTTACAAAAGCTGTGTACAGCTCTTCTGTTGGTGTTAACTTGCATAAAAGCATACTCCCTAATAGCAAAAAAGTGTCACTGAGATTTGTGGAGGCTAAATTCAACTGCACACTCACAGCACACCAGTGGAGTTGCAACTCCAGCTGCTTAATACCCATGAATAAAGTCTTCCAACAAACGCTTCACAACTTCCCAAAAACCTCAAAGAAGTTTAATCTTGAAAAGAGCATGTGGCATGGTTTTTAACCTGGAGTGACCTAAATACCCAGGAATTGAATAGGCCGTATTGCTTTGGAGTCCTTCTTAAAACATGCAGCAATTTGGAAACAAAAATCTTCGTGTAGACATTGGAAATTCCCCGTGGTCAATGTCAAGTAGCCACTTCAATGGGAAATTTGCAAAGGGAAATTAGGTGAGGAGAGAAAAACGAGCTAATATTTCATTTGCCGGAAAACAAAATAGTTCTTCTTCGAGTGCTGCTCCTGTCCATTGTGTTGCTGGTGTCTGCATGCCCCGTGCACAGCACGCCAGAAACTTTTCCCTAGAGTACCGTAGGGTCAGCTGTAGCGCCCCCTGGAGTGGCGCCGTCGCTGCTCCCTATATAGTCACCAGCCGACCCCGTCCCTCCTCAGTTCCTTCTTACCGCCCTGTCGGTCGCTGGAACATTCCTTGGCCTCGAGCTGCTTGCATGTCGCCAGTGTCAATTCAGAGTACCTGAAGTTTGCTGTTCTTTTTTTATTATTTTTTTTTAGTGTTAGTTGTTAGTTAGCGTAGAGTTAGATAGTCAGAGCCCGCCCCGGGCCGGGGCTGGGCTATGCCGGGCTTTAAAACTTGCGGGCAGTGTAGGAAGCCCATGCCTGTGGACAACCCGCACGGCAACTGTTTATTGTGCCTGGGCAAAGCTCACCTCGCTGAGAGGTGGAAGATCTACAGGGGCTTCAAGCCGAGAACACAGAAAGAAAGGGTTCAGTGGCTTAAACTCCACATGATGGAGGAGGCCCTTCGTCTGGTGCCCGGCGACTCAGGATCCAGCACGGCACCGTCGGTGCAGAGCGTGCCGGCGACCTCGGCACTGTCATTGGCACCGAAGTCTAGCCGCCCGAAAACACACCGGGAGCCTCGGCGCCAATCGTCGTCGCCGGTACCGCCCAAGAAGAAGCGGGTAGATAGGGGGCGTTCACCGCACCGAGCGACAGCGGGAAGGGACTCTGCAAAGAGCCATGTGGGCCGACCCATTTCCCTGTCTCCGGCTTTCGGGCACGACTGTCCTGAGAGACCGCTCAGCTCCGTGTCGACCTCCTCTCCTACCAGGGACATCCTGGAAGAGGAGTTGATTCTGCCGGCTACGCCTGAGGCGTTCACGGCGGCGCAGGCTCTGTCGAGCCATCTGGCACCGTCGGCACTGGCTGCGGGCCCGGTGCCAGGGCCGGTACCGTCACATGGGAAGCCGACTCCACTTGCGGCTGGCCGGGGGCAAAGCCGGGTACCGTCTCTGTGCCAATGGCACTGATTGCCGGTACTGTCTGCTGTGGTAGCAGCGGCCGGGGCTCCCCGTTTCCGCTCCCCAGTTTCTACCTGGCGCTGTGTGTCCCCACTCCAGCACCGTGATCACTGAGAGGAAGGTCGGCACCATTCCCCGGTGCAATCCTCGTCGGCACTGCCATGGTCTCCATGATCCAGCCCTTCGTTGAGCTCGTTGTAGGAGTCGGCACCACGTGGCTTGCATAAGGAACATAGTACACAGCCACAACAGGCCACTGCGGCACTGCCATTCCATCCCCAGTGGTCGGGTTGGCAGCCTGGGATGCAGTGGCCTTTTTGGACTCCTTGGGCCATCCATCAGGGACCAGGCTCCGGCTCAGGGACCCCCATGCCGAGTTCCAGTGTTAGACCTCCTCCGTCTGCTGCACTCAGCACTCCCCCCAGTACCGGGGAGACATCAGAGGTGGAGTCCTTGAGGGACGACCAGTGGAGGCCACAGCACAAGGTCCAGGGCGCCGTCGGGGGGTCCGGACCTGGAGGAGTTGTCCTCTTCACCTCTGGATGAGGCAGTGGCAGGAGCCAAGCCGTTGGCTATTCCGGACGATGCCAGGGTTCATCAGGAGCTTCTCTGTCGAGTAGCCACCGGGTTAAACATTCAGGCCGAGGAGATCGCAGAGGACGCCGATCCCATGGTGGATATCCTGCTCCCAGAGGGTCCGGGCCGTGTGGCTCTACCCTTTATTAAAACTGTACAGAACATGACCAAGGCTCTGTGGCACACCCCAGCTTCCATTCCCCCTACGGCCAAATGAGCGGAAAGGAAGTACTTTGTGCCCTCTAAGGGCTATGAGCATTTTTATTCCCATCCCACCCCCAGCTCATTGGTGGTAGCTGCGGCGAATGAGCAGGAGAGGCAAGGTCACCCTGGTTCGACCCCCAAATCCAAAGATGCTAAGAAACTGGACCTTTTTGGCCGTAAGGTCTATTCCACCGGGGGGGGGTTACAGCTGAGAATAGCCAATCAACAGGCTATCCTCAGCCGATATATGTTTAATGCCTGGTCTGCCATGGAACGTTTTAGTGACTCAATGGAGCAGGACTCCAGAGCAGCCCTGTCGGCAACCATCAAGGAGGGCAAGGTTGTGTCCAAGGCCCTGTTACAATCGGCCTTAGACGCAGCTGACACGGAGGTGCGCTCCATGGCTGCTGGGATTACTATGCGGCGCAGCTCATGGCTGCAGGCGTCGGGGCTGCCCCAGGAGGTACAGGCCACGATACAGGACTTCCCCTTCGAAGGTCCAGAGCTGTTCTTGCAGCAGACGGACGCCCGTCTTCAGACTTTGAAGGACTCTAGGGTGTTAATAAAATCCTTGGGACTCCATACACTGGCAAGCCAAAAGAAACAATTCAAACCGCCCCCTCCTCCCTTGCAGCATTACCACCACTGCCAGGACGATGACAGGCAGAGGGGCAGGGAGTCCTGTAGGCCCACAGGGCGTCAGCCCAGCAGCCAGGGGGCCCCACATCAATCGGCTGGCCAGAAGAAGGCCTTTTGATGGACAGTGCGAGGGCAACTTAACAAATGCCGTGGATCCAGAAACTCCCTTGTTCCTCAACAGACTGTCCCGTTATGCGCCAGAGTGGCGCGAGATTACAAAAGACCGCTGGGTTCTCAGGACAGTTCAGGAGGGCTATTCCCTCCAATTTTCTTCATTACCCCCACCAGCCCCCCCACGCTGCGTGCTTCCCTGTGGGATCAGGCCCACCAGCAAGTACTCTGGCAGGAGGTGCAGGCACTGCTTCAGAAAGGGGCGGTGGAAGAGGTGCCTCTGAGCCGCAGGGGCAGGGGTTTTTACTCCCGTTATTTCCTTATCCCCAAGGCGAAAGGGGGCCTACGGCCAATTTTAGATTTGAGGCGCCTCAACCAGTTCCTTCCCAAAATTCGGTTCCGGATGGTGTCCCTTGCCTCAATTGTTCCTTCTCTGGATCCGGGAGATTGGTACGCCGCCCTTGATTTACAAGATGCATACTTCCACATCGCGGTCAGCCCAAGCCACAGGAGGTTCTTACGCTTCATCGTCGGGCGGAAGCACCTACAATTCACGGTGCTCCCATTTGGCCTCTCCGCAGCCCCGTGGGTATTCACGAAGTGCCTTGCAGTGGTAGCGGCGTATCTCAGGAAGAAGGGGGTCTCCCTCTTCCCATATTTGGATGACTGGCTGGTTGTGGGCAAGTCGTCTCAGGAGGTGTTAGCTCACCTGAGCTTGACGCAGTCCGTGTTCGATCGCCTGGGGCTGCTGATAAACGTTCAGAAGTCGGTGCTCGTTCCCACACAACGGATAGAATTTATAGGGGCGGTCCTCGACTCGACGTCCGTGAGGGCGAGCCTTCCTGCCACCCTTTTCCAAACCATCAAGCAGGCAGTGGATTCTGTAACAAAGTTCCCCCTTGTATCGGCACGAGAGTGCCTTCACCTGCTGGGCCTCATGGCAGCATGCACCTTTGTGGTTCCTCTTGCCCACCTACAGATGCGACCGCTCCAGCTGTGGTTGGCGCGGGTGTTCCGCCTGGTAAGAGACAGTTTGGACACTATGGTCACTGTGCCAGCACCGGTGCTGGAGACCCTTCGTTGGTGAGGCTGCGAGACCAACCTGTGCTCAGGGGTTCCATTCCGTCTTCCCCAGCCGTCGCTTCACCTGATGACAGATGCCTCAGATGTAGGCTGGGGTGCGCATCTTGGCGGCCTCAAGACGCAGGGCCTGTAGAGGGATGCCGACTCCCGGTTACACATCAATATAAAGGAGCTCAGGGCAGTGTGTCTGGCATGCGAGGTGTTTCAAGAGCATCTTCAGGGCCGAACAGTGTCGGTTCGTACCGACAACACCACTGCGCTGTTTTATATCAACAAACAAGGCGGCACGCACTCGCGTCACCTTTTCCAGGAAGCTATGAGCCTCTGGGAGTTCTGCATTCGCCACAAGATTCTCCTGGTGGCATCGTATATACTGGGACTCCAGAACTCCTTGGCAGACGAGCTCAGTCGGAAGTTTATGACCCACGAGTGGTCTCTCCACCCGGAGGTGGCGGAGTCACTCTTCCGGAGGTGGGGTTATCCCCATCTGGACCTGTTTGCCTCCGAGCTCAATACAAAATGCCAGGACTTCTGCTCCTTCCGAGGGCGCAGCCCCAGGTCGAGGGCGGATGCTTTCGAGATCCACTGGGGGCAGAGAGGCCTGCTGTATGCATTCCCTCCAACACCGCTGGTGCCCAGAGTGTTGTGGAAGATAAAGGAGGAGAAAGCGCAGGTCATTCTGATCGCCCCGGAGTGGCCGAGACAACATTGGTTTTCGGCTTTAAGGAGGTGGTCCAAGTGCAGCCCTGTTCGGTTGCCCCTCAGACTGGACCTGTTGACCCAGGACAGTGGGCGTCTTCTCCACCCCAACCTGGAGGCCTTGCACCTCCACGCGTGGTGCCTTCATGGTTGACGGCCAGCGAGCAATTGTGCTCCTCCCTGGTGAGGGAGGTACTATGTGGCAGCAGAAAACTTTCCACAAGGATTACATATGCCACTAAGTGGCGCAGGTTTGCACAGTGGGCCGTGGTCAAGGGGGAGGACCCAAGATCGGTCTCGATTCAGCGCTTGCTGGACTATTTATGGCACCTGAAGTCGAGTGGGCTGTCATTGTCATCCCTGAAGGTCCACCTAGCGGCAATCGCGGCTTTCCACGGGAATCTTGAGCACAGCTCACTTTTCTCCATCCCCATGGTGAAAAGATTCCTGACAGGCCTCTCTAAGCTGTACCTGGCAGTGAAACCATCTGCGATCCAGTGGGACTTACACGTGGTCCTGTCGCGACTCACCAGACCCCCCCTTCGAGCCGTTGGCGACGTGTTCGCTGCTATACCTGTCATGAAAGGTCGCGTTCCTGGTGGCCATCATGTCAGCCCGGAGGGTGTCGGAGCTGCGTGCCTTGGTGGCAGAGCCACCATACACTCTGTTCTTTAAGGACAAGGTGCTGCTACGCCCACATCCATCCTTCAGGCCCAAGGTGGTCTCAGACTTCCATGTGAACCAGGACATCTGCCTGCCCGTCATCTGTCCAAAACCCCATGCGTCGGAGGAGGAGAGGTGCCTCCACTCCCTGGACGTGCGCAGGGCACTGGCCTTTTATATAGAGAGGACGAAGCCGTTTCGCAAGACCCCCCCAGCTTTTTGTGACAGTGGCGAACACCAAAAGAGGCCAGCCGGTGTCTACACAGAGGATCGCTTCCTGGATCACAGCTTGCATTAAGGAGTGCTATAAGCTGGGAGGTAGACACCTGCCAAGGGCGATGGCCCATTCAACGAGGGCCCAAGCGACTTCAACAGCATTTCTAGTGGGAGTCCCGATCATAGACATATGCAAGGCGGTGACGTGGTCCTCCCCACACACCTTTGCGCAGCATTATGCCATCACCCAGCAGGCGCAGCAGGACGCGGCAGTGGGAAGGGCGGTGCTGCAATCTGTCTGACTGTGATGTCTCCCACCTCCAGGGTAAGGCTAGATACTCACCAGCAACGGAATGGACAGGAGCAGCACTCGAAGAAGAAGAAGAGGTTACTTACCAGTAATTGGTGTTCGAGAGGTGTGCTCCTGGCCATTCCAATCCCTCCCACCTCCCCGCAGACAGGGGGGTAGAAGGAACTGAGGAGGGACGGGGTCGGCTGGTGACTATTATAGGGAGCGGCGATGGCACCACTCCAGGGGGCGCTACAGCCAACCCTACGGGTACTCTAGGGAAAAGTTTCGGTCGTGCCGTGCACGGGGCATGCAGACACCAGCAACGGAATGGCCAGGAGCACACCTCTTGAAGAACACCGGTTACCAGTAAGTAACCTCTTCTTTTCAGCACTGAGGGGAATTCAGGGCTCGATTCCCACCTGCAAGGCAGACATGGTTTGCACTGAAGATGGTGGGATTGCATCCGTGTATGGAAAGGCAGAAATTGAGCAGAAATGTTTCAGCTCGATCATTGCAAAGGTTACTGGCAAAATCAAGGCGCAATATTTTTAGTTGCATTCAGGAACAATGCTTTAGGATTACAGAGATGATAAAAAATGTTTTAGGATTACAGAGATAATAAAAACAATGAAAATTAGGAATGTTCAGCAAACCAGGTGCCAAATCTTGTTCATTTGAGTAGTTCCATTAACTTCTAAGATTATTCAAATGAATATGACTAGGAGGATTTTGTTTTGCAATTATACCCGAGTTGCTTTAAGCACAGTGCTTGTCTTTCAATGCATAAATTCAAAACCAAATCCTCTTAGACAACAAAATTTCAAGGTACAACTTAATATAAATTGCCATCCATGACTGTTCCTAAAATATGCTAAAACAAAGACCCATGCAACTAGAAAGGATTGCTTTCCTAGCTTAACATATCTGGAGAAGTTAGGCTAACTATTTTATTCGAATTTAGCTATTTGGTACTGTGAAGTTTGTCAATTTTGCTGGACCTTTTTTGTCTGAGACAGGTCCTTGACAATCAAAACTAACAATCTCATGAGGTGCCTTCCAACCCTATGATTCTATGATTTGATACCTTCATGGAAATAGCTTATTTTAAAGTAGATTTAAAATAGCTTGCCTTTCTACAAAGCATTGAATGTGATTTGCACTCTCTTTATACTTAAACTGTATTTTTACAGTATTGATTTAGCCTACACAAGAAAAGAGAGTGATCTTCAGAGTTGCCAAATTCCACCCTTTCCCTTTTGGCACAGATTTATAAAAGGGCCTTGTGGAGGGGCAGTTCCTATAGATCTCAATACTCAGGCTACTGTGTGCCTCTTCCTCAGTTTGTTGAATATAAACATTAATGACTCTAGGATAGTAAAGTAGTGTCTCTAATTTTGACTATGGCTGATTTATAAATCAGTTCCACTCTGGAAATGTACAGACATAACATGTTGTTGATCTCTGACTCACCTCCGTTGTCTTGCCAAGTTCAAAAGGATGTGCTGATCTAGGGCCTGATTCTACAGCCCTCATCTGGGTGAACAGTCCAATTGAAATCAATGAGACAAATAGGGTCTCTGATTTCATTCCGTGAAATCCTTTTGCAGCGAATATGATTTGACAAACTGTGGGGGTCTAGTGTATCTTGATGAGACTATTTAATTGAATAAAGCCTGTTTGTATTAGTGCTTGTAGGCAAATCAGGTCTATGATTCTTCACAGACCTTTTTATAATTAAAAGGAGTTAGCTGAGGATGCCACTGAGAAGCAAAACAAAGGGTGAGGATTCTGATATCCAAGATACTGCCCAGCCATTTTCTCTTGTATGCTAAGTTAGACTTGGCCTATGTCTGTGTTCTTCTCAATTATTTCATGTGAAATGAGCCCATGCTGTGACACTTCTCCAGAGCTGAGTCCAAAATCAACTTAGATAAGACAACTTGGGATAGCCTCTTTGAGACGGCCAAGTGCCTCGAACAGGGAGTATAGACTTGCCACTAAGTATCCTTGTCCAGCTGGCCAGGTAGTCTTTCTGATTCACTGACTGTGGCTAAGAGTAGATTGAAATATTAACATTGAACACAGTGAGAGGCTTTGGATGTAAAATGCCCTATCTCCAAAACACATTATGGTACAATCATGTTCCAGGACTGCAAGGAATTGAGTCTGTCTGCAGTTACTGTGTGATACATGGGAGATGACCTCAGTTAATAGGTTTTACAAAGTTACGAGTAAAGTCAGAAAAAGCCAGTGTGAGCAAAATGGTGGGTTCCATCTTGTGTGTCCAACAGCATGAATTGGCTCTCGGACAAGCTCAAACTTCAGTGCTTACAAAGTGCAGCTGGCTAATGGGGTGCATTAAAAACTGTTAATGACAATCTATTGCTTTAAATTCTCAGTAATGTTCCTGGTCTTGCTGGTGCAGGGTAGGAGGTCTGTAGGGAAGCATGTAATCTGGGATCTTGAACAATCCATGGGCAAAGATCCAGTCTAGGGCAAAGTGGGGGAGAGGGAGTTAAATCTCTGCCTGAGAGAGCAGCTTGCTATGAGTCTCTCTGGTTTGCGGTTCCTGTGCAATGTCATGCTTGATGGTAAGAAATAAATTAGCATCACACTGCAGACTTCCAGAAAGAGTATTTCATGGTTTTTAGTTAATTCCTCTGTTTGTGATCACAGATTTTTTTTCTATCACTTTAGAAGATATCCTCGTTATCTGCATTCTAGAATTCCTATTTTACTCTTGCTGCTAAGGGAAGCAAGTGGAATTCCTTGCCTGTGCGCCTCCCCCCCCCCATTTTATGCATGACTTCTAAGACTGTATGGTTTCATTTTACATTTGCAAGGTTTTTTAAGATAAAGGCATGAAAGGTTCTTGAAAATCAAACAATGCAAGTGCGTGGTATAACAAAATAGGAAGCTGAAGTATACAGAAGGGTTTGGGTTGCTTCATGTTTAAACTCAAATATGGCCAAACAGCTCTCAAACAAACTTGATTGTTTTACTGTTGCAAAAAGAATTTAACTTTCCTAGCTATCATTACCTTCCTTCCTGCATTGTTCCTTTAAGCCACTGACTGAAGTAGCATTTGGAGTCACTTAAACAAGCTAAAGTGGATTCTTGTTTGGTAACTTTTGTTAGGGTGAACCTATAAATCAAGATTGTCTGAATTCAGCTTATATAAAATTGATATATGAGTTTCTTGAGGATCCAGTGCTCTTCTGCAGGAAACATTGCTATCACCAGATGTAAAATTACATCCACTCTGCCTCTAAACCAGGCTTGACTTTCTTTACCTCCGTTCTGCTAACACTAAGGAATAAGATTCTTAAGATGCTATGGCAGGCGTTGATTCCAACAGGAGCACATTTCAAAAGCAATACCTGTAGTGCACACTGAAACTTGACACCTTTTTCAGTGGCTTTTGCAGGCACACTGATGTTTTAAAAGGCAGTGAGATTGTTATTTTATTATTACATTTATCATATTTATTATCACAGATTTGTGTCATCCTGGCTGGTTGTATGCACAGCAGAAATACAGTCAGAAAAAATCTTGCTTTACAAGTAGGTATTGTTCTGTTTCATGCCTGAACTTGGGGGAAAATTAATTTTCCTGTCAGGCAAGGTATTTATATGATAATGTTTAACTTATAACTGTTCTAGCACAAATAATTACAAAGTTTTCTCCCTAATAACAGGATTCAAATTTGAACCCCTGGATGCTGAGTTAGGGATGCTGGCTGAAATGTGACCTGAAGAATTGCTGCATCACAGGTTTCTTGTTGGATGTTGTCCTCTTTAGGAAAATAGTATGATGCTATTCTACAGCAATCCGCAAAACACTGGCAAAGGTGGCCATTTAAGTACCTAAGCCATAGTATCTGACTATCTCCCAGTCTCTAATGTAGTTACCCTCACACTCTCTCTCGGGTAGTGAATTGCTATTATCCCCATTTAACGGATAGGGACTAAAGAATAGAGGAGACTTAAGTATTTGCCAAGGCTTCACAGGAAGTCTGTGAGACTAGGGAATTGATGACCTGTTGCCCAAGTGCCTAGACAGCACCATGAACAGTAGACAATCCAGATGCAGTATTTTGGGCCACTGTCATAGTTCTTTTAGAAATGGAATACTGCAATATATTTTTCAAAAGTGCTATAAAGCACTTAACAGGAGGGACAGCAGTAGCACATTGTGGGAACTGATGCTGAATCAGTTGTGTGGCAAGTGGTGTGGTTGCTAACATAGGGATTTTTCTTTAGAGATTTTGCTCCACCAAACCAACCTGTAGGCTAGTACAAGACCCATCAGCTTCCCTTCTACTGGCCACACCAGACAAGCTTTCATCTGGCTTGCCTTGCTTCTTTAAGCTGAGTTTGTGATTGCTACAGCAGGGTCTGAGAAAGACACTGCTGTGCGGTGCTTTGATCTAGCTCTGTTGTGCAGTAGTAGATCCCAGTGAACTCGAGGGAACGTAAATCTACTTGGAAGGAAGGGGTCTATTATGTAAAATGTTTCTGTGAATGTCCTAGCTGGAAGCACACAAGTTGCAAATTGGCAGTTTGTAGGAGATGAGAGAGGGGAAAATGTGTTTTATTTGCAGCGTACATATGAATCACTGTGGTTGTGACAGATCTTTGATGCTCAGAGGAGGAAGATCTGTTTTATTTTAGAACTTAGTTAAGCCTTTCATTTTGAAGGTTGGAGACACAACCAGGACCTGTAGATGCAGACAAGTAGACCTACAAGAGGGTTATATTTAATCCTGTAATTTTAAAATATTTCACTTAGAAAAAGCTGTTAATGTCAAGCTAGAAATAATTTGAAGTGACAGCAAAGACAGTAGCTACTGAGTTTCAGGGCTTCTAAGCCCTCTTCATGACACTGGCTCTAGCTATGCTAACTTGCTTTGTTACCATGCATAAGTTGCTTCTGGTCTGCTGTTCAAAGATGGTGAGCACCCATGACTTCAATCAGAGTTGGGAGTGCTCAGAACTTTTAAAAATCAGACCCTCAATTTTTGTCCATGAGTCTCCAAACTGTAAAATGGGCATGCTTTTCTGTTAAAGAGGGTTGAATGTGAGAGTCAATACACAGTTGTTTGCACTTTAATAATGATATTGTCTGTCCTAAGTGTTCAAAAATTATTAGCTTGGCTTAATGAAAATCGTAAGACTTAAAAATGTTTACGGGGGTAGTGTTGTCTTCCTTCAGTATTCTGACTTTTTAATTTTTAGGATGTGCTTTTGTTTTTAAGCTTTTCTTTGCTACTTTGAAGACTAGAAAGTTCTTTTAAATATAGGTAGCTAACATTCTCAAGGATTCACAGGAGTCCATGAGATGGGGATTTATGAAGTGTTGCAAGATCCATGATAAAATCAGAAGTCAGCCACTCTGCTTTCCTCATAAATTCTTTTTTCTGGCAGGGAAGATTTCTAGAGAGAAACTTGACACAGATGTACTTCAGCGATAACATACAACGTCAGGGACAGAAGCTTCATATTTCATATAATCTCATCAACCATAATCATACAAATGTATGTAGCAAGAATCTTAGGGCTTGTCTACTTAATCACTTAATTTCATGACAAGATGGTGTGTAAAACTACATTGCACTAGCCTGCCATGAAGAAAAGTGCTGACACACACCAAAAGTTCCCTTGTGCACTTTGCTGTGTTCCTTTTTCCTGGTCAACATGCACTAAGGAACTTGCATTTACGAGTATGTCCATACTTAGTCTTTAAATTGAAATAATGCTAATTATTTTGATTTAAAAGATTGCATGTCCACACTACATTTCCTTATTCCAAAATAAGGAGCACCCTCATTTCAAAATAAGGAGTCATTTCTATATAATAAAACCTAGTATTATAT